>CAWUFW010014305.1:0-421280 GCA_963921515.1 Calotriton arnoldi | reverse complement strand
ATGAGTGCTGTCTAACAGAGAGCTCTCTGGAGTAGAGGATGAGTGCTGTCTATGAGAGAGCTCTCTGGAGTAGAGGATGAGTGCTGTCTCTGAGGGAGCTCTCTGGAGTAGAGGATGAGTGCTGTCTCTGAGGGAGCTCTCTGGAGTAGAGGATGGGTGCTGTCTAACAGAGAGCTCTCTGGAGTAGAGGATGAGTGCTGTCTCTGAGGGAGCTCTCTGGAGTAGAGGATGAGCGATGTCTCTGAGGGAGCTCTCTGGAGTAGAGGATGAGTGCTGTCTCTGAGGGAGCTCTCTGGAGTAGAGGATGAGTGCTGTCTAACAGAGAGCTCTCTGGAGTAGAGGATGAGTGCTGTCTCTGAGGGAGCTCTCTGGAGTAGAGGATGAGTGCTGTCTCTGAGGGAGCTCTCTGGAGTAGAGGATGAGTGCTGTCTATGAGAGAGCTCTCTGGAGTAGAAGATGAGTGCTGTCTATGAGAGAGCTCTCTGGAGTAGAGGATGAGTGCTGTCTAAGAGCGAGCTCGCTGGAGTAGAGGATGAGTGCTGTCTAACAGAGAGCTCTCTGGAGTAGAGGATGAGTGCTGTCTCTGAGAGAGCTCTCTGGAGTAGAGGATGAGTGCTGTCTCTGAGGGAGCTCTCTGGAGTAGAGGATGAGTGCTGTCTAACAGAGAGCTCTCTGGAGTAGAGGATGAGTGCTGTCTCTGAGGGAGCTCTCTGGAGTAGAGGATGAGTGCTGTCTCTGAGGGAGCTCTCTGGAGTAGAGGATGAGTGCTGTCAAACAGAGAGCTCTCTGGAGTAGAGGATGAGTGCTGTCTCTGAGAGAGCTCTCTGGAGTAGAGGATGAGTGCTGTCTCTGAGGGAGCTCTCTGGAGTAGAGGATGAGTGATGTCTAAGAGAGAGTTCTCTGGAGTAGAAGATGAGTGCTGTCTATGGGAGAGCTCTCTGGAGTAGAGGATGAGTGCTGTCTCTGAGGGAGCTCTCTGGAGTAGAGGATGAGTGCTGTCTCTGTGGGAGCTCTCTGGAGTAGAGGATGAGCGCTGTCTCTGAGGGAGCTCTCTGGAGTAGAGGATTAGTGCTGTCTCTGAGGGAGCTCTCTGGAGTAGAGGATGAGTGCTGTCTCTGAGGGAGCTCTCTGGAGTAGAGGATGAGTGCTGTCTCTGAGGGAGCTCTCTGGAGTAGAGGATGAGTGCTGTCTAACAGAGAGAGCTCTCTGGAGTAGAGGATGAGTGCTGTCTAACAGAGAGCTCTCTGGAGTAGAGGATGAGTGCTGTCTAACAGAGAGCTCTCTGGAGTAGAGGATGAGTGCTGTCTCTGAGGGAGCTCTCTGGAGTAGAGGATGAGTGCTGTCTCTGAGGGAGCTTTCTGGAGTAGAGGATGAGTGCTGTCTCTGAGGGAGCTCTCTGGAATACCAATAAAATCAATAAAAACATCATTTTTTAACAACGATATTATAACGAACCTTATTTCTGACAACAGTATAAGAAACACTTAAATATTAGTCTTACCTTCGATAATTCTGTTGACGATATTTTTGTCAACATGATATACTTGATATATTTTTATAACACAATATTTTATTATTCAATATTTTGTCCAAACTTTCACCTACAAATCATGGATTTCAGGTGTGTTACTCTATCAATGAAAGCAAAACAAGCATAGAACACCCAGAATGCCTTAGGTTACCACATAGATTCCTACGTCTAGAAACAGTGTCCTATTGCCATGGGGATGTGGTCACAGACTTGTAGAGACCCATACACACTGACGCAAGTGAATAGACATTGAGACAGGCACATAGAAGGGTAGATCAGTGACTGTGACATGCATGCAGACAGAGAGATGGGTAGATATGGCACATACATGGACTAACACACACCCCAAAGACAGGCATGCAGAGGAAACACTGTGTACATTTGTGTGTCTGATGTCATCAGAGGCAGTGGGAGACCAATGTGTGCACATGCACAAGACACTGACATATGCATATGTGACAAAGACAGACATGGATGAATATGAAGGGAGACAGATTTACTCAAAGTAAGCACCAGCAATGTGGGCCCTCAGATTGCACTAGTGTGTCACACTGAATATCTCAAACGTGATAATGATGAAATAAAAGTCTTGCTGAAATATAATGTTTGCCTAGGATCACACAAGTTTATTGGCTGGGATTTCTCGTTTAGCACTGTGCAGTTCGGCCACTAGGTGGCGATGCGCTCCTCTTGTCCGTTTTGCATCAAGGGTTCTCATCAAAGCTTTGTCTTTGTTTTCTGGGCGTTTGAGGTGACAGCTGAGTGCAGGCAGCAGCCACAGGCAAGCTCGGCTGGTTCTGGGCTCCGGGGTCAAGAGACCTCGAGATGAGCCAGAGCCAGGCACCGGGCTCGGGCCTGGCTCGAGCTTGGGTGGCTCGCCCACCTCTCCGGTTTAGCATCGCTGCGGCTCTGAGGGTAGCCAGAAGTAAGAGCTGTATTGGTGGCTGGTGTAAAGGGTGGGAGG
Organism: Calotriton arnoldi; assembly: GCA_963921515.1. Classification (NCBI taxonomy): domain Eukaryota; kingdom Metazoa; phylum Chordata; class Amphibia; order Caudata; family Salamandridae; genus Calotriton; species Calotriton arnoldi. The sequence goes on along the minus strand of CAWUFW010014305.1, from coordinate 418,785 downwards.
ACAGCGACAGCAGTGGCCAGTCTCGGTAATGCTTCAGCTCAGCTCTCAGGGATTGGTAAAGTCACTTTCTGACCAGCGTGCGTCACTGGCGGAAGGTTAAAGGTTGATGCAGAATCAGAACAGAACAGGTGATTGGAGCAGCATTTACCTGCAGAGCTGAGGGTTTCATCGGCAGAGGTGCCAAATGTAATGAAACCAGGTGCAACATCACCACCGTGTGGCCGGTCACAGTATGGCATTGGTTGCCCTCTCAGAAAGCGGGGAGCGAGATTGGAGTATTACACCTACAGGCCTGAGTGTTTCATGAACGTGCGTAGTGAGCAGAGTGTGATAGTGGTGCAACACTGCCACCGCGTGGGCAGTCACATTATGGCGTTGAGTAATAGCTCATAGAATAGGGCATGTGTAGTAGGCAGAGTGTGATAAACTGAAGTCCAATACTGCCATCGTGTGGACAGTCACATTTAGGCATTACGTGATAGCTCAGAGAGTAGGGCAAAATTGGAGCATCATAGTCACCTGCGGCGAGTGCTTTGTGGGCAGATGTCCTGGATGGAGTAAACCCGGACACCCAGAGGTGAGTCAAGTCTATTGCACTGTCCTTTGCCCCTGAAGGTGTAAACAGAGACTGTTAGTGGAGAGGTGTGTGGTGCAGCGGCCAGGGCAGCTGACGTCGGAGCACAGGGCTCACGGTTCGATCCCCGGCTCTGGTGGCAGCTCAGCTCAGCACCATGTGACTCTGGGCAATAGCTCACTTAATTTGCACAACGGCCCCCAGCGCCTTGAGACCCATAAGGGTGAGTAGTTTGCGCTTTACAAATACGGATTTACATTTTTACATTTTTTCCAGTATTGGAATCTACTGACCACAGTGTTTATTTACTGGCAGCAGAGGTCCAGCCGGCGCAGAGACCACTGCAGCACCTCCGGTCACCACCCCGCATATGCTTGTAGCCTATGCCCTGGGGGGAGCAGATGGATACAGGTGCATAGACAGGATCAAACTGGAACACAAAAATAGCTCTTGTAAAAATGTTCAAACAGCCCAACGCTTCAAGAGGACATGACTAGGAGGAGAGTGGAGCTGGGTTAAGTTAAGTTGAGTTAAGTACCTCATCCTGCTAACTAACCCCTCCCCCCCAGCCCACTGGGAAACTACAAGAGTGACAGATTGGCCAGTCTGGCCTTGTGTGACAGCTGTTGAAGATTTCAGAGAGTGAGTGGGTAACGGGGCAGCTCTGTGCCATCCTGTAACTCCCTTAAAATCATTGAAGGCCAGCTGGTGGAGCGGATTCTCGCAGTAACATTTGCTCACTTGTGGCAACTGTGGAAATGATGATGCAGCACAATTAATAATACAGCTGAAACAGTTTAGGAATAAAATATTCAGGCTGCAGGCTGATGATGTGAAGAGGATAAGAAAGCATTAAAGTTAACCAGTGGAAAGTGAAATATGTCTACCCTAAAACAACCAACTCTGGTACCGAAAGCGTGAAGAAATGCAGGTGAGCTGAAAGGGTAGGCCATTATAGTGGTCAGGTGTCTCTACCTTGAATGTGAAATTGAGGCCCTCCCATAGGGTTAGACAGGCCTTCACTTTACCTTTCGCTGGAGAGAGCGGGTGGCGGCTGCAAGCCAAGCAAAGTTAGGCTAAATGTGCCCAAATCTGCTTCACAAGAGAACCAGAGAAACAGACGAATTCTAGAGCAAACTTCCCCAAAATCTTAAAGTGTCTGAAACACAAACTCCTGCAAACTGGTATGTCTAGGGATGTGTGAACATTCTCACTATTTCCTGCTGCAATATTACGTGAAATTTCAGAAACATTATGTGAAATGCAAGTGTTATTTTTCAGTCCTGAATATTATTAACAACCCCAGGAGACACCTGTAGTCCCAGTAGACGCCTGTGCAAATGTAATAACATGCAGCAATGTCTCAACAGGAATCAATGAGGGGATGAGATTCAAGAAGTAAATTAATTATAATGCAAAAATGAAATAATGCCAAATAGTCTTGGGAACATGATTAAATGCAATTATATTGTCAGCAAAGACCTACAAATTGAACTTCACAAATCAAAATGCGGCATCAACCATGCTTTAAAGTTGTGTATGAAGTGAAAGAGGTGAACACTTTGTGCTAGTGCGGTAGCATTCTTAGTTTTTTTCACTTGTGCCGTTTTAATATTCTTCACTAGCACAAAGTGTTCACCTCTTTCACTTCATACACAACTTTAAAGCATGTTTGATGCTGCATTTTAATTTGTTAAGTTCAATTTGTAGGTCTTTGCTGACAATATAATTGCATTTAATCATGTTCCCAAGACTATTTGTCATTATTTCATTTTTACATCCCCTCTTCCAAAATTGATGTGAGGACGCTTTTTGTGCTTTTTTGTTTTTTTAAAATAGCACAACTTCTGTGAGAAAGATCTGCTGGTGTTCTCTTAGTTTGAGCAGCTCCACTGCTCCCGCAATAGGATCTTTTACCCAAGAGACCCAATTACACCATGTGGCATAATGGCATAATTTCACAGAATTTCTGTAAAAAATACATAATTGAAATTGTGGCTAGTACATTAATAGCAGTTTGTATACCTCTGTGGATTTATTGCCTACAGTTTTTTGGACCACCGTGGGTTGATATAGATTCATCGAAATGTATGAATTTGCACTGGGATTTGCATGAAAATATAACTTGCTAGCCCTAATGGTGGGATGTTTGTCCCCTGAATGTGCAGTTGGCGTCATTTCAAGAAAAGAGCTTCTGGCTCAGTCTGCTGGAGCCATTAACTTCTAGTCTTTAGATTTCCAAGGTGCAGAAGGTTCCACAGGTTCGAACTGAGCAGAACAGACTCACACAATGCCATTTTTTTGTGATTTGATCCCTCTGGATGTCTTTCCCTCTCCAGACCTGGTGGCCTTTTTATTTTGCTTCCTGATTCTGTCCAATTGCTGCTTTACACCATCCTCAGAACCTGTCCCTTTTTGATTGGAAATGCACAAGCATACGGTCGAAGTAGCATTGTTGGCAGGACTCAGGGAGATGAATCGCTGGGCTGCTATTTGCAGAGGTGATACTTTTTGCACCTACAGTGCTTACATTTGACATCAGACAAGGGGCACACACCTTCTGCCCTCTCACACCGGCCCATGGCAATCAGGATATTTCTAACTAGGAAATCTTACAATGGGGTATTTGACTACATGCAGTATAAGGTCTTTGAAAGTACAGAGACTGGCGCGTAAGAGGGATCTTGCATCTGCCTCAATATCTGAGTCCCTCGAGGAAGCCGACACACATCTTGTATCAGCACCACCCCTCCCCCACCCCAGTGTACAGTCACAGGAGGCCCTTATCTGATGGTCCCTAGGGCAGTGACCCTCTGTTTACAGTCACAGGAGGCCCTTATCTGCTGGTCCCTGGGGCAGTGACCCTCTGTTTACAGTCGCAGGAGGCCCTTATCTGCTGGTCCCTGGGGCAGTGACCCTCTGTTTACAGTCGCAGGAGGCCCTTATCTGCTGGTCCCTGGGGCAGTGACCCTCTGTTTACAGTCGCAGGAGGCCCTTATCTGCTGGTCCCTAGGGCAGTGACCCTCTGTTTACAGTCGCAGGAGGCCCTTATCTGATGGTCCCTAGGGCAGTGATTGTCTGTTTACAGTCACAGGAGGCCCTTATCTGCTGGTCCCTAGGGCAGTGACCCTCTGTTTACATTCACAGGAGGCCCTTATGTGATGGTCCCTGGGGCAGTGACCTCTGTTTACAGTTACAGGAGACCCTTATCTGATGGTCCCTAGGTCAGTGATCCTCTGTTTACAGTCACAGGAGGCCCTTATCCGCTGGACCCTAGGGCAGTGACCTCTGTTTACAGTCACAGGAGGCCCTTATCTGATGGTCCCTAGGGCAGTGATGATCCCTAGGGCAGTGACCCTCTGTTTACAGTCACAGTAGGCCCTTATCTGATGGTCCCTAGGGCAGTGACCCTCTGTTTACAGTCACAGGAGGCCCTTATCTGCTGGTCCCTAGGGCAGTGACCCTCTGTGTCCAGTCACAGGAGGCCCTTATCTGCTGGTCCCTGGGGCAGCGACCCTCTGTGTCCAGTCACAGGAGGCCCTTATCTGCTGGTCCCTGGGGCAGCGACCCTCTGTTTACAGTCACAGGAGACCCTTATCTGCTGGTCCCTGGGGCAGTGACCTCTGTTTACAGTCACAGGAGGCCCTTATCTGCTGGTCCCTAGGGCAGTGACCCTCTGTTTACAGTCACAGGAGGCCCTTATCTGATGGTCCCTAAGGCAGTGACCCTCTGTTTACAGTCACATTATGGCCTTATCTTTGGATCCTTGGAGAGCAGACAGATGTGGGCCCCAAAGTGACCCTCTGTGCCCAGTCACAGTACTGCCTTATGTGAATGCCACTTTTAGAAAGTTAAGAACAGCAAACTACCTTGTCTGTCATCAGTTAACAAACACTATACATTATTATCCTGTGATCAAGAAGTTTAATTAGCATGACCACATTTTTTTCATGGTGTATAGTCAAACTTTTATTTTTGACACCTCAACACATATACTTTGGAAAACCACACCTATAGTCAAAATCTAATTGATCTAATAGGCAAGAATTATGAACAACAAATTGTGAATTTTACAGTTTGTGACACGTTTGTCAAAATTAAACAGTTTGTGGCAAATTAAAATGCTCCAGTTATCACTATTTTATATACAGGGTGTCCTATTCAGGGCCGGAATGGCCCAGTGGGCCAGAAGGGTGGGGGCTTGTTTTGGACCGGTTGGGGACGTTTTTGTTACTAGGGCCAGTTTTGCAGTAGTGCTGTAAAAACACCCCCTTGTAACAAAAGCGCAGCAGCAGTGTTCCTGCCAGCTCCCCCACCCCCCAGCCGGTGGGACGTCATTGCCAGGGCTGGTTTGCGATCCCAGTCCGGACCTGGTCCCATTTGTCTCAATTTTCCATACTCCTACAGTGAAGCTGCACAGGGGGTTGAAGCACCTTATTTCAATAGACCAAAAACAGGCACCCTTATTCACAAACAGGTTCCCTGTATTCAGTAATCACTTCAACAACTCCCTAGTGCTAGATTATGGATGCGTTTCGAAACCCGTGATCTTGGGTTCTCCTCAGGACCAAGAACTGGAAACAAAATTTGTGCCAAATGTGGAATTGCTTGTTCCATCAATATCCGGTTACTCCACTTAGATGTTGTTACATAGTGTGGAGCCTCATATTCCTTTAGTGTTACATATAATCTCTTCTTTTTACCCATTTTTAGAGGTATTGTCAACAGGCTTTTAATTCACCACTAGAGTCCCCGTCATTTCGTTCCCGATATTTTACTCCTCAAGCCTGAATATCACGCTGCAGGCTGTTGGCAGCCATCAATTTATTCAGCGATGTCGTCTTCCAAATATTTTTACAAGTAAAGCACCTTCAGCATCTTCCAACTCGGAGATTCCAGGGAGCGGCAGTGTCATAGTCCACCTTTTGTACACCTGTGGTTGTTACTGACAGCAATACTGTGGTTTCTAAAGGAAAATATTTTCAAATCCTCTGGTTGGCTCAAATTTGATGATCTCTTCTTAAGATCCAGGAGACCTTCTTCACTTTGTGATCATGAGGAAGCCCATAGGAGGGACCATCGGGGTATCTGACAATCTCTGATCAGTCCCTTTCTTTCCATAACATGGGCTCCTTCCCTACCTCTCTTCCCCCACCTGCAGCTGTCCTGACTAGCAGCGCTGCTCCAACAGGCTCTCAGAGATCCCTTTCAGCCTCTCACAGAAGGCCATTATGACGTAACGACAGTAACTAACGAGCAACAGTGGGAACAAGTTTTGTTATCAACTGCTGCTACATCATAGCAGTGAGTTACCTGATTTAGCATCTCGTGTACATGATAGAGGCTTCACACGAGAACCGTACGTAACAAAGGATGTTCTCGATCTTGTCATTGCAAGAGAAGAGTGAACACAGATGGGAAAACCTCTTGCAGTTGAATCACATTTTTCTTTCATGAGTCAAACAAGTCTCCCTGCCTGTGCAATGCGACTTGGAAGACTCTGAGACCCTGTAGAGATGCAACTAATCCAGTCATCTCATTACTAACCCCTGCCCCGAAAACACTGTTGCCACACTTGCAGAACTCTCTGAATCTAACAATAACGGAGGGTGCATCATTAATTAAACAGCTTCTCCCACTGAGAAACTCAAAAGGAGAAAAATAATTGGACATTAATTCAATTTCTAGGTAAGCAGCCACAGAAATCCTTAAGGGCCAAAGGAAAAAAATGGAAAGAACTCAACAAAACAGAAGTGCCTGAACATAAATCCCAGAGAAAATCCTGCAAACCCCAACTCCACAAACCCCTGACTTATTTTAAAACAACTTGACTTGCCAGTTAGTAGCCCAAAGGAATTCTTTATTCTTAGGAATCAATCTTCCTAGACCATCAAAGTGCCCTTCTTGACCTTGGATATCAAGAATTTGCTAGTTACTTCTCTAAAGGTTCATGGCCGCATCAATGCCCACTAATCTGAAGTCTATGTTTAATAGACTTTATCCGGTAATGGGGCTCATTAACACACACACCTCATCACAATATTTCGGCCACTTCAGGGACCAGAGATTCAAAATACTCTGCCGATGTCACTGCCCCCACAATGAGGAAGGGACACATGGGGGATCTCTCTCCCCTCTGGCTGAAAATATTCAACACTTCCCTGCAGCATATCTCTGGTTCTGGTTCCTTTAAGATAGGTCATTATGTCTGACCCGTGTGGATTCCAATAAATTAGAACCATATTCTGTAAAACTCACAGAAAATTGGTATCCAGCTAACCGAAGAATTGCACTTAAAAACATAACCTTGTAGGTAATTTCCAGTCCAGGCCACAGCAATAAAGCGGCCTTTCGCAGGGCAGTGTACAGTTCTGTTTGGCACTGCTATGTAATCTGTATTCTGCATAGAATACAATTGCTCTCAACATCCTCTTTAAACTAATCAAAGTGACAATGGGCTTTGATTGAATGATCCTGAAAGGTCAAAGAATATTTTCAGGCAGAATGGAGTGAGGACACCTATGTCCTCCCGGACACAAATTTGAAAACCAATCATCTGCTATTCATGACCAACCCAGAACCTTTCCTGACTTTCTACCCCCTCCAGAGACCAGCTGGGCAAACGCCACATACTTCGAACAGGGAGTGAAAATCTTTAACGTCTGGATTACCAATTGTGCAGACAGAATTGTCCCCATCAAGAGCAACATCCAGAGAAAATCCTCCAAAGAGGCCAGCTGGTACACCCAAGAACTCAGAACAGCAAAACGGGACAGCAAACAGTTGGAGAGGAGATGGCGCGCCAGCATGGACACCTCCTACAGGGCAGTCTTTAAGACCTCCCTCAACCTCTACCACTGCCTGCTGAGGGCAACAAAGAAGACAGCCCTTGCTGCATACATCGAAACCAGCCCCAACAACACCAAGGAACTTTTCAAAATCGTTAAGGACTTCTCCAACCCAGCTGCCAGCAAAAACTTCATCATGCCCTCACAGGAGCTGTGCTACAATCTCAACCACTTCTTCCTCAATAAGATTGCAACCATATACAGAAACTTCAAACCCCAACCCACACCTACTTACTTCCTTGACAGATACGCCACCACCGTAACCGACATGAACCACACACTGACCCCCTGGAACATCCTCCCTACACAGGACACCACCTCCACCATGAAATCAACCACTCGAAGGCTCCCACAGACTCATGCCCACACCAGATCTTCAACCTCAGAAACCAAAGGATCGGCCAGGAACTCACCACCCTACTCAACACCTCTATCACCACTTCAACCTTTCCAGATGCCTGGAAAACATGCTGAAGTCAGACCACTACTCAAAAAACCCTCCACTGTCCCCAGCGAACTCAAAAACTACTTGCCAATCTCCCTGCTCCCAATCCCAGTGAAGGTTCTGGAAAAGATCATCAACAATCAACTCATGACACACCTGGAGCAGAACCAGCTACTCGATGCCTCCCAATCCAGCTTCCGCGTCAATCATAGCACTGAAACTGACCTGATCGCAGCCGATGACATATGAACCCTCCTCGACCAAGGAGAAACAGCAGCTTTGATCCTCCTCGACCTCTCGGCAGCCTTCAACATGGTATCCCACCACACACTGATTGAAAGACTCGGCCTCATCGGCATCCAAGGGGACGCACTCAGATGGATCACCTCCTTCCTCACCGGAAGGACCCAGAGGATCCACCTCCCACCTTTTACCTCTGAAACCCAAGGAGATCACCTGCTGTGTCTCCAGTGCTCATTCATCCCTCAGCCCCTCGCTCTTCAATGTATATATGACCCCGCTGGCCAACATTGTCAGATTCCACAGTTCCAACATAATTTCCTACGCAGACCGCACCCAACTCATCCTCTTACTCACCGATTATCCCCCCACCACCGGAACCAACTTCCACCAATGCATGACAAACGTCGCCGATTGGATGAAGAACAACTACCTGCAGTGTAACACAGACAAGACGGAGTAAAAGTAGCTCTGGGTATCACCAGTATGAAAGTGGCTGATCTTTGGCAACAGCAGCATCACATGGAATGACTCCTGGTGACCATCAGACCTAGGACCCGCACCCTCTCTCTCTGACACACCAGAAACCTCGGATGCATCGTTGACAACCCACTCACTCACTGTGCATGCTACATAAGATCTTCAATTGGCTACCCCTACACACGAGATGCACTGTGACACAGGCCATCATCACCAGCCAACTGGACTACGGCAATGCCCTCTACGTAGGAATCACTGCACACCTCCTACAGAAACTTCAGGCCATACAGAACACTGCAACCAGGCTCCTCCGTGGCCATCCCCAACAAACTCACATCACACAACACCTCAGGCAACTCAACTGGCTCCCCGTACAGAAGAGATGCTGATTCAAGCTGCTGACCCACGCACACATGGCACTATGCAACCAAGGACCCACGTATATTAACCACCACCTGAAGTACTACCAACCGTCGAGAAGACTACTCTCTGCCTCCCTTTCACTTGCCCATACTCCCCGCATCAGCTGAAGTAGAGGAAGCTCCTTCTTCCACATTGCAGCAAAAACCTGGCACAGCCTCCCCACGCACCTCCGGACCATAACCTCACTTCTGGAATGGCCCTCAAGACCTGGCTATGTGAATAAGCCTCCGGGGCCTGCAAGCGCCTGGATACCCTATTGGGTAATTAGACGTGCTTTTTTTGTAAATCCTGATTGATTGATTGATTGATTGGGGACAATGGAATTGGCCAAGTATTTTGATTCTCTGGTCCCTGAAGTGGCCTAAATATTATCCTGATATGTGTGGGTCCATTAGACCCATTTTCTGGATACAATCTATTAAACGTAGACTTTGTGCCTGTGGTTGCAGGTGGTGAGCACCAGAACCCATTTTTGGGGACCGCCGCTTACTTTTCCTCATCAGACTTTGACCCAGAGAAAGAGAGAGAAAAGCAGACAAGGAGTAATGTAGGATGAAGGAAAGACTAAAAACCAGTGACTAAGGAAGAAAGCAGGGATGAGAAGGAAATTGCAAGAGTGCGATAAAGGGGCGGGGAGGGCATGGAGCTCCATGAAAGAGGCATGAGGATGAGTCAAGACTAAGCAGCCTGGCATTCGCCATCCCCAACATTCATAAGTGCTGGCTGTGGGCTTTAGAGAAAATCTTTGGGTGCCGGCACATATTAAACACTGCTGAGATTAAAAACCAGATTTCAATATGTAAAGCTCAATGGCTCACTTTATTCACCATTACCAGTTCCATTTGGTGTGACTTGTGGATGAGTTCTTACTTCAGGTCTGAAACAGGAGGTTTGGACTCCAACTCATATCCCTGGTGTTTAAGAACACTATCCATACTCCTGCCTAAAACTTAAAGATGTTCATTAACTAAAAGGAAAATCAATCTGTGAATCGCAGAAACTGGCACAGCACTCGGTGAGCATATCAAGATCATTTATATGTTTTTATATACAGAGCCTCTATGGAGAGCACATGTTTGACACTGAAAGGCAGAAGTAGTCGATGCAGATACATAATGTGGGATAAAGTGACCTGCAAAAGATGCAAAAATGTAAACTTTCAAAGAAGAGCAAGCAGGCTGGGAATTTTTCATGTACAGCGTCAGACATGTCAGACACTGTGAAGTCTGGTACCATGGCTAACATTAGCAGGACAACTGGCAGTCACTATAGCCATCCTTTGTCTGTGGATTGAAATTATGTAGACATCGGTGGCGCTTTCAGCGTACACCAGCATCGTCAATTTAAAGTGAAGCCGCTATACAGGGTATCAGGTTGTGTCCTACTAATGAGCTGCCCAAAGTAGCTCTGGGTATCCACAGTATGAAAGTGGCAGATATATATAAAGAGATGAGTTTACCAATGCTTCTGGTAGGGACTTCCAATTGTTAGTATTTGTGCCGGTGCTTTTTAGATGTGATCACCATGTTTCGTGCTGCTGAGGCTTCATCAGGGCACGGTAATACATTAAAGGTCATAAGTCAATGCGAGTCAGTCTCAGTGTGCACAATAAGTATATTTTCTGCCTGAATTTATGTGAAATAAAGAACCATTGAGAATAAAGCAGGCGCAGCTAGACAGGAAACAATGTGTAGTGTTATTTGAAAGCACACCTCTAATTAGTAATATCAGATATATTAATGTTCATACTGACTTTAAATGATGGGTGGAAATACCAGAACTATATGCAATCACCTTACCACAGGAAGGAAAAAGAACAGAAACACCTGAAGAATGAGCTACGATGGAGGGACTCATTTTTCCATACGCCCCCTGATGGCGGGGTTGTGAATAACTGGCACCACACATAATGAGTATAATGTTTGAACTCACAACAATGATGGTTTACTTGAACAGGTGAGACATTTACAACAATGATATATGAAGCCCAGAAAGGACATCTGTCAGAATTAATATCTGTTAGAAGCCGGCGTTCCCGCGCGCACCATTGTTGTCAAGTGCGCGACCCCAACCCCCCCGCTCCCACGTTAGGCCAAGAAAGGACACCGTCCGAGACAGCCCTGCTCACCCCCTTAGTAGCTTGACACGAGCAGCCAGGCTTCAGTAGTATTCAGTATGGGCAACCACGCCAACAGCAATCCCAATGATGTCACCACAAATGGACTCCACACGAGTTTGTATAAAACAAGTATACTTTATATAACAAGAAATACGAAATGACCACACGATACACTCCCACATATATATATACAATGGGTAGTATTGTTTCCGGTGGGTTGGGCTGTCCTAATCCCCAACCACCGCTTCTAACCAACAGTTACGCTGACTTTTAACCGTTCTCAACAGGTTAGGTACGTCGTATCACTAGATTCACACACGTTGCAAAATACAAGGAATACTGCACTACTTAAGGTTGGGTTCCTGTACCGTGTCACAATGAAACAATGCAATGCGTAGCGTCAAGATCATATACTGAGTCAACACAAGATAATGCAACTCGGTTCGCTACCAGCATGCCCTGTTCAAGGAAGAAATACAGCAATGTGTCACGCTGCAATTACATACAGTGCGATAGGAATACAATGCAATGCATATCACCACCAGCATGCCCTGTGCAAAGAAGGAATAAGGTAATGCGTCACAGTGCAATTCAGTACAGTGCAGTAAACAACCCATGCAGTGCGCTACGCTATGATCCTGTATCCTGCAAGAGAAACATAACGTAGTGCGTAGCGCACTAACCCCTGAGTTCGTTAAGCACCTCTAGTGTCAGACATTGTCCAATTGTTCGATAGTTCGTTAGCAGCAAATATGCAAAGTGTTATATGACTGTTTTTAGAAGTTGTGCGTCCGGTTGCCCCCAACACGGATCAACGATGACACCCAACTTCCACTCCGGGCCCCGGCCCCTGTAGAGCCCCGTCCGGGACCAGCACGGACCGAAATCTGGCCGAAGCAACAGGCGCACACAGCTGCCAGCAGGGAGAGGCCGAGAGAATGTCCCTCCAAGCCCGCACCCCGCCCCAGGCGTTGATCCACTTTACCTGGGGGGGGCGCGACCCCACTCTCCTCTCCTGCAGCAGCATCTTGGCCTCACTCCAGAACCTTGTCACTCTGGGCAAGTCGTGCTCGGGCCGGTAGTTCAGCTCCTGCGGGGCTGCCGGTCCGGGCCGCCAACGTTCAGCACAAACTCCTTCCACGAAGCCTTCCACCCGACGCTGGTATTCGTTGCCTTCGAGGGCCCGATCACTTGGCCCTCCTAACCAGCGCTGTTAGGACTTCTTCGCTCCCTGGTGCTCACCGCTCCCTGGTACTCCTCACCAGCACCTTTGACACGCACCCCTGGCACGTCCGAGACTCAATCCTCCGCCGGCCTCTGATGACCAGGCGCACCTCACTACGCCTCGGCTTAGCACCTTGACACGCACCCTGCGCGTCCGAGTCTCGCTCCGTCTCTTGGGGCCCACAGTCTTCAGGTGCTCTCCACTAACGCCCGGGCTGCACCACCACACACCGACCCGCATGTCGGAGACTCACTCCTTCTTATATGCCCACGATGTCCCAGCACTCTTCACTAGTGCCTGGACTGCACTACGACACGCACCCCCTGCGCGTCCCGAATCTCGTCTCTGTTCCACGATGCCCACAATCCACAGGCGCAACACCTGTAGCCGCACCAAGACTCGCACCCTGCGCGTCAGAGTCTTGATTCGCTCCGGGTGCTCACGATCACTTTAGGCACCCCTTCAGAGGTCTCAGGCTGCCACGACACGGTCTCACCACCGCGCCACTTGAGACTTCCTGGAAACTTTTATGTTCCTGTGTTTCTGAACAGGAAGCCAGCTCACCTCGGGCCCTTGGGGTACAGGACACAGCACACAGCAAAGTCCTGCTGAGGAAGAAGGGGGGCACGACCCACTGCAGCTCCCCTTCAGTCTTTCCTCGGTCAAGAGCTACAAACTGCCCACAAGCCCCAGATCACGAAGAAAGGGTCAAGTGTCCCCCGCAGCCTATTCAGCAACTCTTCCTGAGGCAGAGATTTTCTTCCTGATCGCGGACAGGTCAAAGCCGCCAGAGACTTGACCAGTCCACGGTGTCTTCAATGCGCTCCCATCACTTCTCTGAACGATACCGAGACCGTTCTCAACGACATCATCAACATGACGAAACCTAACCAAAGTCTTGGGGTTACAGCTCTTCCAGTTATACCCCTCATTGTCTTTGAAGTTTCCTTGTGCTCAGGGGTCCCCGACCCCTCCCTAAATCAGTCTTGCGTATCTCCCCCCCAGTGTCACCGTCCTCTCTTTGATACTGGGGGCCTGGATCCTTAATCACTCAGAGGGAGATGGGTCTATTATTTTATGGCTCTGATCCAGGCCTCTTCACCTCGCAAAGCCTCTCCTGCTCCCCGCTTCAGGTGCAGGACAGCCTGGCGCTGTCTCCACCCCTCCCCTGGGGCACGACCTCCCCCAGCCTTTCTCACCTCTCCCAGATCCAGGCAGGCAATTCACATTCTGCTGAGACACACAAAAACGGTCTAAAGCACAAACTCTGCCATTTTCTTAAACAGCCATTTCTGGACACACAGCGACAAAACCATCTACCTAAAAAGATACGTTATGACGCTGTGAGTTCAGACATACCAAACTTCACTGTTTCATTTCCAATTCTTGGGAAACTAGGCTAACACTACTACACCCAGCCTCCCCCATTCTGTCCTATGGGCAGGATGGCCTTTCACCAGGGAAAATGAAATGGAGTATTTTCCACTGTCAGGGCCTAGCACCCACACTGGCACAGGTCCTGCCTTTTACCTACACTGCACCTTGCCTAGGGGTTACCCAGGACGTCCTACAGGGGTGCCTCATGTGTATGCAAAAGGGAAAGTAAGGCCTGACAAGTGGTAGCACTTGTCAGGACAACATGCTAATTCAGCATAATGCGTGCAGGCCCTACAGAGAAGACCTATGTTCCCTCTCTGCGCATTTCTTTTAGTACTAGCTCTGGCACACACAGTGCGCATCACTTAGGGATCTTGCTAGTAAGGCAACCATACCAATCAGAGACAACCAATCAACACTACAATTTATACATGGAACATCTGTACTTGCACACTGATTAGCAGTGGCAAGTACCTACAGCATCTAACTTCACAGGAGTTTATCAGGAAAACGGTCTAGGGGAAAAGCAAAAAGTTTCAGTGAACTTTAGCCAAAAAGGCCAAGTCCAACAATATAACAGAGCCAAAGATAGGTGGGCTCAATGTATGCACCACCAAGTGTATGTGTGATAAATACAATATGCAAGCAATGTAACCTTGTCTATGCCAAGACAAGACTGAACAAGCAGCACATTTATATTATTGAAGCCTACGAAAGTAGTCACTATACGTGTATAAGCATCTAAGGAATGCTTTAGAGGTGTAATATATGTGTCTGAATACAAATAGTCAATTTACAGACAATTTAAAAGAGCAATAAAGTAACATGCCTCTTCCAAATGATGAAAATAAAAAAAAACAAGCATGACTATTGTCGAGTGAAAAGGTAAAGTGCATACAAAAATGAGTTTGATTATTAAAAATCATAAGGTTGATGGAAACTACTAAATTCCACATCCACATCAGTCGTAACGTCTGAGGTAGAAAGCCCTCATCAGTGGTAAGTTCTAAATCCTGCCTGTTCATGATCATATGGCCGCTTCTCACCTTGAAAGAGCCATCTCTGATTCTTGTGCTGGTGACTCAATGAAATGATTTTCAAATGATCCACACACTGCTGTACACGGTTATTGATAGCAAGATCTGACCCTGGGCTTCACTGTGACCAAGATCTGCATCTGTTTTGCATTGTAGATGAGTTCTGCCTCGCTACATATGTCTAGCTGAGATATGCATTATCGTAGCCGTGATGTGTTCCTGAGCTTCACTGTAACCAAGATCTGATGCCATGCTTTTCCATAAACCAGACCTGCATATGTTTTGATTGTAGCTGAGATCTGCCTCTGTGCTTCAGTCTGACTTAGGTATGTATTATTATAGCCGTGATCTGCTCTGTGCTTCCCTGTAACTAAAATATGCCTTTGTGCCTCAGTGTAACAAAGGTTTTCCTCCGTGCTTCAGTGTGGCTGGGATCTGACTCTGGTTCACCATATCTAAGATCGACTTCTGCGCTTCACTGGACCCAAGTGTCTGCGCTCCACTGTAATCGGGATCTGTCTCTGTCCTACAGTGTATCCCCGATAGGCCCCCTGTGCCTTGCTGTAGCCAGAGTTGGTCTTTGTGCCACAATGTATCCATGATATGCCCCTGTGCCTTGCCGTATAAGGGGTGGTCTCTGTCCTACAATGTATCCCTGATAGGCCACCTATGCCTTGCCATAGCCAGAGTTGGTCTTTGTGCCACAATGTATCCCCGATAGGCCCCTGTGCCTTGACGTAGCCAGAATTGTTTTTTGTGCCACAATGTATACCCGAAAGGCCCCTATGGCTAGCCGAAGCCAGAGTTGGTCTTTGTGCCACAATGTTTCCCCGATTGGTCCCCTGTGCCTTGCCGTAGCCAGAGTTGGTATTTGTGCCACAATGTTTCCCCGATATGCCCCTGTGCCTTGCCGTACGCAGAGATGGTCAATGTGCCACAGTGTAACCAAGATCTGCCCCTGTGCCTTGCCGTACCCAGAGTTCGTCTTTGTGCCACAGTGTATCCACGATATGCCCCTGTGCCTTGCCGTAGCCAAAGTTGGTCTTTGTGCCACAATGTTTCCCCGATATGCCCCTGTGCCTTACCGTAGCCAGAGTTGGTCTTTGTGCCACAATGTTTCCCTGATATGCCCCTGTGCCTTACCGTAGCCAGAGTTGGTCTTTGTGCCACAATGTTTCCCTAATATGCCCTGTGCCTTACCGTAGCCAGAGTTGGCCTTCGTGCCACAATGTTTCCCTGATATGCCCCTGTGCCTTGCCGTAACCAGAGTTGTTCTTTGTGCCACAATGTATCCTCAATTTGCTCCTGTGCCTTGCCATAAGCAGAGTTGGTTTTTGTGCCACAATGTAGGCATGATATGCCCCTGTGCCTTGCCGTAGACAGAGTTGGTCTTTGTGCCACAGTGTAACCAAGATCTGCCCGTGCCTTGCTGTACCAAGGATTTGTCTATGTCAGTGCTTCACAAATGTTTTAAAACCGCAACCCAACTTTTATAATGACAAACATTCACGGCCCACTTAGCTTCAACGGACATGAGACGGGGTGATTTTTTTAAGGTAATCGTTAACATGGTTTCAAAATGCTGTGAATTACCAAGTTAACATACTCTTTACAATTTTGTATGCTCCTCTCTAACAGCATTTGTTTGTAAATGTCATGACCCTTTGATATGTCTTTATCAGATTTTGGCCAAGAGATTGATCTTCCATAAAAACATCAGATCAGGGCTTAATTTGCAAACAATAAGTACCAGGACCCTTCTCAGGAGGCCAGTGCAGCTGCACAATCCCTTGCTCTTGTCAGAGCTACCAGTGACAGTACCACAACAACTAGCCATCACGCTCCTACAAGAGTGACAATTCAGACTATTCCAGGCCCCCAAATCTATAAGAACGGCTTTGGGGCAGATATAGGTCACTTTTAATGTATATTGAATGAATAAATACCTGTTATTGTGTTCATCTTGAAAGTTGACAGACAGTGCCACCATGTGGCAGGCTGTCATCAGTGCCGGTGTTGACAATTAAATGCTGGTGCCGAGCACCGGAGACCACCATCTGTGCCAGACGGTGAACTGCACTGGAGCTGCATCCCCAAGTAAAGGTGTCTTGATTTGTTGAGATCCTATTAAAATCTTTGTTTCCATCGCACTTCAGAATTACAAAACAAGGGCTTCACTTTTGCTTTTCTAACTGCTGATATATTCTGAAATGTGCACAGCTCATTTACAGGTATTTACATTTTGTTTTGTGTTACAAAAACAACATCCTATGACCTTTCCTTTCACACTCCCTGTGAGATGTTGGCCTGGTATATGCTGTCCACTAATTAACCTCTTCGATGCTCATGACGGAACCATTCCGTCATGAGGCCAGGGGCACGAAATCCCTCTGCTGCAGACAGCAAAGCCTCGGGAGCTGGGGAAGAGCTTCCCCAGCTCCCGAGGCCCCCTCCCTGGTTTCTGTGTAATGACGATCAGCGCGCACGTCGCGCTGTCGTCATTGCACAGAAACCGAAACTGAAATGTTTCGCTTTCTATGTGCTCAGGGGGCTATCTCAGCCCCCCCCGCACGTAGAAAGACGGGAGAATCTCCCCTTTCCAATGGTACCCCCCCCAGTGGATCCCTGCTTGGGGATCGCCCCAGGAGGGCGATCCCCAAGCAGGGATCCACCCACTAGACACCAGGGAGGGGGGAGCGGCCCCTTAGGCAAGGGCTTTTGCTCCCCCCAAATAAATTTGGCGTGATTTAGTCTTTTTGCCCCTCGGGGGGGGCAAAAAGCCCACTAGGCGCCAGGGACTTTTTTTTGGGGCACATACATTATTAGGGTGGGGGCTGCCCATAAAGGGCATGTCCATGCCCCCACCCTGCAAAATTTACAGCCTTTCTGCCCCCCCCCCGGGGGGCAAAAAGCCCACTATACGCCAGGGATTTTTTATTGCTAAATTGAATTAGGTTGGGGGCTGCCCAAAACGGGCATTCCGATGCCCCCACCCCCATCAAATTACAGTCTTTCTGCCCCCCGGGGGGGGGCAGATAGCCCACTAGATACTAGGGATTTTAAAAAAAAATTATAATTAGTGGTGGGGGCCCAATGTGGGCATGCCGATGCCCCCACCCTCCGCAAAAATGACAGCCTTTCTGCCCCCCCCGGGGGGGGGCAAAAAGCCCACTAGACGGCAGGGATATTTTGGGGCAAATCTGAATTAGGGTGGGGGCTGCCCAAAATGAGCATGCCAATGCCCCACCCCTCCCCCACAAAAATTACAGCTTTTCTGCCTGGGGGCAGATGGGGGCATTAGACCCCAATCTGCCCCCCCGGGGGGGGGAAAAAAAGCCCAGTAGACGCTAGGGATTTTTTGGGCAAATTTTAATTAGGGTGGGGGCATTGGCATGCCCGTTTTGGGAAGCCCCCACCCTAATTAAAATTTGCCCAAAAAACCCCCTGGCTTCTAGTGGACATTCTGCCCCCCCTGGGGAGCATATGGGGCAGTAGCCCCCAATCTGCCCCCCTGGGGGGGAAAAAATCCCACTAGACGCCAGGGATTTTTTTGGGCAAATTTTTATTAGGGTGGGGGCATTGGCATGCCCGTTTTGGGCAACCCCCGCCCTAACTAAAATTTGCTCAAAAATCCCTGGCATCTAGTAGGCTTTCTGTCCCCCTGGGGGGCAGATGGGGGCATTAGCCCCCAATCTGCACCCCGAGGGGGGGCAAAAGCCCACTAGTCGCCAGGGATTTTTTGGGGCAAATTTGAATTAGGGTGGGAGCTACCCAAAACGGGCATGCCCATGCCCCCACCCCCTCCCCCGCAAAAATTACAGCCTTCCTGCACCCCCGAGGGGGGGGGGGGCAAAAAGCCCACTAGACACCAGGGATTTGTTTGGGCAAATTTTAATTAGGGTGGGGGCTGCCCAAAAAGGGCATGCCAATGCCCCCACCCGCAATAATTACAGCCTTTCTGTCCCCCCTGGGGGGAAGATGGGGGCATTAGCTCCCAATCTGCCCCCCCTTGGGGGGGCAAAAAGCCCACTAGACGCCAATGATTATGCTGGCTTTTTTATGCGTGGGGGTGGGGGCTGCCCAGAATGGGCATACCAATGCCCCACCCCCCAGAAAATAGCCACGGTGTTTCCGACCCCCTTGGGGGCATATCGGGGCAACCCCACCCCCCGATATCCCCCCCCAGGGTGGCAGAAAGCCGACTAGGCATGGATTTGTTTTTAGCAATATGCCTACCTGTGGATTTTGGGGCCTAGCGCAGCCGGCACATAGGGAAACCTAGCAAACCTGTACATTTTTAAAACTAGACACCCAGGGGAATCCAGGATGGGGTGACTTAACTGGCTCTCACCAGGTTCTGTTACCCAGAATCCCTTGCAAACCTAAAAATTTGTCAAAAAAACACATTTTCCTCACATTTCTGTGGTGGAAAGTTCTGGAATCTGCGTGGATCCACAAAATTCCACCCACCCCGCGTTCTCCAAAGTCTTCCGAGAAAAATGGTACCTCACTTGCGTGGGTAGGCCTAGTGTCCGCGACAGGAAACGGCCCAATGGGGTGGAAATTTGTGGATCCACGCAGATTCCAGAACTTTCCACCACAGAAATGTGAGGAAAATGTGTTTTTTTTGACAATTTTTTAGGTTTGCAAGGGATTCTGGGTAACAGAACCTGGTGAGAGGCAGTCAAGTCACCCCACCCTGTATTCCCCTGGGTGTATAGTTTTCAAAAATGTATAAGTTTGCTAGGTTTCCCTAGGTGCCAGCTAGGGTTAAAAAACTACAGCTAGGCACTTTGCAAAAATAGGGTAATTTTTCATTGTGAAATTGTGGTGTGATCACTTTACGTTTTGAGCCGTTTCCTGTCGTGGGCACTATGCCTACCCACACAAGTGAGGTACCATTTTTATCGGGAGACTTAGGGTAATTCAGATTTGTAAAGAAAATGTTATTACCTATTGACTTTCGATGCATTTCTGCCTTCCAAATGAAAGACAATGTGTAAAAAGAAGTCATTTTGAAAAAATGACCGATAATTCTCATGCTAGTATGAGTATTCCCAATTTCGTAAATGTGCAAATATCTACTGTTTCTAAACTCTATATTTTGTTCCCATTTCAGAAATACATAGATGTCTTTCATACCGATTTTTTCATGTATACATTTTCCCAGAATAATTGCTAAATACCCGGTACATAATAAAAAACCATTGCAAGTCGCTGCTCAGTTTTCGGCTCTGGGTTCGTCGGGTTCTTGGTGAACCTGCAAGTCCTATATATCCCCACAACCAGAAAGGTCCAGCGGATGTAACGTTATAATGCTTTGAAAGAGCTGTCATAATTAGGAGAAGTTACAGCTGAAAACGTTGACACAAAAGGATGTTTTTTTCAACTAATTTTCCATTTTTCCTATATTAAACTGTTAGTTTCTATAAAGAAACCTTGAAGGATCTACACAAATGACCACTTTCTGAATTCAGAATGTTGTCTACTTTTCAAAAATGTATAGCTTTCCAGGATCAATTATTGCTTTCATACCCATTTCTACCATTAACTGGAAGGAGGTTGAAAGCACAAAAAATAGCAAAAATAGGCTATGTCCCAGAAAAATGCCAAAACTGTGTAAAAAATTTGGTTTTCTGACAAAAATTTGTAATTCCCTAAAAGCTGGGAAAATGGTGATTTCAGCCCCACAAACCCTTTTTTGATACCATTTGCAGGGAAAAAACCAGACGCTTTCATTTGCAGCAGTTTTTTCCCATTTTTCCCCAAAAAAACAAAATGTTGCTGTATTTTGTCTAATTTCTGGGTCCCCTCCAGGGGAATCCACAAACCCTGGGTACGTTTAGAATCCCCATGATGTTGGAAGAAAAGGATGCAAATTTGGCGTGGATACCTTATGTGGTCAAAAAGTTACAGGGGCCTAAGCGCGAACTCCCCCAAATAGCCAAAAAAAGGCTTAGCACAGGGGGGGAAAAGGCCTAGCAGCGAAGGGGTTAAAGTGAGCACCTTGCACCAGTCCAAACGACCCTTATTGATGATTAGGTTAAAGACAACCTTTATTGAAAGCTATCCTAGTGGTAGCTATGGAGAGCAGCCTTCAGGCTAAGTCTTGAAGGAATGTAAAGCAGCTTGTTTTACCAGATTGTAACCTCCTGAATGACCAAATGAAAGGAGAACCACACAAGGTATATATAAAATATATGTATTTATTACTAAACACTCTCTACTAACCTCTTTATGAGATTAGAGAACAAAGCACACAATATTAAATCACTAGAACAACAGTAAATAGCACAATACACAGTGGGCTCCAGGGGGAGACCAAACCATATATTAAGAAAGTGGTATAACAACCACGACTTGACTAGACACAGTGCCTAGAGCACGTAGAATCGCTGGGACCAGGGACCCACGGAGGACGTGTGCAGTGCGAGCTCCGTACAACTCTATGAGAAAGTCGCGGTTGGAAATTTAAAGTCAGATTCCACCTTCCTACACTCCCTTGACCCCCGCAAGATTGTCACTTTAAATACTCCTCTCACTTTGCAGGCTGAGAAAGAAGAGAAAGCACCAAAATCAATGTTAAAAGAATAAGCAGCAATTTCTCAGAATACACAGCCTGATCTTTGACCTCTGTCTTTGAAGCACTGCAAATGTGATAAGATTAAAACAAAAAATGTAAAGGCATCTTTAATTATTGGTCTTTCACGGCACAACATAAATTGTTTGGCGATCCACACTTTGGGAAAAACGGGTCTATGTGCTTCTTTCTTACCGTAATATGTGAAGCCTTAAGCACTCTCTTTTTGACTACCAAGGTGTAAGGAACACTTAGTGAAGGTCATTGTTCAGCAGCTGTTTGTCTGTCTTTCTTGTTTCTGTTCTGCTGAATTTGATTCTACTTACTGTACATTTCTGCCTTTGTGTAACATAGACTCGTGTCACTCTACAGACTCACATTTCACTCCTTGTTTAATTAAATCTTGTGCATCTAATAATGCTCAGAGCCAGCGTTCTTGTGAGTTGTATTGTGGAGCCTGGTGTGAAAGGCTTCATCTACCACACTTCCTCTTTGTCTTTCTCTTCTTGTTGTGCTTCCTTGTGTGGACCCCTCTTCTTGATCCTGCCACACACCTGTTGTAAACATCGCCCCTTTCCTTGCATTTCCCACTTGCCTCTACCCCCAGGGTATTCATTTGTTTACATCCTTATTGAGAAGCGTTGCTGCCCTCACTGAGAGCTCTTCCCTATATCTCCAACAGAATATACTGAAGCGAACTTGTCCTGGATCACGAGAGGAAGCACCGGCTACACAAGCCTACAGCCTTCTGGAAAAGGTATTTACATGAACCTAAAACCTACTAAACAAGACAGTAGTGTGCAGCAGCCCATCCTATGCCTGTGGGTTTCTTGTTTATCAGTTTTCTGTAGCATCGAGTGTGGTTCTATATTACCTGCGCACATCCTCAACTTTGTGGTGAAAATTACAGTGTCCCTCACTTCTAAGTGTAAACATGGACATGCCAGTATAGAGAGTAAGGGTAAATGTCACTTCCCTGTGGAAATCTACAGCCCTCTGGGTAAGGAGGAGTGGACTTTAATTTAATCTCTCGAGACCCACAGACTCCTGAAGAAGGAAACAAAGGTAAGAGCCTGCTTCACACCCATCCGTATAAGCCTCCAACCTCCCAGAAAATGCCAGTGTTTTTATTTCTATCCATGGGATCTGTATCCTCCTGAAGAAGATAAGGAAGGTAAGAGTGATGTAGACTCCTACACACCTCAGGAAAGTGTAAGAGTGAGCTACACTGATATTCAAAGCAAGCTACAACCTCCTGGAGTAGGTAGGAGTGAGCTTCACTTCCACCTGTATAATCTTACAACCTTCTGGAGGAGGTGTGTACACCTTTCTTCCACCTCTGTACACATACAACCATATGCGAGTCTCTAGTCCATCACATGACACTTACACCCTCCTATAGAAATTAAGAATGAGATTTCTTGAATGGATAGAAACCTACAAATCCCTGTGAAAGGGAGGAGACTTACACCTTGGATGGTGACTTACAATTTCCTATTGCAGGGAGGAGATTTTCCCCATAGATGAAGACCTACCATTGTCTGTAGAAACTAAGGTGGATATTCTCAAGAACGTGTGATAACTACCGCAAAAGTAGCTTATCGCAACTCTTCACATCGCAGTCTATCATGGGAAAATAACATTGTGTTAACGTGGTATTCCCAAGCCGGCAGCACCATGCGATAGACCCACCACAACGCGTCAAATGAACGCATTGAAATCAACGCGATGCCGCAAAAATGCGAAACGCGAAAAAAGTGGCGATGACGCAAATCGCGATACAAAAAACAGCGAAAAACAGCCACAGGCCTGCAATCCCCACGCGACAGTGAAAATGCACTATAAAAGTCGAGAAGAAAAACACATACAAAAGCCAAACAACACCGAAGCACAATGGAGTCAGCCGGAGCAAGTGCAGAGGACAACCAGAACCCCACAAGCCCCCCGGAGGACCAGCCTGGGACCTCTGTGTCAGGGAAGGGTAAGGAGAAGAAGAGTGGGAAGAAGCAGTTTCAGTCCACAGGAAAACAGGATCCTGATAACAGAGGTGATAGAACACCATCAACTACTGTTCGTCACCTCCACTGTGTCATTGGCAACTAAAAATGGAATATGGCAGACCATCGTGGACAAGGTGAATGCAGTCGGAGTGCTGAGGAGGACAATGGAAGAGATCAAGAGGCGCTGGAATGATGTCAAGCGCATAACCAAGCAGAAACTCGCAAACAACCAGAAGGCAGCAATGCAGACTGGAGGTGGCAGTCCAGCGCCACAGGAGGAGCTTGACGAGATGGAGGAAATGGTGTCCACAGTCATCAGTGGGGAGATGGTGGCAGGAGTTGGGGGCCCGGACACTGCTTAACATGACCGGACACAACAGCAACAGGGTGAGTAACGACCAGGGACTGGGGGGACCGGGGGAGATGGGCACAATGGCACACATGCACAAGCACTGTTGCGGACAAACCATGGCCCAGACCCCCAACGCCCACCAAGAGACCAATGCACCCAAGTATGCAACATCTCAGCACTGTATAAGCACAGAAGCCAGAGGCACACGGCATATAAGGGATAAGGGGCAGCTAAATCAGAGCTGCAGGTGCGACTCCCCCAAAATGCGGGACACACACATCACAAGCAGAGCACATCAACATTGACAACGATGTGGCACAATCCGCAACACGTCCACAACAGAACAGAGGACACAACTGGTGCCGGTTATGTGCACAAACTGGCCAATCACATATGGCATCGCAGGGAAATGTGAGTTGACAATGTACAAGTACAAACACACATGGCCTGTTTCTGCTTGGTTCTGCCCTCTGCATCATCCCTTCCACTGTCCCGCATCATGTACACTGTCATTCAGTCTGAACACGTACAATGCGTCAACACACGTCAATACTATGTTAAACTGCATCTCCTCTTCACATTGCAGAGGGAAATTCAACACCTCCTGCAGAGCAGTCCCAACCTCTCTTCTCTGATGACGAAGAGGACCACCAAATCTTCAACTCCGACGCCCTCCAACAGCTCATTAAGAGCCTCCGCAGCCCACTTCCAGGAGCAGGGCAGCCCAGCTGCATCGATGAGACCCCACCCCTGCACCGACCACGCAGCAGGCAGCACCCACCACCACGGCTGCCTCCCAGGACCCCCACGACGAACACATGGCCTTCCAATGCCATGCGTTGGGGTGCCAGGAGAAGCTGGCTGAACAGGTGAAGGTGGGGTTCGACCGCATGGCAGACAAACTAGACACCATACGTGGGTGTCTAAGTCCCATCAGGGACCACTCACAGTCCCTAACGGACACCGACAGTCCGCTCCATGCCCTCCAACGAACCATGGCTGAAATCGCCAGGGTCCTGACTCTGCGACAAGAACGACAGTCTAGTCAGGGTGCCTCCAGCGAGCTCGTCCGGGAGTTGGGACTCATGCGGAGGCTCATGGAGAACATGGAGCGGACGCATGTGGAAAGAGCGGCTGCCACGGCTGCACACCAGCGAGAGGTAGTTGGGTCCCTCAATGCCATAAAGACCCTCCTCATGGCATTGCTGCCACAAGGCCTGGAGCTGATGCATGCTGCTGCTACCACTCCATCCACATCTCCGGCCCCTGAGGTGTCAGTGCCACACAGTGTGGCAGACATTCCACCTTCGGCCCCTGAGGTGTCACTGCCACACAGTCCTGGGGACAGACCACCACCACCCACATGTGAGGCACCTGAAACAGCAGAGGACGAAGATGCGGATGAATCTGCCCTCGTGGTCAGAAGGAAGCGGTAGCATTCATGTCCGCCATATGGCCTGTTTCTGCTTGGATCTGCCCTCTGCATCATCCCCTTCCACTGTCCCCCGATGCACTCTGTGACACTCACCTTGGACCTCGACATGGACTGCCATATTCTGTTTGGTCACCAATGACACAGATATCAGACTGCGGACTGAACTCCTCCTTTACTGATGTACTTGTCATTCCCTGAATGGGGGTTGGGAGCACACTGCCTCCCAGTCCCAGCACAGTTCGCCCCTTTGCATCCTGGTAAATGCAGTACACAGTTCAAACTTACTTCAAAATTAGCTGGGGTTTTTCACCAAAGTTGGCGCAGACATTGCTTCATATCTCTAGACACGTGTTTCTGGGTTGAGCCCGTCATCAGTAGAGAGCATCAGTATTAGAGAGCAAGGAAAAATCATCTGGGGTTGCTGGAAATGCTGCCAAGTTTCTCTCAGGTCACAGTACCACTCACAGGCACACAGGTGCATCTCCAAAGCTCGTCAGCTTGCTGGCTCAAGGGAGCCTTTTAAACAGAATGGGGGTTGGGAGCACACTGCCTCACAGTCCCAGCACAGTTCGCCCCTTTGCATCCTGGTAAATGCAGTACACGGTTCAAAGTTACTTCAAAATTAGCTGGAGTTTTTCACCAAAGTTGGTGCAGACATTGCTGTATATCTCTATACACATGTTTCTGGGTTGAGCCCATCATCAGTAGAGAGCAGCAGTATTAGAGAGCAAGGAAAATCATCTGTGGTTGCTGGAAATGCTGCCAAGTTTCTCTCAGGTCACAGTACCACTTACAGGCACAGAGGTGCATCTCCAAAGCTCGTCAGCTTGCTGGCTCAAGGGAGCCTTTTAAGCAGAATGAGGGTTGGGAGCACACCTGTGCTGGGAGGTGAAGCAGTGTGCTCCCACCCCTTCCTGTTTTGAAAAGGCTCCCTTGAGCCATTGAGCTGACGAGCTTGTGGAGATGCACCTGTGCGCCTGTGAGAGGTACTGAGACCTGTAAGGATTGTGGCAGCCTGCTCAGCAACCCCATATAAAATTTGTTTTTATCTCTACTGATGACGGATGAAATCCAGAAACACGTGTCTAGAGATGTACAGCACTAACCTGCACCAACTTTGGTGGAACACTCCAGTAAAATCTCAAGTAAGCATGTATTTACAACTGCATTTACCATAATGCTAAGGGGCGAACTGTGCTGGGAGGTGAAGCAGTGTGCTCCCACCCCTTCCTGTTTTGAAAAGGCTCCCTTGAGCCATTGAGCTGACGAGCTAGTGGAGATGCACCTGTGCGCCTGTGAGAGGTACTGTGACCTGTAAGGATTGTGGCAGCCTGCTCAGCAACCTCATATAAAATTCGTTTTTATCTCTACTGATGATGTATGAAATCCAGAAACACGTGTCTAGAGATGTACAGCACTAAACTGCACCAACTTTGGTGGAACACTCCAGTAAAATCTCAAGTAAGCATGTATTACAAACTGCATTTACCATAATGCTAAGGGGCGAACTGTGCTGGGAGGTGAAGCAGTGTGCTCCCACCCCTTCCTGTTTTGAAAAGGCTCCCTTGAGCCATTGAGCTGACGAGCTTGTGGAGATGCACCTGTGCGCCTGTGAGAGGTACTGAGACCTGTAAGGATTGTGGCAGCCTGCTCAGCAACCCCATATAAAATTAGTTTTTATCTCTACTGATGACGGATGAAATCCAGAAACACGTGTCTAGAGATGTACAGCACTAACCTGCACCAACTTTGGTGGAACACTCCAGTAAAATCTCAAGTAAGCATGTATTACGAACTGCATTTACCATAATGCTAAGTGGCGAACTGTGCTGGGAGGTGAAGCAGTGTGCTCCTACCCCTTCCTGTTTTGAAAAGGCTCCCTTGAGCCATTGAGCTGACGAGCTTGTGGAGATGCACCTGTGCACCTGTGAGAGGTACTGAGACCTGTAAGGATTGTGGCAGCCTACTCAGCAACCACATATAAAATTCGTTTTTATCTCTACTGCCGACGGATGAAATCCAGAAACACGTGTCTAGAGATGTACAGCACTAACCTGCACCAACTTTGGTGGAACACTCCAGTAAAATCTCAAGTAAGCATGTATTACGAACTGCATTTACCATAATGCTAAGGGGCGAACTGTGCTGGGAGGTGAAGCAGTGTGCTCCCACCCCTTCCGACTTGTCATTCCCTGACTCCACGGGCCAACGCTGCAAGGTGGGGTTTGCATGGCCCTGTACTGCTCCAGCTACAAAACTCCATTGAATGTGCATTAAACATTCATGTTCACAACGATGTGTCATGTCTATGATCTTGCAAGTCTGGGTGCATGTAGGGTCAATGATTTCACCTTACGTCCATGTTGCTCATGCTGTGGGACTTGGGTCACAGGGTCACACATTGCCGATTTGCCGGGTAGCGCCGACACTAGAACGGAGACACACGCACTAGTTACTTCCTTGTCCAGCCATGGACGGAAGCATGCCCAGAGCCTCGGGGTCATTGTTCACACCCCTACGCTGGACTGGCATACACTAGGCCAGCCCACTCCGCTTACGGTCACAGGGGGGGACGACAACGCTACATGTCCCAGGTCTTCCCTGTAGGGATCTGCTGCTCACAGGTCTAGTTGTCAGCATACCACATCCATTCCCTCACGGCTGGTACACACCCACACCACACCCATTCAGCACCGGCGTCACGGGACAGGTGACCCTGCCAATAATAAGGCCTGGCGCACATGCTGGATGCCATTTCTACTCTGTAACTGGGTGTCTCCGTGTGGGTATCATTTATGCATGGGGGCCTAGGGCCCTGCCACCTCACATTGCCCAGTGCCGGGGGTGACATGATGGCGTCTGCATCACGGGACTCAATCATCCATTGCTAGCGGTGCACAGACTTGGTGGCACCGTATACACTGTGGCAGGCACAGGCACACCGCCACGGGACGGTGTCTTTCGGTGCACTGAGGTAGGGGCACCTTAAGTGCTGAGCGGGTGTGCAGCCTGCGATGATGCGCCGTCCAGGCGGTCCGGAACGGTGGAATTAGTGTGAGCTCTGCTGGAACGCAGTGTATGCCTGAGCCAGCGGGCAGTGCAGGCCCACCGACACGTGGCGTCGCCTCGCGGTTCACAGAGTTAGTGGCACCTATAGGGCTGAGCAGGTGTGCAGCCTGCGATGAGGCCGTGTGCACTAATATGTTCTCTGCCATAGCGAAATCAAGACCCAGAATCAAGAGTGTGACCTGGTGGCCCGCGGTGCGGGCTGCATGATGTGGAGGGTGCCATGGTCGTGGGCCACGGGCTTGGAGCTCCCACCGGCACGTGGTGGGTCCTCTTGGAGACACGCCGGTGGCAGAAGGTGAGCAGTGAGGCCTGGTTGCACAGGGGCGGGCAGTCTCCACTGGGCGGCGGGGTTGCAGCACCCTGTGTGCGCAGGGGCGGGCAAGCGATGATGGCGTGTGCTACTTTATGGACTCTGCCATTCATGTCACCTTCCCATCTTGTGCAATGAGTAGATGAGGAGACCAATGCAGACCATCACCTTCCCATCTGTTGCAAGTGTGTAAGTTAGGAAACCCATGGAGACCCGCTATCTTTCAAAATTGTGGAAATGTGTAGATAAGGAGACCAATGCAGACCTGCCACCTCCTCATCTTGTGCAATTGTGTAGATGGAGAGACCAATGCAGACCTGCCCCTTCCCATCTTGTGCAAGTGTATAGATGAGACCAATGCAGACCCCCCCACCTTTCCATCTTGTGCGAGTGTGCTGATGGAGAGACCAATGCAGACCCATCACCTTCCCATCTTGTGCAGTGATTAGATGCGGAGACGAATGCAGACCTGCCCCCTCCCCACCTTGTGCAAGTGTGTCAGTTAGGAGACCTATGCAGACCCTCAAACCTTCCCATCTTCTGGAAGTGTGTAGATGAGACTAGGCCTGGCTGTGAAATTCCACTCTGCTGATTGGATTTTCCCACACTGTGCTCTGCGTAGTGCGCAGAGTTCCGAAAAACCTTCCGCTCGTATTGAAGAAGCTGCCGCTTGAGTAGATTATCTTCATAGGAGTCACAGCTGGCCTCTACCGCTCATGTTGAGAAACCTTCTGCTCGCATTGAAGAAGCTGCCACTCAGGTAGAACATCTACTTGAGTGGCAGAAAGAAGCAGCGCCATCTTGCGCTGCGCATGGTGTTGTTTGTGCTGATTTTCCAGGACGGAACAAACACCCGTCGCTAAAAATTAGCGCGAACAGCGCGACCTAACTAACTACACCTTGGTTTATTTCTTATTAAAGTTTGGGATATAAACAAAACACTAGTAAATAGAGGTCATAGTACACCAGACATTGAAGTGGCAAGTTCATGATGTAGGTAACGCCTCTAGGTGTTGATTCAGATGGGTGTTCCCTGCAGGGGAACCATGTTTTGTTTTGCAGAGACCTCCACGGGCTTCATAAATACATGTTTTAAATTATCAGACATGTATTCATAACCTGCACATACTCTCCGATAGAAGGGGAATTAGCCACTGCTGTGTCAGCCCGCCCTTCAGCCCTTGTAGAGTGCAGCATTTAATAAAAATGTGTATTTTTGGCACTGAAGGACTGTAGAGTGGTTTCATGGGAAGGTGTGTTATTGAATGAAGAGAAACTTTTAGGACCCCTCTTCAGCAATTTAGAGATGTTTGCTTATGAAGACGGGCAGGGTGTATCTGCTGCTGGTGAAAAGGCTTCATATCCAAATCTTGGGGTCCCCCTTTGGGGAAAATGGAGAAGAGAGGTGATCAGATCTTAAGCTTCTAGAAGGTCTGTGCCAGCAGAACCTATTGTCCTTGAATTCTGGCAAGTTGGAATAAATGGGCGTTTAGACTAAGACATGGATTTGACCATAATTCTGCTTTTCAAGGCTAGACAGTGAAGAAAGTTTGCTTCTGACACTGATCCAAGTTTTTGAGCCCACGTACGAAACACATAGCAGCATTTTGTACTAGTTGGAGACAAGCCACATATTCTGTAGAGCGGCCAAAAGAATCAAAGTGTTGTGGTCAATCCTCAATCGGATAAGGGTGTTATCATCTTGCACTCTAACCTTTTTATCAGGAAGTGCTAGGGTATGTCACAAGATTTGCCGGTAAAATATCACATTTTGGAGGCGTTGGCAACTGAGGGGCATATTCACAAGGAGCTATCGCCGAATTAACAGCACTTTATCGCAGCCAAAGTTGTGATAAATTTAACTCCCCATTCACAAGCTGGTGTTAACAGCCCACAGCTCCAGTTTACCTGCGATAGCAGCCGCAAAAAACATCGCCACGGAGGACCCCCGCAACTATCGCTAATGAGATGCAGAGTAGGCGTTCCCGTGCCAAAAGCCGCGACAACATCACTTTCACAACGACCAGCCAGATCGGCGATAAGAACACAAAACCGGCGATAAGGCGCATTAGCAGCAGGAAATTTACACCTGCTCTGACCTGGTGTAAATTCGGATGGCAGCCAGCACCACAAAAGGGAGCCCAGCCCAGGGCCACATCGGAAGGGTAACAGATGCCATAGAGCCACTCATCATGCAGCCCGGACACCCAAGAGGGCCACAACACCCACTGACACCACCCCAGGACCTCAACCCACACCCAGAACACCTCCCACCCCCGGACAACCACAGAGGCAGCGCAGACAAAGACAGCGGACCCCCAGGAAACGCACCAGCCTCACAGACCCAACATCTGATAATGTCACCGTCCACTACAGGCTGAAAGGGACAACCATCCTACGCATCCTAACAGGCCTACGCCACCAACACAGCGGACAACCAACATCCCACCCAACCCCACCCCAATCTGCTGTCTTGGCTGCACCTGTTGGCCCCTGGCACCCCCCAAACAACACCCGCCAGAGTCGAAGGAGTCTCACAGCCAGCCACATCCAAGTCCCCCACACCTGTCCTGGACATCACCATCACCCTGGTACCCCAGTCCCCATACGTCCAACACAATGCGCAGGATCCGCTGGATACCAAGCAAGGACTATACGCCATAGCAGGATGCACGCACGTGTTGGGGGCAAACCACAGCACACATGTCCCACCTGTGCCCCCTGATGACACAGCACACAAACACCGCAAGAGGAAGCACACGTCTCACATCAATGTGCAGGCAACATCAGAACCCCGTGGAACCTCCAACAATGCCGCATCCAAATTCACAGCCAGTGTGCATGATTCCTTCACCCTCCGACAGTCCATCATCAACCAGCCTACCCAGGATGGCAACAATGGAAATGCAGAGCCCCTTGGCAAGTTTCAAATGGACACCCTACTCACCTCAACTCCACAACCATGCAACACAGAACTCTGGCAATGCACACGTCACAAAATCACTACCAACATGCACAACATGCCCACCCACCAGACACGACAGAACAACTCACAATGGTAACCTGGGCAAGCCGTGAACATGAGCCATCAACGGCATGGCACCTCAGCCACACAACATCCGAATGTGGGGAGAGGTGGCAACCAGGCATGTGTGAAGGATGCAGTAGAACCATGATTGGGAAAGTACACAATGCCAAGAGTGGCGGAGATGTGCTGGGCAGACCGCAGTATGCAGAACACACCCATATCCATGGCGACAGACACCTCTGGACGCAACCATGTCACCCCAGCCGGTGGGGG
The DNA here is from genome assembly GCA_963921515.1 of Calotriton arnoldi. Classification (NCBI taxonomy): domain Eukaryota; kingdom Metazoa; phylum Chordata; class Amphibia; order Caudata; family Salamandridae; genus Calotriton; species Calotriton arnoldi. The sequence continues at coordinate 386,970 of CAWUFW010014305.1, read as the reverse complement.
ACCTCGCGGAAATGTTGCCTGTTACGCCCCCCCCCTAAGCGTGACCGTAGTGGGATGGTCCGGCGTACGCCACGCCAGCGTAGGGGTGTGAATAAAAAGCACGTAGCCCTGGACGTGGTCCTCTTCCGGAAAGCACAATGTCTCTGCCAGGGCGGCGCCTCTCACCCCACCACGAGGCCGACGCCGTCCTCGTGAGCGGAGTTGCCTGTGATGCTGTGCGCCTGCCGGACTCCGGCACGCTGGACCACGAACCCGTCAGGCCCACCCCTGCGCAGCCAGGCCACACTGATCACCTGCCGACACCGGCATGTGTCAAGGAGGGCCCACCACGTGCCGGCACAAGCTCCAAGCCCAAGGGCCGCGACCTTGGCAGCCTCCTCAGTCCATCACGGCCTCCACGACACAGGCCCGCTTTATTCCTTTCACGTTGATGTACTCTACTGCCGCCTTCGGCCTACTCTTCTGGCCAGTTGGTCCCATGTGAGAAAATGTGTCCAGATTCATGAATGGCAGTGACCCCAATTCCGGGCCAGCGGCCACAGCAGGGTGATCGAACACTACCGACAACTGCCCACGTGTCACTAACTCTGTGCCTCGAGAGCCAACGACACATGGCTGTGGGCCACTGCTGAGCGCTGACTCCGGCCTACACTGCGGTCCAGTAGGTCACACAGTCTTGATTTAGCAATGATGGAGTTCATATCAGTGTACCGCCAGCATCGCAGACTGCACCCCCTCTCAGCACCTGTGCCACTAAGTCTGTTCCCTGACATGAATGGACACTCACTGGTCGTACATTTGTGGCGTTTGAGTCTATGGACTAGGGGCTAGTTTTCATCCTCATGTAGCTGATACCGAATTGTTGGTGAAAACGGGGGTTGCGCTTTCCTCTCCTCCATTTGCTGCTTCCAGATAACATCAGACCTTCCGCATCATGCCCTGGAGGACACCTTCCACTGTCCCCCGCAACCCTCCGCAACATACACCTCGGACATTGATGAGGACCCGCTCAGGTCGCATGGCCCATCTGACTGCACCGCAAGTCAACGTCCCGTGGCTTGGTGCCTGTGCCAGCCGCAGTGCATCCGGGGCCACTAACTCTGTGCTGGTCCAGTCCGGGAAACCTTCTTCTGAGAAATAGGATGGCCACTGAAGCGTTGGCCTTGGAGTCATCAACGCCATGTCTCTGTGGCCTAGCGCTGTACGCAGCCTCCGGCCCCAACTGCGTCCCACCAGGCCTCACACATCAAATGGAGTCATAACCAGCCAGGACGTCGCATCACCGCGGGGGGCACACGCCACCACCGCAAGGACCACCTCCAACTGCCATCTGCCAGAGTCGAGGCGGTGGTCCTGACAGACCTACGTAGTTGCTCAGACCTGTCGTGGTTTCCATCATCGGCCTGATCCCCTGCTCAGCACTCCAGGTGCCAGTGACTCAGTGCACCGCAAGCCATTGTCCGTTACTGATTGAGTTTTGTGCTGTGTAGAGGTTGCGCAGCAATGTCACCACAAACAGTGTGGGAGCTCTGGGACGTTGATGGGGAAGATGATGCAGGTGTAACACACCCCACTGCATCTGCATCAGGAGTATGTCTCGAAGGGACACAATCCGAGACTTTTTCTGCACATGAGCGCGCTCATCTCTAGTGCCCCAAACCCAGTGCACTGCAACTCACGGACACTTCTATTTGCATGTTGGCTGTCCTCTGGACTTTCTCCGGCTCCCTCCATGCTGCTCAGCAGTTGACTCTGTTATGCATGTGTCTTCTGTTTCCGTTGCACTGGTGTCCAATGTTCAAGTGGTTGCCAGCACCAAGCATTCCGTGCGGACTGGCTTACACTCACCCCACACACATCCAGCACAGGCGTCACTGTACATGTGTCCCTGCCAATAAAGGGGCCGGGTGCACGTGCCCGTAGCCAGTTCAACATAATGTCTACGTGTGTCCCTGTGGTCTTGTTGTATGCATGAGGGCCCTGGGCCCTAGGACATTACATTGTGCTGCGTACATCGGATGCAGACATGTCACCACAGGCAGCGGTTTGGAGTTTGGACATGTGGCTTTGTCGTCACCCACTCAAATAGTAAGGGGAGTGTCCAGGGCCGTCGTACGCAGAGCCAACATGGGTGTGTGACTGCTATTTGCGCGCCCCTGGGCGTGGTTCTGTACTGTGATTGTGCATCTGCATGTGTCTCTATGGCAGTGTGGGTCTCCTTTGTGGGGTGTGGGTGGTCCCTGAGGGGTGATAGACACCTACGTATGTGTTCTAGTTCGCATTCCAAGTGTTCGGCCCAAACCCCCACACCTGTTGGGCCACCTCCATTGGCGTGCTGACACATGGCATTGGGGTGCCATGTGTGGGTGGGTGAGGTGTCGTGAGCCAGCTGTGCTTGCGGGTGCTTCCTGCTGTGTGTTCTGTTGCAGGCTCTGTGTTCTCCTCTGAGTAGCTTGACTGCCCGGGTCCTGGTGGTGGGTTGCGTTGAATATCCATGGGCTGTTGTAGGGCGTCGGTGTCGACGTTGTGGTGGTCCTCTCTGGCATCGCAGAAGTATTGGAGGTGTAGTGTGCCCCTCTGCAATGTGTAAGGGAGATGCATGTTGACATTGTGTTGACATGTATGTTGGCGCATTGTTCTGGTTCACATGCAGACTGTATGGCAATGTACATTGTGACTGTTAAGGAGGTGCTGGATTCTTCTGCGGGACAGTGTACATTTGGACTACATGACGGATGTGAGGTTGTACGCATACATTTCCATGTCACAGTTTCCAGCTCTGTCAGATGTAGTAGGCTTGTTTCTGTGCATGTGCGGAGCCAGTTGTGTCCTCTGTTCTGCAGTGTCGGCTATGCGCATTGTACCACGTTGTCGTCAATATGGGTGTGCTGTTCTTGCTATGTTTGTGTGCTGCAGTGTGCCAAGGGGATCTGGGACATGATCCTGGGTAAATGTGGGTATGCAGTGTGCTACACCTCGTTGTGCATGTGTGCCATTGTGCCCATCTCCCCCCGTCCCCCCAGTCCCTGTTCGTTCCACTCCCTGTTGATGTTGTGTCAGGTCCTCTCGAGCTGTGTCCGTACTCCCTACTCCTTGCACCGTCTCCACACTGATGACTGTGGCCTGGGTTTCCTACAGCTCCTCCTGTGGCGCTGGACTGCCACCTCCTGACGCCGTTGCTGTCTTCCTGTTGGCAGCGGGTTTGTGCCTGGTTTCGGCTGTCACATCCTGCCGGTGCCTCCTGGCCTCCTTGATAGTCCTCCTCGGCACTCCGACTGCATTCCAGGTGGTCTGCTTGTGGGTCAGTTGCTGGTAGTGTTCTGTCACCTCCGTGACGCTGGTCTTGTTTTCATGCTGTCTGCACCCTGTCTTCCTCTCCCTCTTCTCCTTGGCCTTACCCGACCCCGTTGTTCCTTGCTGGTGTTCTGTGGGGGTTGTGGGGTTCGCGATGACCTCTGCGCTGGGTCAGGGTGCTACGTGCTCTGGCTTGTTTCTGGTGTGTTGTTTCTGTGGTTTTTATAGTGCATTTTCACGCCAGACGTGTGGGATTTGCAGGCCTGTGGCTGGTGTTAGCTGATTTGTGTACCGCGATTGGCCTCATCGCATCTTTTTTTGCGTTCGCGTTTTGCATTTTTGTGGCGTGGCATTGATTTTCGCGCGGACATTTGACGAGTTATCTGGTGACTATCGCATGCTACCGCCTTGTTGTGAATTCCACGTTGACACAGGGTTATTTTCCCGCGATCGGCTGCGATATTGAAAGTTGCGTTACGCTACTCTTGCGGTAGTTATCACACGTTCTTGTGAATATACCCCTTAAGTTTTTTAATCCAGGTTGAAATCTATATAGACCCGAGGTTATGAATGTCTTGGGCCACGTGGGAGGCGATTCGCGGATAGTGGCACATGGAAGTCTTCGGTCCTAACTTTCAGAGAAGTTAGCACAGCTCTATCTTGTTAGGATTGATTTTTGAATCATTTGTGGGCATCCACCAGCGAGTTACCGCAGGACTGTCTGCCAGTAGGAAAGCGGTTTCATTGTTAGATTCTGGGTCGAGAGACACTCCAAAAGATAGCTGATAGTTTGCAGCTTATGTAGAAAATTTGGGGCCGCACGTACAAAGGTAATAGTTGACATTGCGATTCCCAAATAGCGAATTTTTGAGATTCTCTTTCTGTTATTCACAAACAGTAATGTACAGATGTGTCTTTGGCACATTTTGCGATTCCCAGTGGATTGTAAATAGAGCTATCACATGAACAATAATGAGGTAAGCCTCCGTTTGCGACCGATTGGGAGTCCTAAAATAAATCACATGGATGGTGAACTGGAGGGGTCCGCAGACCACCATGTTTTAAATAATGCAATCTTTTTTTATGCAGCCCGTTTCCTTAAAAGAAAATGGAATGTGTTTAAAAAAATAAATAAAATGAAAAGTTTTCTTTTCATTTTTTAAGGAGTAGACAGTGGTCTGTGGGACCACTGCCTGTTCTTAAAACATGTTTTTACAAACATTCTCAAAGGTGAAGGGGTCCTTCAGGGACCCCGCCCTGTTTGTGAATGGGTCACCACCTACTTGAAGTAGGCTGTACAATGCAAATATTGTGCAACCGCATTTCAGTCGCAAAACATTCACACATACCACTGCGATTTGGCATTAGGAAGGTCCTAAACACGCCTCTTCCTAATACCCACTCTCAAACCCAATTTGTGATTGGTATTAGGTTACTGAATCACGAGTAGGGCTTTGTACAAGTAAAAAAGCCTTTTTGCCTTGGCAGACGGGCCGATTCTGCGAATCCACCCGTTTGCGACCACAAATAGCCTTTGTACATGCGGTCCTTGGTACCTAAGTGATGGAGCAGAGCCAGGGGACGCATATAAATGTTAATAAGGAGGAGGAAGAACGGACCCCTGGGAATCACTGTGCCTGATAGAGATTTATCCGCTGAGAAATACCGTGCCATCAACAAACTCTGTTTACGGACTGCCAAAGATGACAACATCCTTAACAGGTTTTTCAGGAAGCTTGGATCAGTAACGTAGAGAGAATAATTTGAAAGTTGCAGGGATCCACTGGATCGGAGTGATGTTTGATCTTTAACAGCATCTAATGAATGCTGCTTTCCAACAAGTGGAAGAACCAGAGGTAACCTGGCCTGTTTCAAGGGGACAGGAGAAGATGGCTCACACTGAAAGTCCTTGCAAGGTGTTGGATGTCCTTAGCAGACATCCAATGACAGTCAGAGGGAGGGCTCTGCTGAATCAGTGCCATAAAATCAGATAAAGGGATGAGTACATTTATTGAACTGGGGATCTGCGGTCTGTCCTTTTATTTCTGCCTGATGGCAAGAGGACTACACACAATGCAGAGACCTGGTGATGGTGGCTGTAAGAAATTGCGGTTACTGGTTGAGAGGGTTGACACCCTATTCAAGCAGCAACCACAATCCTTGTTAGGGTGAAGTCACAAGCAAATCCTAAATCAACGTGTGCTCAACTCCCTGATAGGTTGGCAACTTAACAAAGTTACGCTTAACTTGAAGGCAATTTGTAAAGTATTTATGCAGCTATCCACACAGTAATAAAGTGAAACACAATACAAGAAAAATCCCACACCGATTTAGAAAAATAGAGAGAAATTGAATTAATAATTTAAAACCAAAACATCAAAAACTCCAATCTGCAGAACTTGAGATATGAAATTTTAAAGATGTAAGTGAAAATAGTGCCTAAAAGCACAAATCGCCAACTGTGGTGATCTGGTCGCGCTGAACCAGGACACAGTCACAAGTTCAGGCTGTACACGATTGGAGGGCGGGACAGCTACAGGGACCCAGTGAGGCCTGCTGAACAAGAGTGCCTAAAAAAATCCTGGTTGCGGAGCGTTGCAAGGTACTGCGTCAAGGATGTGTCGCACAGACGAAATGATGCGAGTTCCTGGTGTGGACATGCGTCATGCAACATCAGTTCTGGGTAGCTGCGAGGCTGTGACGCAAGGTCCTGAGTTATTGTTGAGGAGACTGTCGACGTGGGATAAGATACAAAGACGTGCGTCAAAGATGTGTTGGCCAGCAGCAGTTCGGAAGAGGCTGCAGGCTACAATGCAAAGTCTAGTGCCTGGGCTGCAGGAAGCGGAGTCGTGCAACAGCTCCGTTGTGGAATTTCTGGAATACGATGTATCACGCTGCGAAGGTTCTACGGGAACCACAGTTAGGCAGCAGAGCATCTTTTAGGGCCACTTTCAAGGGTTGCAGAAGTGAGAAGCTTCGGTGGATTGCTGCACTCCCCCAATTCCTTCCTTCAATGCCGCGGTAAAGTACAGCCCCCTTCCAGATCTTTCTTCTGGCCTAGGGGTACTGGGCAACCCAAGACCAGGATGGGGCCACCTCCACCTTTAGGTTTGTCTGTTCCATTACTCGTGTGTATTCAACCTGATCTTCAGGTTCCCACTCTTTACTTTTAAACCTCTTCTTCTCCTTTCCCATCATCTCTCTAGCGCCATCTGTTTGCATTGTCTCCTCCTTTCTCTCCACCACGTCCTCTTTCTTCTCCCCTTCCTTCTCTCACTATTCTTTAAATAATTCATCAGAGAACAGAGGAGAGGGCTGTGGACTGGTGAGGATTCTTTACTAGCGTGGGCAATCGGAAGGTAGAGGTATACTTTTTCGGTGACGGCAAGTGTTGGGGAAAACTTAAAAACTGAAGTGAACAGCTCTGTTGTGCCTTGGGAGAAAAACAGCTTGTGGGCAGAAGATGGAGTGGTCATGAATACTCAGACTGGAGAGGGGCCACCAGCAGACTAGGGGGGATATTCTCAAGAACGTGTGATAACTACCGCAAAAGTAGCTTAACGCAACTCTCCACATCGCAGTCCATCGAGGTAATATAACACCTTTTGTAACGCGGCATTCCCAAGCCCGCGGCACCATGCGATAGGCTCACGATAACGTGTCAAATGTCCGCGATCAAGTCAACGTGGCGCCGCAAAAATGCGAAACACGAACGCAAAAAAAGCTGCGATGAGGCCAAGCGCGATACAAAAATCAGCAAAAAACAGCTACAGGCCTGCAATTTCCACGCGTCATGGGGGAAAATGCCCTATAAAAGGAAAAAAAACCACACCAAAACCCAATCAAACTGCGTAGCACCATGGATGCACCCGGACCGAGTGCAGAGGACAACCCGAACCCCACAAGCCCCACGGAGGACCAGCCAGGAACCCCGTGCTCGGGGAAGGGCAAGGAGAAGAGGAAGACGGGGTTCAGTCCGCAGGAAGACCGAATCATCGTCACGGAGGTGACAGATTACTACCACCAACTGTTCGTCACCTCCACTACATCATTGGCAACACAAACGGAAATATGGCAGTCCATCGTCAACAACATGAATGCAGTTGGAGTGTCGAGGAGGTCAATGGAGGAGGTCAAGAGGCACTGGCATGAAGTGCACAGCCTAACCAAGGAGAAACTCGCTGCCAACAGGAAGGCAGCAAAGGCGACTGGAGGTGGGACTCCTGCGCAAAAGGATGAGCTGGAGAAAATGGTGGCCACAGTCATCAGTGCTGAGACGGTGCAAGGAGTCGGTGGTCTGGACACAGCTCGATACGACCTGACCCAACAGCAACAGGGTGAGTACCGACCAGGGCCTGGGGGGACGGAGGGAGATGGGCACAATAACACACATGCACAATCATGTGCAGCACACAGCACACCCACAATGAGTGTGGAACATGTCGCTGATAGCCTTGGCACCCTGCAGCACACATAGAAACACCAAGTAGGCCCCCGTCCACAATGTGCACAAATGGGCCCCTCTCCATATCACCAATGCCACAACCTACCCACACACATGTGCTGAATCCAGAAATGCAGCGGCTCAATGAGCCACACGGACTATACAAGTGACACTGCATGACAGATAGCATGGCTGCAGTCACAATGGTGCACAAGACGACTTTGGTGTGGCTGAGTGTGGACCACATCCGTAAAGGAGCAGGTCACACTCTGACACTCCACGTGCACCTGCAACCCATGACGTCAAAAACACATCTGCAGACAAACAATGCACAAGAGTACAAAATATGTCCAAGAGCACAAATGACCCAAGTCGCAAACATCACAGGGCCCGAAAAGCACACAAGTCAAAGGCACATCGACTCAAAGGGATGAGGGGCCACCAAATCAGAGCTGCAGGGCCGACTCGCCAACAATGCAGCACACACACATAGCAATCACAGCACATCAACATTGATGACAATGTGGTACAAAGTGCAACACTTACACCACAGGACAGAGGACACAACTGGTGCCGCTCGTGCGTAGAAACTGGCCAATCACATCTGGCATTGCATGACTGTGAGATGATGATGTACAAGTACAACCTCACATCCGTCATGTAGTCAAAATGTACACTGTTTCCCTGCAAATAGCCAGCTACTCCAAAACAGTCACAATGTACATTGTCATGCAGTCTGTATGTAAACATGTACAATGCGTAAACATACATGGAATACACTGTTAACCTGCATCTCCCCTTAACATTGCAGAGGGACAATCAACACCTCCTGAAGAGCAGACCACACATCTTTACAGTGATGATGAAGAGGACACCCTGCACATTTGCCCAGACACCCTCCAACGGCTCGTGGACAGCCTCCGCACCCCATCCCCAGTAGCAGGCCAGCCCAGCTGCATCGTGGTGAGCCCACACCCTGCACAGACCACACAGCAGGAAGCACACACCACCACGGCTGGCCCACAGGACCCCCACGACCAACACTTTGAATTCCAACGCCGTGTTTTAGCATGCCAGGAGGAGTTGGCTGATCAGCTGTGGGTGGGTTTCGACCTCGTGGCAGCCAAACTCGATGCCATACGTGGGTGTCTGAGTCCCATCAGGGACCACGTACAGGCCCTAACGGACACCCCCTGTCCGCACCATGCTCACCGACAATGCTTGGCTGACCTCGCTGGGGCCATTACTCGGATACAAGAGCTGTCTAGTCAGACAGGCTCCAGCGATGACAGCACAGAGTTGGCACAGATACGGAGGACAATGGAGACCATGGAGCGGATGCAGGCTGGAAGTAGGGCTGCCATGGCTGAACACCAGCGAGATGTAGCTGGGATCTTCCATGCCCTGCAGATCCTCATCTTGCCATTGCTGCCACAGAGCCTGTACCAGAGGACTGCTGCAGGAACTTCGACACACACTTCTCCGCCCCCTGATGTGTCATTGGCACACAGTGATGCAGCCATTACACCTCCGCACCCTGATGTGTCAGTGGTACACAGTAATGCAGCCCTATCACCTTCGCACCCTGATGTGTCAGTGGCCTACAGTGATGCAGCCATAACACCACCGCACACACCTGACACACCAGACACAGAAGACGTCTCAGAGGAGTAAGATGTGGAGTGCAATAACTGTATGAGGAAGGAGGCAGTAGCATCCGTAACCGCCAGATGGCCAGTCCCTGCATGGTTCAGCCCTATGCATCATGCCCTGGAACAACACCTCCCACTGTCCCCCGGAACACTCTGCGACATCCACCTGAACCCCGACATGGACAGCCATATTTGCCCTTGTACCAATGACACAGCAATCCGGCTGAGGACTGTACTCTTCCTTTCCAGGTCAACATCTGCACTCCCCCAAGGACTCTGGTTGGCCCACCACTGGGCAACACTTGATGTGGGCTTGAACTGGACATGTACCCTTCCATCTCCGAGACTCCCCAGAATGTGAATAAAACATCACACAGATGTGTCATGTCTATGTCCACCCACGTGTACAAGTATGGATGTATGTAGGGACGTTGATTGCACAAAAAGGTACACCCTGGTTTACATGGCCAATTAGATGACTGTGAAGGTGTGAACTAGCTGTGGCCTCATTGCACATGCACAACAATCTTGCATCCCCCAACGTAGCCCCACATCCATACCGATAACTCGGCGACAGATCCTTGAGAATATGCCCCTAAGAATGTTCTAGCTTGGTGTCAGAAGTTGGAGAAATCCTGGCTCCAGGATCTTGTATCTGGAGAGGCCTTGAAATTAATACGAGGAGGGGGGCCATGAGTGGGATACAGAAGATAAAAAAACTGGGCTATTTCAATATGCCCCTCAAGTGCCTTATATGCCTCCACATTAAACCATATTCTGAAAATATGTGCTCCTATTCACACCAGTAAGAATGTCTAAAGTTTTCATGACAGGAACGAACGAGACTTCAGTCAACGGTACATGACCATCAATACCCAGACTGAAACCTAAGGGACGTAGAATGAGCATCAATACCCAGACTGAAACCTAAGGGACGTGAATCGTGAGCATTAATACCCAGACTGAAACCTAAGGGACGTACAAGGAGCATCAATACCCAGACTGAAACCTAAGGGACGTAGAATCGTGAGCATCAATACCCAGACTGAAACCTAAGAGACGTAGAATGAGCATCAATACCCAGACTGAAACCTAAGAGACGTAGAATGAGCATCAATACCCAGACTGAAACCTAAGGGACGTAGAAGGAGCATCAATACCCAGACTGAAACCTAAGAGACGTAGAATGAGCATCAATACCCAGACTGAAACCTAAGGGACGTGAATCATGAGCATTAATACCCAGACTGAAACCTAAGGGACGTACAAGGAGCATCAATACCCAGCCTGAAACCTAAGGGACATAGAATCGTGAGCATCAATACCCAGACTGAAACCTAAGGGACGTAGAATGAGCATCAATACCCAGACTAAAACCTAAGGGATGTAGAAGGAGCATCAATACTCAGACTGAAACCTAAGGGATGTAGAATGAGCATCAATACCCAGACTGAAACCTAAGGGACGTAGAATGAGCATCAATACCCAGACTGAAACCTAAGGGACTTAGAAGGAGCATCACTACCCAGACTGAAACCTAAGGGACGTAGAATCGTGAGAAATAATACCCAGACTGAAACCTAAGGGTTGTAGAATGAGCATCAATACCCAGACTGGAACCTAAGGGACGTGAATCATGAGCATTAATACCCAGACTGAAACCTAAGGGACGTAGAATGAGCATCAATACCCAGACTGAAACCTTAGGGACGTAGAATGAGCATCAATACCCAGACTGAAACCTAAGGGACGTAGAAGGAGCATCAATACCCAGACTGAAACCTAAGGGATGTAGAAGGAGCATCAATACCCAGACTGAAACCTAAGGGATGTGGATTCGTGGGATGTAGAACAAGGATGCAGAACCATGGAGAGCAAAGATTCAGCAACTCATACCCAATCACCACCTCTACCTGCAGGGCATGTCCTCTTGTGGAAAACTAGCTGCAATGGTTGTTAGCATCAGCTGAAGCCATTTTGTTTCTGGCAGCCATTTTAGTTAGCCATGTGCTCGCCATGTGCTTTCTCCCTGCCCTTGTATTCTGCTTGTGTCATCTGTTACAGTTAACTCCTTCAGTACTGAGCCAGAGCACTGCACATGCTCAGAAAGGTCTAGCTGGTAGAATGGACCTGCTGTCAGAGTAACTGTCAGGCTATTTTAACTAATATTAGCAATATTGTAAGCCCTCCCACTCTGTTGACTAAGCAATTCTTATGTATCCTTATATGTAACTAGCTATTCATGTGTGCACTTGTACCGCCTCTTTTTGAGTCTACATGCTAACTCAGCGGTAAACTGGGCATAAAAGGCCCAGGATCTTTGTATTCCTTAGACTGTCTCATACAGTGGCCTGCGGGTACTGTATTGACACAGTTTCCCTCATGTGAGGTTAATAAAGTTGTTATTTTGATATTCCAGCTTCCGTGCCAATCTCTTCTTTGTTGGTTTAAGGACCAGGTGCAGCAGTGAACCCCTAGAAAGGTTTTTTCTTCTACAAATTGGCGCCCGACGTGGACCTCATCGGAGAAGCGGCTATCCAAGGGAGTGGTCTTGACGGAAGACAGGAATCTACTGAGGAGGTACCCTGCATGAGGAAGACCCTTTGTCTTTGCAGACCAACATATTTTCCGGTTTTCCTGATCTGACCCTCCAGGTGTTGCCTGCTCCCGACTGAGATCTTCTTTGGTGTGAGTATTTTAAAATGACCGTTAGGTCACTCAGAACTTGGCAGGTGGAGGTTGGAGACTTTGGTTTGGTAAGGTTGCTGTAGCAACACTTTTGTTTGGATTAGCTTGGCCAAGATTCTGGTTTGTTTGTTTGTTTGCTGCAGCAAATGAAGGCAGGTAATGAGGAGATTTTTCTCTAACTTTGAAAACTTGAACGGCACAAATTGTGTTAAGTGTCACTTGGAGTATAATATTATATATGCTATAATATTCTTGGCATGCCTGCTCCTAGCACACTTCGTAGAAAGTGTTGCTGTCTTGGAGGTACCAATATGGATTTAGGAAGTACTCAGCAGACTCCCTAAGAGGGGATACCTAAATGGGTTTAGGTATATTAAAAATGGTATTTCTTCCATAATGTATAGTACAGTATGGAATAAATATATAAAGAAGGATCCTGATCTGCCAGCCCAACTGGTAATTTGGTGTATTATTGGAAAAGGTTTTGAGGCGCGAGCCTGTCTTTTTGAACATGGCAGTCTTTTGGCTGTCTATTTGTCTTGGTGTAATCTCTGTACTTTTTTTTGAGAGTCCTTTCGTTTGTAAATATGACTTACAATTGGTATTTACAAATGGTTTGCTTTCAGTACAGTCTGTGAGCTGTTTCTTGCTTTTGTCCTAAGTGTTAATTTGTAGGTTAATTGTTTTTTTGAGTGTCCATGTGGTTGTGGATTGACACCGGTGGTGCTGCTCGAAAATATTTGTTTCAGTAAGTACTGACTATGTTTTTTGTGTGAGAATGGCTTGCCTTAGCAAGCAGTGTTGTGTGCTCTGAGTGTGTGGGCCCCCTTCTTGAAAATGTCTGGAATGAGCTCAATTTGTTTTTTTTTGTCGTCATTCTGTTATGCAAATGTCATTGAAAGAATTACATTTTAAAATTCAAGGAATGAATTATGTAACATATGCTAAATATCTGCACGCTGCCATTAGAAGTAAAACAGTAACCAAGTATAGATGTGTGAATATTGCCACAAGAGAAATTACAATTAACACTCAATAGGGAAAAAATAGGCCTCACAGAAAGAAAAAAAAACGAATTTGTGTGCTTTGCATAACTAAGACTTAATACCAAATGTTGCAGCATTATCCTTAAGGTATTAACATTAAAAGGCATTCACATCATCTGAGTAAATTGGTTGCTGCTGAAATAAAAGCGCCTCTTTTTTACATTACAAAACGATAGAATTGTGCCGGCTTGGAATGCCTGTGTTTTAAATAGACTTCACCATGCTCAAATTTCCAGCACTAGAAAAAGAGCTTTTAAAAAAAACAGCTGTTCAAAGCTGTCTGTACCGAAGGATGCTCTCTGTCAAAACAGACGGAGATCAAACTTTTTCAGGACACTAGAATACAGCAAAGGGTTGTTCCCCTGAAAAAGGCGTGGAAGTTGAGGCTTGCTGGTCGTAAAAACACAGCTGGGTAAACAACACATGGCTATGCTCGGCCACAAGACTAATGATTAAAGTTGCAAATACAGCTTCATTATTTTGGATAAAATAGACAGGATTAAAAGCAGGGATTTTCTTTCTTGTTGCTTTTCTAAAAAAGCATATCTGTGGTTCTAATGGTAAATAATTACTGTCCCTTTAAAAAAAAAAAGTAGCACAGACTATTTTATGTTTCAGTACAGCTTATGTGCTTAGTGTTATAAATACATGCCTTTAAAGGCAAAAGGAAAGGAATGAGGCTTGCTTTTCATATGTGGAAACATCAAAAGGGTTAATGATCATTCTTAAAAAAAAAAATTGACTATATAAAAAAATATTTTTATTAAAAATAATTGCACTAAAATCGTTTTTGCATTTTTCAATGTCTAATAATCCTACTGTGACAAATATATAAGCTCCTAGCATCAAAGTTGAATTTGAGCAGCACTTTACCACAATGTGGGGAGTGAAATGTGAAATTTCACTTTACCCAGGCATATAAAAACTTATTTTATAAGGGTGTACCTTATACATTTCTGACCTCCCACCTCTGGGATATCTAATATGCTAAAACATTGTAGGTTATTTATTTTTAAGTGCCCCTACCACCAAAGTCGATTTTGGGCACAATTTACTTTTTAAAGGCAGTCCTGGCACCCAGGGCTGTTTTCAAACTGATTTTAGGTTTCAGCAGTGCACACATGCAACTGCAGAACACGCAGCTGACCTCTAAACTGCTAGAAAGCACATCACACACTGCACACAAATGAAAATTAGTATAAAATAAGACAGCAAACAGTGCATCTTACCTTTAAAATTATTAGCTCACAGGCACGGAACAGGACTGCTTTTCAGCTGTGCTTCTCCAGAGTTCCTTTGAATTGGAAAGACCGCATGGAATAGCCTTACTGACAGGGGACAGCAGGTTAAGGGTCAAAGGCCAAGTTCTGTATTTAGAACTGACCAGCCCTACTGCATGTAAAAATGTCCACGCAGGGAGCCACTGTGACAGTATGTCATTTCTACATTACACTATGAAAGCTTGTAATGTTACAGAGTAGATTAAGCCTTCCTGGAGCTAGGGCCAGATTAAAAGGCTATGAAATTCAGTTTGCATTCATGCGCCCTCATGTTACACTAGTACAATTGCTAATGGAATTGGTAGTTGGTTATTAATGTTTTCTAGCTAGCTCAAATGTGCTATTTACCTCCTACAAGCTTGTTTGTGCCCAGCTGCCAAAAATAGGGGTAGATAGTGTCGACAGAAGGTCACCTGTTTCAGGTTACCTACTGTCGAATGGGGAGGAGATTAGGGAGATTAGCTCCTGGGCAAATTAAGGGTAAGCAAGGGGAGGACATATGTATTAATGCATTTGTAATGGTCACAAGCAGCCTAATCATCATTAAGAATGGAGATTTGGGCATACGTCGTATCCATTTCATTTAGACCATTATGAACCGAGTTGAAAGAATCCATCCATTAACATTCCCGGACATTTAGTACATGGCTAAGGTCCCCACCCCTAATGCCCAGTTTGACTTCAAGTACAAGCCATCTGATCGAGGCAGGGGGGTGATTCTGGGTTTGAAAGTGGTCAACCAAAGGTGCACCCAGTGTGCCGCACCTTATCCTACTGCAATGCTGCAGTATCCGTGCTTTAACTTTCTGCGTAGTTTGACCTACGTAGATTTGATCGCAAGGGCATAAGATGGCATAAATAACATTGCTCGAGTTGCAATTGGTATGAGTCTTAAGTTCAAAGGAGTAATTGTTGTGACTGAATTGTTTGGTTTCTATCGTCATATCACACGCTTTACAATTGGCATATTATGCGCATACTTTTTCCATCTGAGAATGTGAACTGCCTTTTTTTGCAGTCAGTGCTAATTATCTGCCATTTATACTGAAACATAGTGATGAAAGTTGGCAGCCTTCCAAGAGTAACGTGCTCAACGTGCATGTTTCAATGACATGTATAATTACCGAGTCTGACAGAAACACGGGGTTAGCTGTCAGACCGGTTTTTCATCAGCAACCGCGAGGTAGGCCTTTAATCAAGCTCTGCTTGACGCTTCGACATGCCCCAATGTCCTCACATCTTAATTGGGTTTGGTTTTGATGTTTACTTTATTTGGCCACAGCTATTTTTAGATTAGTTTAACTCGGTTTTCAGCCTAATGCTAAATGTGCTCAGAGCTGCGTGCTTTTAGGATTAGTTAATGATTTTTCATGAGCGCGCACAATTGGTTTGAATGATTCCTTTCTTTAAACACAGTGCGCTTCTTACACGTTTTAAAGTTGTTATCTTTTTAGCGTTTCAGTCAGATAGTGCTTTTGTTTAAGGCCCCCCCTCTTTTTGATGTATACAGTGTCTTTATATCTTCGTAGTCATTGCCTGTTTCACCCCTTTTGAGTTATTAAGCGGTTTATCATGTCGTGGGCAGCCCACTTTTACCTGCAGCTCCATATATATACTGCTTTCACCAGCCAGGCTCCAACAGCATCTCTGTGTTGTTATGCCCATTCGAAGAGATGGCCTCTCATTCAGGGTTTAAGCGTTTCAGTTAGACAGTGCGCTTTTGTTTAAGGCCCTTTCTTTTTTTTAATGAACACTGTTGCCTTCACCCTTTGCTGGTTGACAAGCGCATTACCATGCCGGCGCCAGCCCTCTCTTTATATACAGCCCCATATAAATACCGCTTTTACCATCCAGGCTTTAGCCTATTCACTGTGTTTTCATGCCCATCCAAAGAAATGGCCTCTCATTCAGGGTTCTCTCCATTTCTTGCAGCCACTGGTTACTCATCAACCCTGGCTCATGTTTACCTGGAATACACGCCAGCTAGTCTAACTGAGTAAGTTTTTTATTCAAGCATTTTCCTTACACTCCTCCCTGGTACCTGTCCATGACACTGATGGTAGTGCTCCTTTCTGTTTCTGTTTTTTAGGAGCCTGCGAGGCCCTTTCTTTTCTACTTCAGCCTGAATCCTTCTTGCTGGTTTGGTAAATAACCACCTTAGAGTTTTCTTTCATTAATACAGTATCCTTGTTTACGCCACCATATTGATTTAACCCTATCCCTTATAGGTGCTTCCGTGTCTATGTGCCCTAGTCCTGATGAAGACCCCGTCCGCAAGGAATAAAGCTCCCTGCCACATATAGGGGTCGAAACGTTGACTATTTCTTTCTTCCAAACATGGATGACAGAGATTGTTTATCTGCATCCTTTTGATGTTTTGCGTTTTCATATATGTACAAGCCAGTTGATGGCTGGATAGGTTGTAAATATTGAATCTGATGCTCACATGTACACTACCTTTCCTTTCCTCACATCACACACTTTTCACAACCCTCCCTCCCCTTCTTTTAGGTTGCACCTATTTTAAAACTTTAAGATTTACATGTATTGTACTATGTATATGTATTGATTGTTCTAATTGGTGATGAGATTAAATCACAACCATTTGATGGTATAATCCGAAGGTGGTGTTGTCAAAAGTTTTTAGCAACTTAGACCATTTGTGTATATCTTTGTATTTTGTGTTTGATTATCGTCCACTGAGACAATCCTTTTTAAACCAGTTGGTACCCGAGTCCAGTGGATTTGCGGGTTACCCCATTGATACTTAACTCTGTCCGAACTTTCAGACTGCAAAGCTGTGCCTCTGGCCGTCTGGCCGTCAGACCTTACAGGCTCATACATCAATGCCTTCAATTACTGGCCTTAAAGGTCTGTCACCTTTTACATAGAGATGAAAATAACAAGCCTCTTTTCAATCAATCAATCATCTTAAACTGACTATAGAGCCACCTGGGTTTGAATATTTACCAGGACTTCTCTGGTGCTACTCTCCAGGATCCATTCCCCTATTAGTGGACGCTTTCTCAGCCACCTCCTTGTGCAGGTCCTGGGCAGGCAGTTTGGGATCTGGGGCGACATGTGGAGTCCCCAGCATACAGACAGGGGTTATCCATTTAAAAGCGCATCGACAAATGTACAACGTAATGATGCTTTCACACTTTTTACCGCCTTTCAAGCTAAATCACGTGGGTTTCCAATAACGTATACACTTACCACAACCCAACATTTTGTGATGACTGTACATTCTAAAATGGCGCCCGTTGGACTTAGCGGCTGAGAGAGGAGAGTTGCGCCCAACACCGGAGCACTCTGTCCACTGTGAATAGGTAGGCTGCCGCGCCCTGAGATGCCCGCTGCCCCTGGGGGGGGGGGCATCGCACCCCTACATGCGCCAAGTTGCTGCATTAACTCAGGGACATGCCTGGCCTTAAAATGGCAGCCGAGGCGGCCCGAACGCCCGCGTTGGATCTGCGCACTTGAAGCCTCCCCCTCCCAGAAGCAATTGGCGCAAATATTATCTAAAACAGTAGGGAGCGGGGGGGGAGAGCATCGGCCGCCCCCTTGTTCACCTTTGCGTACTATGCCTACTTGGTGTGACCCAGCACAACCTGTATCCAGCATGCTGCTTCCCTCACCACCATCCGGCCTTCTACCCCTATGGACATCTCCAACTCGGGGATCCCTCCAGACCCAAGACCACCATCCTTGTGTGCAACACCACCTGAACACCTGGCTGAATGATGGCAAGAATTTCCTGCTCTGTAAATATGTAATATATAATTGTCCAAGCCTAATTGCTATTAAAATGTAATCCTGAGTGAATTTGCAATTTATATATATTTATATATCTAACCACTAGTATATGTAGTAGACCTTTGTACTTACTACCATTCCTATGTGATTTTAGAGTTTATCTGTTTGTATCTCTTCCTTGAGTGACTTTACAACTTATACATTTGCAATTTTTCCCTCCTTTCGCTCCACTTGTACATTTGCAATTTTTTTCCTGTTTATATCTCTTATGTAACTCATGTAATCCAAAGTCCTTGTGTAACACAACTGGTTCTTTTGTAAAGCACTCTGACACCTTCGGGTAATGTTCGCGCTATATAAAATTGCATAAAATAAAATAAATAAATAAATAAGACCTTCCTCTTCAGCCGCAAGCGGGGCACAGTGGCTGAGGGCGGAAGTGATGTCAGAATCAACTGCTGGTGCCGGAAGTGACGGCAGCAGCTGCTACTGCTGCCGACTCTACCTCCGCTGGGACTTGGCCGCACTCGCGGCTGGTGCCGACCTCGAAAAGGAACTCGTCATAGGTCCCGCCTTTGCAAAGCCAATAGGTCCCGCCTTTGGACCTACTGGCTTTGCCAATGGTTGTTAGACATGCTGTACAACATCTCCGATGCTGTCAAGTAAGGCTAAAGAATAAAATAGTCTTTGATATAGTCATTTTTTGTAATACTGCTCCAAGATGGAGCGATAATAACAATGTAAACAAGCATTGGAAATGCAACCGGTCTCGCATTTGTTTGACTTGAAGCTATTGGCATTGTAAATGGCAATGTATTTGTCTTATGTGTTATGGAGTTGTATGTGGTGTGTTGTGGAACTATATGGATTGGATTAGTTAGTTGTGTAATACTGTGGAGTGGATTTGTGTAGTGGCATGGTGTGCTGTGGAAATATATGGTTAGCTATTCAGTGTAGTGGCATTATGTGGAGTGGGATTGTGTGTTTTGGAGTGGTAAGCAGTTCAGTTTAATTATGTGTTGTGCTGTTGAATTTTGCGGCACAATGTGGAATTGTGTGGTGTGGATTGGAGGTGGTGTGTTGTTGAGTTGTATTATGTGATTTGGTGGTAAATTATGTGGTGTGGACTGGAAATGTGTGGCGCTTTGCGTTTTTGGTGACGGAAAAGCATCAGATCTGTGTGTTTAAAAAAAGGAAAGAGTTGGATGTATTGCAAAAGACTCTTACCTATGTGTTATGTGTTGAGGTGGATGGGAGAGGAGTTGGCCTAACGGCTAGGGCGGTCGACCTCGAATCTTGGGAACCGGGTTCAAGTCTCGGCATTGATGCTGAACATCCTGTGATTCTGGGCAAATCACTTAATCTCCCCGTGCCTAACAAAAAAATGAATGTGTCCTCATGTAACACAACTGGTGCTATGTAAAGCGCTCTGATACCCGAGACAGGATGCTTTTTTCCGGTTCAGGTAAGACCTGGCTTGGCAGTGCGGGCTGGACTGTTCCCATGAGGCACAGGGTCAAGACTGATTTGCATATAGCTGTGTCAGAACTGGGGTGGTGAAGTGAGCTAAAGAATGATGAAGGATTCAACCCAGATCTGTTAAAAGGTCAGGCAACAGTTGCACTGTCAACCCAGACCTAAAAAGCCACCTACTTCCATCTGTGCTGCTGCCAGGGAAAGACAAACACTATGAAGTATGGGGTTATCTAAGAGACTTAAATAGCTTTACAACGCCATGTGTGTGCCCCTGAAAGTTTAACCTCAGGCTGCTGGATAAATAAACAAAATAATCACAGCTGTGAGGAGAGAAAGCACTTCTTTGTGGAAGCACACAACATCTGCCTATTCACATCATGTCCCAACATGTGGGCAGAGCCAACCCCCTTCTCTAGGGATTCTCACATAATTGTCAGACCTCCGCCTCACCTGTTTTTAGGTCTCGCCTACGCAGCGCGCATGCGCTGCATAGGCAAAAAGACCTTTTGCAATCGCTTCGGCTTTTCAGCCAAAAACATGCACGCGTTCCATTGCCTTCAATGGCAACGCGTGCACGTTTGGCGATTCACTTGCGGGAGCGAGCGGCGCCATATGGTAGCAATTATCGCTCCTGGCGCCGCTCGCTCCCGCAAGGGAAACGCTTTCACTTTTGCCCACAGTTTTTTTTTTTTACTTGAGGCACGCACGCTTGTTACTTCATACCTTGACTCCAGACTGTCAAGCTCTCTATCTGGGCTCCGTATTATTAAACTCTACGTATTTAATCCCCAGAATTCTGCTGCTGCTCTCTGTACAAGTCACATAATTTAACTAGGAATATTCTGAGCTTTGTAACTCACTGTCAATAGGAGCATCTTTCTTTGAAGTCCCGGGGATTCCTTCCTAGACATTCTGTCTGCTTTTTTTCATGATTTCAAAACTGTTGCATGCATTAATAAATGGGTGTCCATCGTCCCCTTTAGGTACCCTAGCAACAGTGCCTCTCAGGATGTTTTCTTGTGACCCCCAGCTCCAGCCGTGCCCCCGGAGACTCTCTAAAGTGCTTCCAGCTTTGCTTCATCACCTGGTTTATGTCTTCGCATCCTTCCCCTCTCGCTCACAGAGAGCAGCTCTGGAATGCTGCAGTTCTCGTGTGGTGGTTACATTTGTCTGTGTGCTGCTGCTTCCAGCTGTCTGCAGTGTGGCTGGCATTGCCGCTGTTCAGGGCCAATGGAATGGTAACATTCCATCCGCACGCTCCCACCCCATTTCAACACCAGTGAATGTTGGTATTTTCACAGCGCTGTGCCCCCTCATCACGTGCGTGCAAGCGCTTTATGGTGGGTTCTGGTTACTGCCTGACCCACAAGCAATCACAGGGCATTTACTGCAGAGTTGGTGAAGGAGGGAGCATGTGCAGCGAGAGGGTACCAGTGGCATCAGCTGGATGGACACCCATCGCCTAAATCTTCAAAGGAAGCGTTAGCTTATAGCGCTTAACCCCGGAGCTGTTTCCATTTCCAAGCACTGTTAATAACAGTCATCACTGTCGCCTCAGTGTAATGCTGCTCAGATTCCAGACTTTTTGAAGATGAGAGGCTTGGTTGGCCCCACTAAGCTTATTATTTGTTCTAGCATCTTCACGTGGGAGAGCCATGTGTGGTGACTGAGTTCAGCCACAGCTGTGTAGGAGCGGGCAACCAAGATGGACACTCTCTTTACTTCCGGCTGTAGGAGCGGTCAACCAAGATGGACACTCTTTACTTCCGGCTGTAGGAGCGGTCAACCAAGATGGACACTCTTTACTTCCGGCTGTAGGAGCGGTCAACCAAGATGGACACTCTTTACTTCCGGCTGTAGGAGCGGCCAACCAAGATGGACACTCTTTACTTCCGGCTGTAGGAGCGGTCAAGCAAGATGGACACTCTCTTTACTTCCGGCTGGGACCCTGCATTGTGTTCAACTATGGGCGCACGTCGGGATGAGACATTCCTCTCCTGGGGGAGGTTAGGACAATGTTCTGCACTGTCTGGCACTGATCTCTAATAGAGTACTCATTCCTGCAGCCTCTGTAGGTTTACTGTACAGATTTCAGCCCTGCAGCTTCCTTACTTTGGTCTTTTCTCAGACTGCTGTGCTCTGGCCATCACCTGGGCTAAGACCAGGCCAGCATCGCACCCCTGGGGGTGACTGATGGCCAGGATTTGTCCCTCATCGACCACCTCACACCAACCCTTCTGCCAGTTATTAGTGGTCGCATTATTGACAGGACGTCAGACAGCAGTGCCTTCTCCTTGCATACTCACCCAGGACCTGTGGGCGCACTCAGTACTATCCTCACCTATGACACCCTCAAACCTGCACGTCCGCTTGCCTGGGACCAATACGCTTCACTCGCTCTTTTGGCTCTTTTGGTTGCATGGATTAATCCTCATCTTCAATTTCCAACCTCAGATCTGGAGCTGGGCAGTAGTTTTATTTCAGATCTCATGTGTGGATGGCCTTGTAGAAGTGCCACAGTCTGTCAGTATTTGTTCCCTCTCCAACAGGAGCCATTACCAAGATTTCTAAACAGGAGGCCTCATTAAATACCCCACAGCCCATGGGCATTGTCAATCTATCCACTCAAGAGACATCTGAGCTCAGAAAGGGGCATCTTGTCTCATTCTGCAGACTGGTTTGGAGCCCCTGTTGCATTTTGCGTCGAACCTCTCTGCCCTCAAACATAATTCAATGTTATGCTTTCATTGAAGAGAAAAAACTTCGAAACCCCTGCCCCACTCCTGGAAACCTCATTGTGAAAGATGCATACACAGGACACTCAGTACTTATAATAAAGTTTGAGGAAAAAGATGTGGAACTCGCCTGAATCAGTCTGCCTTTTAGCTTTTACCAGTGAAAATAAGATGCATGAGAAATACTGAATGTTGGCTCAGGTGTCCATGGCGATGTAGTTAAAGGAAGACAAATTAAAGGTTCACAAATCCCAGAATTGTGTTGATTACTGTGCATATGTTTACAGCACACATGGTATCTCTGGGGCAGTGGTTTGTGAATAGAGGGCATTGAGAACCGCAGTAGGGAAATGTCTTTGGTGTTCTCTGAGTGCCAACAAATATCACTTGTCTGAAGGGGGCTTGATAAAATGTATGAAGGGTCTGATAACATGGATTAGGTTCAAGTGCAGATGTGAGAAGGCGGAAGTTGCAAAGTGGCATAGGCGGCTGCATGAAGGAAGGCATTTTATTAAACAGCTGGTTAGACCTTGGTGCCGCCAGTTTAAAACTGCCCTTTGTAGTTGGTTGTAATTATTTACTAGAAGTTCCGGTGTGTTGGTCTGCGAGTGTGTTTTATATGTGCTGCAGACTTGGCCTTAGTTAATGTGTGGTTATGTTTCGTTTGAAATTGCCACAAGTATATAGGTTAAAGTGAAGTTATGATTGGATTTTTTTAGCTTTGCTTGTAACACCTGTAGTATGATTAAACAAACTCAAAATCTCACTATAAAATCCCAGTGCAGTTATGGTTACAAAACAGAACCTAAAAACCACTGACATTCACCAGTTATGGTTCAATAAACTAACCATAACTCGCACCCCTGCAATACACTTCTTATGACCGTTCATATGACATCACTCATGACGTTAAATGACATCATTACATATGGATGTGCATATATGGAGACATATTAAATCATGTGTGTTCCCTCTTTCTATGGGTTCCTAATGAGGTAAACTGACTGGCCCTTTCCTTTATGTTATTTGCTCTTCCAGGGAACCGAACTATCACTTAAGAGACCTCTCTACACTTATCTTTGAAAGGCTCGCCACTATGTGTCATGTAGTAACACACTCATGCTAGGCCTTTCATTTGGATTTAATTAGTATGCTTTCATTTCACACCTTTCAACTAAGGTCACAAGTCAACAACAGGTTTATGTGCTCTTCCTAGAGGGAGAACTAGAGCAGATAGAGACCGTCCCTGGAGGCCCATAAGTGACAAAACAATGAGCTGGGAGCCTTTGTATATTAGAGAGTATAGTAACACCGGTCCAGCTAGGGCAATGTATTAGCATAAACCCTGCGAGAGACAGTACCCAGGGTACATGTCAGTGCCAGGTTCAATGTAGCAGAATAGCGCGTCATCTTTTTATTGACCCAACGTGGGCAACATGAATATGAAATAAAACACCTCATCATGAGTATTGGGCTCGCTTCAGCTATAACACATACTTCAAAGCTTGTTGCGCATTATCAGCTTCTGTGATTAATTGTTACACGTCTTTCTCATTATGCCAAATTTTGAAGGATCGGTGTTTCACTATAGAATACCTAAACCCATTACATTGACCATTATTTGTCTTGTTTCTGCAGGTATCGCCCAAAAAAGAATCTCTCACCTCTGAAACCTGTGTAGGAAAGTACTGTTCTACTTCAGGGGGCAAAATTACAAATGCATTTGGTAGTATGCAAAGTAGTATTTCTGTAGTACTTGAGTGTGTGCTCTTATGTGCCCTTATGAATTAACCTCAAGAAATCAACAAGCATTGGCATAGCCAATAGGTCTCGCCTTTGGGACCGTATAAGTGTTTAGCCATGCAACAGTTGATGTTGTTGCACCAAGGATATTGTGCTGCATATCTAAATACTTATAAGGTCCCAAAAGCGAGACCTATTGGCTATGCCAATGCTTGTTTTCTGTGTAGACATCTCCTTCGTAGCGGCAGAGATGTATGTTTTGGGAGAAAATGTGGGAGGTGGTGGGAAAATGGGGCCATCACTAATCCTAAATGGAAAGAGATTAGGACAATTTAGGGAGGGAATTACGGAGGCACACACACATCCACAAAAGGGTAGCACTATTGGTGCTCACAAAGCTTAAAGCTAATACAGCCCTAAAGGTTTCAAAAACAGGTCTACATGTATTCCAATCCGGCCTTGAAGTAAGTCAAGCACCACACATGGACAACCAGTGGTACTGCAAGGCAGGGAAGTAAAATAACATCCTTAAGAACCAATGCTAAATCTATTAAGTGATTTGGAAACTTTGATATAAATGTTTAATTTTAAAAATGGTATACAATTATGGATTTATTTCTTACATTTAATAATAAGCCTAATATAAAACTTAAACTTTTCACATTTTAAAAATTATTTAAATACATAACGAAACAAATGACTAAATAGTAAATGAAAATGTTAGTGAAGGTCTGCATTTTAATTTTAGTTTACAAATTAATATTTATAAATCAATATATAAAAATAAATTAAGTTGATGTAAAATAGTTTATGTGCTATAACATCTCATTTTATTTGTTCCAGCGTAATAATTAATAATGTAAATACATTTACATTTATATTATGCATTAAAATATATCTAATATAAAAAATATAATAAAATGTAATACATTTTCCATAAGAACATTTCTAGCTCACTGGCGGTGCTCTCCACCAACAGGTGAAAAGTTACTAATTGTAACTTTATACTCAAACTTTCGTTTGTAGGTGGATGCAGTCTCATTTGAGGGGGTGGAAACATGCAACCTAGGTGTAATCTCCACTCAGAAATGGTAAAGAGCAAAAGAGTGGAGACATACACCTGGTTTAGGGGGGTATATACACCGGAGTAAACATAAACGTATAAATGTACCTTTGTGAATACGGCACATTATTTGGGGAGAGGTCTGGGGGCGTCAGAGGTTCCCATAACCCTTTCTGAGAACGACAATGTGATGGAGGGTTTTCCAGACATCTGTTCTAGATTGTTTCATGCTAACATTCTGCAGATAAATATCCCACAAACCTATCCTTGATGGAGCTGTTGGCATCAGACAGTCCTGGTACAGATGTGTACACCTGGGGCCGTATGACTGGGCCAGCGCTAATTGTCGACATGCGCCTGAGTATGTTTGTGTGTATGTGCGTTTGCGTCTGTGCGCTAATACAATATGCACACAGACGCAAACGCACATAAACACAGGGGGAGATTTTCAAAACTTTTGCGCTGGTTTAGCGTCACAAAAGTGACGCTAACCAGCGCAATTTATTTTGATATTTTCTCTCTGTTTTGCGCTGGAAAGCACTCATTAAGTAGCGCAAAGCACTGCTTTGCGTTACTTTGCACCAAGGGGGCGTTACATGGGTGTTACATGGGCGCTCCCATGCAATGACCCATGCCTTTTGACGCAAAACCATATTTACAAATATGTGTAAACATGGTTTTGCGCCAAAAGTTAACGCCCCTTCAAAGGAGGCGCTAGCAGGAGAAATGCTTTCATTTCTCCGTGCTTTTCCGACTTTCCATGTGTGCTGCACTGTGCAGCACGCATACAATGTGGGAAAAGCTTTCCCTTGTGTCTAGCATAGTATTTTGTACAGGAACTCATGCACACACCCTGCGGCACTAAGGTGTGTGCATAGCGCACGGCAGCTGAAATCAGCGCCAGCGCAACGGAAAGGGGAGGAGAGAGCCATATGTGGCACAGCCTCACGGGGGCTGAGCTGCGTTGCGCGACTTTTTAAAAAATCTGCCCCACAGAGTTCAAAGTCTGCGCCAACCTCAGGGCGCATTACAGACCGATCCTCTGTAATGCCGTTGGGCGCACAGCGACAATTAGCGCTGGCGCAGTCATCTGTAATACGGCCCCAGGAACCTCCAACAGTGCACGCCATTACCTGAATCGCCTGGGGCCTATCTTGGTGCTACAAATGGTATTGGCCTCTGAAAATTGAGAGGATTACATGGCCCCAGAAAAAGTACCATTAGGTACCTGCAATTACCAAAATATCTCTGGCACCCAAGCCCTCTGGTCTGTAAGAAACGGAGGCATTTGATAGAGAAGCACAAATGTAAACTGAATGAAATTGCGTTTGTTTCTGCGTGTTCAGAATATGAATGGACATGTCGCGTGCGGTTTGGAAGCGCTGCTGGAATGTATTTTGGCAGGACTGGGATATCTCTTTGACATTGGCATAGAAAATAATTTAGATTTTCTTCTGATTAATTACCTTTTTAAAAAAAAAAAAAAAACCTGCTGGCAACCTTATAGAGATAACTGGGGTTATCGGCAGCCTCTACTCTACAGATTCACCGTGACCTGCCTGCTCCCAGGGTAAGAAAATTCACAAATTCACTGTTACCTGCCTGATCCCAGGGTAAGAAACAGGCAGCTGTGAGGTTGGACGAGGCTACAGGATGAAAGCCAAGAGCGAAGCACGAGTGGCACCAGCAGGGTGGCACCAGCACAGGTGGAACCAGCAGGGGTGGCACCAGCAGGGGAGGGACTAGCAGGGGTGGCACCAGCAGGGGTGGCACCAGCACAGGAGGCACCAGCAGGGGAGGCACCAGCACAGGAGGCACCAGCAGGTGAGGCACCAGCACGGGTGGCACCAGCACAGGAGGCACCATCAGGGGTGGCACCAGCACAAGGGGCCCCTGCAGGGGTGGCACCAGCAGGGGAGCCACCAGCAGGGGTGGCACCAGCACAGGAGGTACCAGCACAGGAGGCACCAGCAGGGGTGGCACCAGCACAGGAGGCACCAGCAGGTGAGGCACCAGCACAGGAGGCACCAGCAGCTGAGGCACCAGCACGGGTGGCACCAGCACAGGAGGCACCATCAGGGGTGGCACCAGCACAGGGGGCCCCTGCAGGGGTGGCACCAGCAGGGGAGCCACGAGCACAGGAGGTACCAGCACAGGTGGCACCAGCACAGGAGGCACCATCAGGGGTGGTACCAGCACAGGGGGCCCCTGCAGAGGTGGCACCAGCCGGGGTGGCACCAGCACAGGAGGTACCAGCACAGGAGGCACCAGCAGGGGTGGCACCAGCATGGGTGGCACCAGCATGGGTGGCACCAGCATGGGTGGCACCAGCACAGGAGGCACCAGCAGGTGAGGCACCAGCAGGGGTGGCAGCAGCACAGGAGGCACCAGCAGGGGTGGCACCAGCAGGGGAGGGACTAGCAGGGGTGGCACCAGCAGGGGTGGCACCAGCACAGGGGGCCCCTGCAGGGGTGGCACCAGCAGGTGAGGCACCAGCACAGGAGGCACCAGCAGGTGAGGCACCAGCACTGGGGGCCCTGCAGGGGTGGCACCAGCAGGGGTGGAACCAGCAGGGGAGCCACCAGCAGAGGTGGCACCAACACAGGAGGTACCAGCACAGGAGGCACCAGCAGGGGAGGCACCAGCAGGGGTGGCACCAGCACAGGAGGCACCAGCACAGGAGGCACCAGCAGGTGAGGCAACAGCAGGTGAGGCACCAGCACGGGTGGCACCAGCACAGGAGGCAGCATCAGGGGTGGCACCAGCACAGGGGGCCCCTGCAGGGGTGGCACCAGCAGGGGGGGCACCAGCAGGGGAGGCACCAGCAGGGGAGCCACCAGCAGGGGTGGCGCCAGCACAGGAGGTACCAGCACAGGAGGCACCAGCAGGGGTGGCACCAGCATGGGTGGCACCAGCAAGGGTGGCACCAGCACAGGAGGCACCAGCAGGGGTGGCACCAGCAGGGGAGGCACCAGCAGGGGAGCCACCAGCAGGGGTAGCACCAGCAAGGGTGGCACCAGCACAGGAGGCACCAGCAGGGGTGGCACCAGCATGGGTGGCACTAGCACGAGTGGCACCAACACAGGTGGCCCTAGCAAGTGGCACCAGCCGGGGTGGCACCAGCATAAATACAAATGCAGGCTCTAATTTAAAGTTTGAATTACAAAAAAACTGATCAGGTGGATGAGCTGAGCCTGGACCTCCCTTCGTACATTACCCTGTACGAAGGAGCCCCCTTCTCACCTTTGGCGCACCTAAGGTCGTAGAGGGGAGATCCGGGCTCGTGCCAGCAATCACTCCCGGCCAAGCCACTGCGACGACTGATAGGCTTTGCAGTTAACTGGAAGTAACCAAAGTAACGAGGGAAGTATCAGAATAAATGCCACAGAACCTACTCTTTTATGCCTTAAATATTGTGCGGCACAGGACTAACTTGTAATAAATTATTCATAAAAAAATAATTCCTGGCCCAATGCAATTTTATCTTTTTTTTTCACAACAATTGAAATCCTAGAAAAAAGACTTTCACAGAAAAAACAGTATTCAGTGGCTGTAAGTGGCCTTGTGATGACACGTGCCACCAAGTGTCGCTGAAGGGTTGCAGCTTTAAAAAAATATATTTTTGCAAATTCAGTAAAAGTTCTTGTCTATTGACCAACGAGTCAGTCTTAAATTACAGATCCTACCAGGCTGAGTCTACAGGTTATGTAGGAGGGGCGCTCTTACTCTGTGATCACGGCACCAAATTTGTTAAAAGAAAACCTCAGGACTCTGCTGTTGCAATGGGTCAGCAAATTGTATTTGATAAAAGCAGCAGACGACAGAAATAGACAAAAAACTTCCCAGAAGGAGAAGCAGGGGAGAAGGGCAGAGACGTTTATAGCCATTTTGAAAAGTTACTAGGGTGAGATCACCTGAGCTTAAGCTTCAGTTTTCTAAACAAATGCACGTAGGACGTTATGTGAAACAGAGACCCTCGCAGCAAGTGGCCTTCAAAGATATCTACAGGAGCAAGACTTCTACTTCCTGCTTCCGGTGGTAAAATAAAAACCCTTCTAGCTTCAGGTTACTCAGAACGCGACTGCGCGACTGGTTTTGAGCGTTCCTCAACATCTATCGGTGAGTGAGGGAGTTGAAGGCTCTTCACTGGCTTCCAGTGAGGAAGAGGCTGATGTTCAAAGCCCTGTGTCTGGTTAGGTCGAGCCTCGAGTAGCGCGCAAGCGCTGCTCTGCGAGACTTTATGTAAGGGGCTTTTGAAAGCTGACCACACTCTCGTGCACAATGGCCTTTTCCGTGCGGTTACCCGCACGTTTCAGGCACGATGCACAAGCGTGTGGTCAGCTCAGTAGGCTGCCGTGCTCGCTCGCCCCGCTCCTTTTTATAGTTGCTTTCACTTTCGCGCATCTCAGAGTAAATGTTCTCGAAATGAAAGCCACTCACTCAATTTACATCTCTCCCACCTCTCGTTTTCAAATTCGCATTTACTGGTCACACCTGCGTCTGACATTAAGTCATTTCTGACTTACTAAAACTAAGCATCCCTCGTTCTGTTCCTGAAATGTGAAGAGCAATCATGCCCGGGGATCTCGCTTGCACGGCTTATGTTGATACAGACAGACCAGATATTCTGGCGGAACTAAAGGTTCCCAGATATCGAGGGCTACTACGGGTCCTATTTTAAAATACCAAATAGAAGCAATGTAAAGGGAGGGGGTCAGCGAATGCCAGCGCTATAAAAAGGCTGAAGGCTAATCACATTACGGGCACGAATCAAAGGATGGCATTTTGAGTCCTTCATTGAGGATGTGGATGCTAAATTCACAAACAGATTACGGTTGTTATTGAACACTGCACTGGAAACCTACTACACAAGTAACCTCAAGTCTAGCTCTGGACTGAAAGCTAAAAACAAGCATTGGCATAGCCAATAGGTCTCGCCTTTGGGACCGTATAAGTGTTTAGCCATGCAACAGTTGATGTTGTTGCACCAAGGATATTGTGCTGCATAACTAAATACTTATAAGGTCCCAAAGGCGAGACCTATTGGCTATGCCAATGCTTGTTTTTAAGGCCTTTAACCAGCAGGGCTCTTTCTATTTACAACTGGTCTCTTCTCAGCAGACAGTTCAGATCGGCTGGTCAGTGGAAAGTGACTGTTCCCTGTTTTAGGAAGACGAGATTGGGTGAGCATGCGTATTTGGTAGCAGCTGCTAGGCTATGGAACATTCTCCCTGTACACATCGCTAGCATTACTTTTTACTCTGTATTTCACAAGAATGTGAAGAATTGACTGTTCGAGGCCTGTGAGATGTAGATCACATGCTTTGCATAGGGTCACTTTGTTTTTCTGGAAGAAGTTTTCCCTAGTCATGAGGTGATAGTGCGCCTGGTCATCGACTCCATCTTCAGATTGTTTCTTTCCACCATCGGGTTCGGAAGTAACTCGCTGCGCTCCGGTTCAACGTCGATCCTTCGGCCCTTATCGGCGTGTATCGCATTCCCACTCGACGGTATTGTTTCCGTTCGTGTTTCCCTTTCTTCACGGATCGTGATTACTAAAGAAAATTTCGATAGGAGAGCTCGTGGTAGGCCGTCGGGCCTAGCCCCTGGTTCGACTCGCAGTCGATGGAACAAACTCCTTTCAAGTTCTGTCCTCGGTGCCACGCGAAATACCCGCGCACCGATTCCCATGAGGTGTGCAATTTGTGTTTGTCACCCGACCACAGAGAAGATCACTGCGATGAGTGCCGAGCTTTACGCTCCAAAAATACTCTTCTCGATCGTCGGGCCCGACGACGCGACATACAGAGACAACAAGCAGGGTCCATTTCGGACCTCTTCGGACCTCAATCAGATGAGGAGGAAGGTGACGAGCCCATCGGAGCCGATGAAGAACAGGAAGGCGTTGTTGCTTCCGAAAACAGCCCCGATGACGATGAAGACATCCCTCATGGGCAACGTACCGTGAGTACAGTCCCTTCCTCGCCCCATCTTCCACTTGCATCGAAGAAAAAGTCTCTGGACCAACCTGCGCCCTCAGGCGCCGGTGGGCGCCGTAAACATGCTTCCGAAGCCCCGCCTTCTGGCTCCCAAAAACCCATGCCAAAACGGGCACCGAGCTGAAAAATTCGGAGCCGAAGAAAAATTCTGGCACCGAACATACTCCGTCGGCACCGAAACAAACTTCGGATCCGAGAACTCCAGCCAAGAAACCATCGGCGCCGAAACATTCAGAGTCAAAACACACAGAGACTCCGAAGTCACCTAAAAAACATGTTTTCGGTGATCCGCACGACAAACCAGATCCGAAACAAAAGCTTCTGGTTAAACAGCCAAAGACTGGACATATAACCACTATAGAAGAGTAACTCCATATACCATTAAAGAAGAGAACTGTCGGGACAAATCCTTCCCCTCCTCCTCTTCCTCTTCATTCACCTTCTATATCTGTGCCAACTTCACCAGAGCACTCACCACCACACACACTGTTTTGTAGTGGATGGCGAGGTACGTGTTTCCTCTGTAATTGTCTCGAAAGAAACCCTTGGAACCTGAGGGCTGGGGATTGCCCTTATAGGTGGAAGCAGTGTCGGAGGAAGTGGTTTAAGATCCTGCTCTATAAAAGGAGCGACGAAAGGAACCACGCCCTTGTGGAGACTGAAGGGCTCCCATGGATTTAGCCACTTCAGTATCCTTCTTCATTTTGTCAAGTGAAGAGTCTACCGCCCATAAAGGTGTTTAATATGGAAGTTTGAACCTCTGTTTTAAACCCTGATATGCGGAGCCAGGCGTGTCTTCTTAAAAGAACACTAGTGTTTACCGCTCTGGCATGATGTATCAGCAGCATCCAGGGAGCATCTAATTTGGTTATTAGAAATTAGCTGTCCCTCCCAAACCAGGTCTTGCGCTTTTGATTTATGTTCTTGAGGAAGAAACTGAATGAGTTGCTCCATTTCATCCCAGTGTGCGCGGTCATAGCGTGCTAGCAACGCCTGTGTATTAGAAATACGCCAGAAGCTAGCAGCCTGGGAGGCTATCCTTTTGCCTGAAGCAACCAAGGGTTTAGACTCTTTATCTGGTGGTACGCCTCCAGTAGTCTGGGAGTTCGCCCTCTTACGTGCATTCGAAAGCACTAATGAATCTAATGGTAGTTGACCCTTTATGTAGGCTGGATCTGATGGGGCAGGCTGGTGGTCGTAGCTGCGCGTCTCAGAAGACAAAGCATACATGTCTTTCCCTATCTGGACGACTGGCACATATCACCAATGTCGCAAACACACTTCAGTAACCATACAGCTGCTTCAACAGCTAGGGTTCTCAATCAATGTGTTAAAATCACATCTTCAGCCATACAACGTTCAGGATTACCTAGGAGTCACTCTAGATACTCAAAAGGCTCTAGCGTATCCCAATGCAGCCAGACTTCGAAACATTCAGGCACTCATTCTCAAATTTCAACCCAGCTCGAGTGTTTATGCAACTACTGGGAATGATCTCATCTTCATCATGATCGTTTCCCACGCCAGGCTACACATGCGTCCACTTCAAGAGTGTTTAGCCAGTCAGTGGAACCAGTCTCAAGGTCTATTAACCGATCTAGTGTTGGTAAGCGGCCGTACTTATTGCTCTCTGCAGTGGTGGAACACACAAAACCTAGCAAAAGGACGGCCGTTCATAGACCCGGTTCCACAGACCGTGCTAACAGCGGACGCATCCCTTACTGGTTGGGAGCTCATCTTCACCAACACACAGTGCAAGGGCGATGGAGCCTACAGCAAAGGTTGCTTCACATCAATCATTTAGAACTCATGGAAATCTTTCTAGCTCTCAAAGCCTTTCAAGATGACCTCTCGGGCAAAGCCGAACAGACAACATGACAGCTATGTATTACATGGGAGCGTCTCCAAATGTCCCACTTAGACCAGAACATCTGGAGGTGGGCGATACATCACAACATCTATCTCCTAGCAGAACATCTCCCAGGAGTCAACAATCAGATTGCAGATCTCCTCAGCAGGCAGGGAACTTCATCCTCAAGTTCTCCACCCATACTTTCAAGCCTGGGGAGTCCCTCACATAGACCAGTTTGCAACACCCGAAAACGCAAAATGCCAAAGCTTCGCCTCCAGGTATCCACACCCGTTGTTCAAAGGCAATGCTCTATGGATAAACTGGTCAGGGATATTTGCCTACGCTTTTCTGCCTCTTCCACTCATTCCATCAGTGGTTCGGAAACTCAGGCAAACATCACTCAAGTGTTAGCTCCAACATGGGCACGTCAACCATGGTTCACAACCCTGTTGGAACTCTCTCTGGTACCACACCAAAAATTACATTTAACTCCCAGTCTCCTCACACAGAGTCATGGAGAAATCAAACACCCAGATCCCAAACAACTGAACCTCGCGATCTGGCTCCTGAAGTCATAGAGTTTGGTTATCTGAACCTTCCACCAGACTGTATGAACATTATTAAAGAGGCCAGAAAGCCTACCACAAGGGCCTGCTACGCAGCCAAATGGAAGCGTTTTGTTATCTATTGCAATAACAATCACATCAACCCTCTTGATGCTTCCATACAAAACATACTGTGCTACCTATTGCATTTGCAGCAGTCAGCCTTGGCCTATACATCCATCTTGCTGCCATAGCAGCTTACCTTCAAAAAAGACATTTATCGCCATTTTGAGTGCCTGTCATCTAAGCATTCATGGAAGGGCTAAAAAGGGTAATATCACCAAGACTTCCACCTGCCCCAGTGCCACATAGTCCTCACAAGGTTAATGGGTCCGCCATGCACAAATGTGAACTACAGTTCCTTAATTGGAAAACAGCTTTCCTTATTGAAATCACTTCATTAAGGAGAGTGGTTGAACTACAGGCACTAACCATAGCAGAACCCTTTTTCCATAAAGATAAAGTGGTTCTGCGTCCCAACCCTAAATTCCTACATAAGGTTGTATCTGCATTTCACATCAATCAGTCGGTTGAATTACCTGTATTCTTCCATCAACCGGACTCTGTTGCAGAACGAGCTTTACATACCTTAGATGTCAGAAGAGCTCTTTTGTATTACACTGAAAGAACAAAGTAATTTCGTAAAACCAAACAACTCTTTGCAGCTTTTGCACCACCTCACAAAGGCAATACTATCTCCAAATCAGGAATTGCTAAGTGGATTGTTAAGTGTATTCAGATTTGTTATAAAAAAGCCAAAAGGACTCTCACAGTACCCCCTCAAGCACATTCCACTCACAAATTAGGTGATACTATGGCTTTCTTAGGGAATATCCCTATTACTGTTATCCGCAAAGCTGCAACATGGTCTACGCCACACACAAGACAACAAGCTAATGTAGGTCAAGCAGTACTTAAAACGTTATTTCAGACAACTGATCTACAGCTCACATGCCTCAAACGGAAAATGCTACTTACCCAGTATGCATCTGTTCTTGGCATGTAGAGCTGTAGAATCTCATGCACCCACCCACCTCCCGGGGTACCTGTAACTGCTATAGTTCTCTGTTTACTAAACATACTCACGCATGGACACCTCTATTCTTTACTCCATTCTATCACCCTCTGCGGAAAACAATCTGAAGATGGAGTCGATGACCATGCGCACTATCACCTAAGGGAGGAGTCCCCTACCTCGTGACTAGGGAAAACTTCTTTCAGAAAAACAAAGTGCAAACATCCGGACCTAACACTAGATGGCGATCTTATGCAAAGCATGAGATTCTACAGCTCTACATGCCAAGAACAAATGCAGTAGCATTTTCCTATATCTCGCAACTATAATTGCCTGTTTTGGTCACCTTATGCTCCTACCGTATATAGCGCTTTACAAATTTAAACTACAAATTAGTGTGCCTGAGTGAATGTGGATGATCAGTGTGCCTGAGTTAGTGCAGAGTGGGTGATCAGTGTACCTGAGTGAGTGCAGAGTGGGTAATCAGTGTGCCTGAGTGAGTGCAGTGTGGGTTAGCAGTGTGTCTGTCAGTGCAGAGTGGGTGATCAGTGTTCCTGAGTTAGTGAGAGTGGGTGATCAGTGCGCCTGAATGAGTGCAGAGTGGGCCATTGGTGCGTACACATATGTTTTGTAACACACAGCATGCAACGATCATCTTGCACGTGATGTCTGGGCTGTACAGGAGCCTTCCACCTGTGATGTCCAGGCACCTGAATCGTGACTTCAACATGCCAAATGTGCGTTCCGCGATGCCCCTGGTGTGTTTGTGGGCCGCATTGTACTGCCTCTGAGCCTGTGTGTTCGGTGCTCGGAGGGGTGTCATCATCCAAGGGCAGAGTGCATATCCTTGATCACCTGTGACAGTGCAGAGAGGCATGAGTCAATAGTTGGTTCTGCATGATGTGTTGGCAGGCTCACTGGTTCATTGGTGTGTGATATGTGTGACTTAGTGATTCCTGTTTGACATGTACTGCTTGTAGCAAATGAGCGGCACCAATGTGTATTACGTAGCCTCACTGCTGCTCCTCGCTCCCCCCGAGCCGATTTACTAGTGTGCGCAGCGCGGTTGCATCACTTGCACTCCTACGGCACACCATTGTCATGCCTGTGTGCGCATGTCCACAAGCCTGACAACGACACTGTGATGTTGTGCGTTGAAGGTGGGCGGCCACGTGTGTGTAGGCCTATGGTAAGGATAGGGCGGACACAGATGTAGAGTTCATGGCTGGCTGAACTAGCGATGCTTATGCTGCAGTAATAGCGACACACACAACAGTTGGCATGTATGATCCCGGACGCCGAGCGGGCTTGCGCTCCTTCATTTACCCCTTTGGCCAAGCTCGCACTCCAGGGGCATGCTACATTGCAACATTGTCCATTGCGGGACGGGTGGTGCCGACATTACAACAGAGACACACGCATTAGTTACTTCCTTGGCAAGGCCAAAACTTCACCATGCCCAGAGCCCCGGGTTGATTAACCACACCCCTACGCTGGACTGTCGTATGCCAGTCCACTCCGCTTACGCGTACTGCTACATGTCCCATGTCTTCCCCACTGCCTAAGGTGACATGGTTGCGTCCGCTGTACACAGCACAATGTAATGTGGTAGGGCCTGGGGCCCTCATGCATACATAATGACCACACGGACACACTTAGCTAGTTTGTGGAACTAGCTACGGGCACATACGCCCGGCCCCTTTTATTGCCAGGGTCACATGTCCAGTGACGCATGTGCTGGATGGGTGTGGGGTGAGTGTAAGCCAGCCCTCAGGGAGTGGTTGGTGCTGGCAACAACTACAACAGTGACAATCAGAAGTTCAAAGTTCAAACAGCAAGGGTCCATGACTTGAGCTGCACAGAGTTAGTGGCCCCGGATGCACTGCGGCCGGCACAGGCACACCGCCATAGGTAGGGCCACGAGAGCTGAGTGGGTCCTCGTCGATGTCAAAGCTGAATATCGCGGAGTGTTTTGGGGGACAGTGGAAGGTGTTCTTCCAGGGCATGATGCAGAGGGCAGAACCAACAAGAAACAGGCAATATGGAGGAGATGAATGCTACAGACTTATTTTTTACACCAAGTCAGTATCAGCTACATGATGAGGAAAACAACCCCCAGGCCATAGACTCAAATGCCACCAAAGTTCAACCAGAGAGTGTCCATGAATTTCGGGGCACAGAGTTAGTGGCACCAGAGCTGAAAGGGAATGCAGTCCGCGATGAGGACTGTACAATGGTATAAACTATGCCATAAATAAATAAAGACTCAGTTCCAAATGTGTCACCTACTTGACTGCAGTGTAGGCCGGAGGCAGCGGTCAGCAGGGGCCCACAGCCACGTGTCGTTGACTAGCGATGCACAGAGTTAGTGGCACCAGAGCAGTTGTTGGTAGTGTTCGATCACCTCCATCACGATGATCATTTTTTCCTCCGGACTGAACCGCATCTTCCTCTTACTCCTCTCCTTGCGTCCAATGATATGAACTCGGCCATTGAAAAATCAAGACTCAGTTCCAAATGTGTGACCTACTTGACCGCAGTGCAGGCCGAAGGCAGTAGTCAGCAAGGGACCACGTGTCGTTGGAATGCTATGCACAGAGTTGGTGGCACCACATTGAGGGAGTACAGTGATATCAAACGTTCCATTAACATATGAACTCGGCCTTCATGATATCAAGACTCAGTTCCAAATGTGTGACCTACTTGACCGCAGTGTAGGCCGGAGGCAGCAGTGGAGTACGTCAACGGGAAAGGAGTGCTGGGGGCCTGTGTTGCGGAGGCCAGCGATGGTCTGAGGAGGCTGCCAAGGTCGCGGGCCTCGGGCTTGGAGCTTGCACTGGCACATGGTGGGCCCTCTTTGACACACGCCAGTGTCGGCAGGTGAGCAGTGAGGCCTGGGTGCACAGGGGCGGCCAAGACGGGTCTGTGGACCAGCGGCCTGGGGTGCAGCAGGCACCACCGCTCACGGCGTCGGCCTCGTGGTGGGGTGAGAGGCGCCGCCCTGGCAGACACATTGGCCATTATGGAAGAGAACTATGCCTAGAGCAACGGGCTTTTTATTCACACCCCTACACTGGCCTGGCGTACGCCGGGCCAGCCCACTCCGCTCACGCTTACAGGGGGGGATGTAACAAGCTCCGCGAACTTCCCCACTGCCTGGGGTAACATGGTTGCATCCACTGTCCACTGCACTCCAAACACCAGTAGTATATGTCGACATGGACATGTCTGTGGTCTGCATTCTGCAGTCTGGCCAGCATATCCACGCCACACTTGGCATTGTGTACATTCTTATTCATGGGTCACTTGCCTCCTTCGCACATCCCTCTCCCCACATTCTGCTATTGTGTGGCTGAGGTGCCATGCCGTTGATGGCTTGTGTACATGGCTAGCCCAGGTTGCCACAGTAAGTTGTGCTGTTGTGTCTGGTAGGTGGGCATGTTGTTTGGCATGTTGTATATGAGTTTGTAACGTGTGCATTCCCAGAGTTGTGAGATGCATGATTGTGGAGTTGAGGTGTGTGGTGTGTGGTGTGTTCATTTGGTTTGAGCAACGAGCAGTGCATTTCTGTAGGTGCCAGACTCAAAGCACTGGTTGATGATGGACTGTCGGAAGATGTAGGAATCATGCACACTGCCTGGGTAGTTGGCGACGACATTGGGGAAGAGTCCCCGGGGGTCCACTATTGCCTGCACATTGATGGAATGCGTGTGCTTTCTGTTGCGGTAATTGTGTGCAGTGTTGGCACGGGGCACAAGTAGGACATGTGTGCAGTCAATTGCCCCCAACATGTGCGGGAAGCCAGCTATGGCGTAGAAGCCTTGCTTGGTCTCCAGCTGTTCCTGCGCAGTGTGGGGGAAGTGAAGGTGCTGGGGTACCAAGCTGATGATGGCATCCAAGACAGTTGTGATGAACTTTGATAGGGCTGGCTGTGAGACTCCTCGGACTCTGGCAGTTGTTGGTTAAGGCCAACAGGTGCAGCACAGCCAGCAGCTTTGTCTGCGGAGGGATGTTGGTTGACCGCTGTGTTGGTACCGTCAGCCTATGGGCAATGATGTTCAGGATGCGGAGGATGGTTGTCCTTTTGAGCCTGTAGTGGTCAATGACATCCTCTGGTGTTAAGTCTTAGAGGCTGGTGCGTTTTCTTAAGGTCCGCTGTCTTCGTCTGCGCTGCCTCTGTGGTAGTCCGGGGGGGCAGAGGGGTCCGGGGGGGGCGGGCATGGGGGTGGTGGCGGTGGGTGTTGTGGCCCTCTTGGGGCTCCGAGCTGCATGATCAGTAGCTCCATGGCATCTGTTGTTCTTCAGGTGTGGCTCTGGGCTGGGCTCCCTTTTATTGTGCAGGTTGTTGTCCGACTTAACACCATGTAAGAGCAGGTGTTAAATCCCTGCTGCTAACGCGCCTTATCGCCTGTTTT
The DNA here is from genome assembly GCA_963921515.1 of Calotriton arnoldi. Classification (NCBI taxonomy): domain Eukaryota; kingdom Metazoa; phylum Chordata; class Amphibia; order Caudata; family Salamandridae; genus Calotriton; species Calotriton arnoldi. The sequence continues at coordinate 347,907 of CAWUFW010014305.1, read as the reverse complement.
GGGATCTTATCGCCGATCTGGCTGGTCATTGAGAATGTTGCAAAGTGGTGTTGTTGCGGCTTTTTGCACGGTAACGCATATCATTAGCGTTAGTTGCCCGTGTCATCTGTGGTGATGTTTTTTGTGGCTGCTATCGCAGGAAAACTGGTGATATCGGCTGTTAGCACCAGCTTGTGAATAGGGCGATAACTTTATCGCCACTTTGGCTGCGATAAAGTGCCGCTAACTTGGCGATAAGTCCTTGAGAATATGCCCCTAAGTCTCTTGTTCCGTTAGTAGTTTATTAGCTTTAAAATAAGCCTCTTCTATCAAGCTGGCGAAAGATGGTTTATCAGTGCAAGCCTAAAGCTTTGTAGGAATTTAAGACAAGTCCATGCTCAGATGCCAAGAAACAGGTGAGAAGTTTGCAGATTTCAATATTAAGAAGTAGACAGAGGTAGGAAGCAGGGGTTGAAGCATAACACCTGGAATTATGTTCTTTTATATAGTCAGACTAAAAACATACGTTTCTTTTGGAAACTTATTCTAACAGTTTTAATTCTAATACGAATGCTGAATTAAAATCGGTCAATTATGTCAGGTGACTGGATAAGGCATTTTTCCAGTATATATTGTGAAGCCTGCTCTATGATAATGGACAGTGCAGAACCACAGATCCTTACACACCGTAGTGCGAAAATGACCTAGAGATGTAACGATCATTAGACCTGCAATGAAAGCTTCTGGCCCGGAAGGGGTCGCTATGGAGCTATTCAAAAACAATGTTGGTCTTAATCGATCTTAGTCCCAGTATATAAGAAAGCCAGCAGAGGGAATCCATCCTCTTACTGGCCAATGCCGCTGATAGATTTTTTTTTTTTAATTGTTTTTTAAAATGTTTTTATTTTATGTCACAGCACAGTGTCTGTCATACAAATATAATCTGAGGATTAATTTGCAATACATTTTTTAACACAATAGGAGTATACATTATTATTTTAGATACAAATACCAACTTAACTTATACAGTTCAATCATGTAAAAGCAAAAAGTTGACATGAAACAAGAAGACCAAGAGGAAAAGAAAAAAACAGAAGCCCCCCACAGACAGAAAAAAAGAGAAAAAAAAGGGGGGGCAGGGGGAGGGGAAAAAAAGATAGAAGAATAAAGAAACCTCCAGCCCTTTTTAGGGGCTATTGGCACTCATATCTTCCTTCCATCTATATATGGGCCCCCAAATGCTTTTCCCATAACCTTTTTCAAGGTTATAAGTAGCTAGTAGCCTAGCAAGCCATTTTTGAAATGTTGGAGCGGCTTGATCCAGCCAGACTGAAGCAATACAGATACGCAATACCACCATGGATATAAAAAGAAAGTGGGAAGAAGAATCTTGTCCTCCCTTGCTATCTATCCCCAAAAGAATTATAGCAGGAGTAAGAGAAATCTTAAGATTCAACGAATGATCAAAAAACTTTTCAATTGACCAGATCAGGGTTTGAAGCTTAGAGCAGGACGAGAACAAATGGATCAGCTCAGCATCCAAGCTACCACATCGAGGGCAGTTAATATCCTGCTGTCCCCCCATTGTGCAATCTTTGCTGGGGTATAATACATTGAAAAAATTGTTTTATAATGCTGTAATAGGGGTAATTCCTTTGCTAATCTCCAGTTTTCGAATTAGGGGCAAACAGAAGTGGCGAGCATGGGCAGCCCTGCCGGGTGCCACGCTCGATTGACAAAGATGGCGTATAGCCCCCATTCAACCTTAACCGGGCATTCAGTGCCTTATATAATGATTGAATTGCCTTGATATACCCTCTCCCAATGCCATACCATTCCATGACTGCCCAGAGAGACCCTATCGAATGCTTTTTCAGCGTCCATTAGCAACAATGCCATAGGGTCCCCTGAGACTTCAGCAGCATCGAACAAGGTTATGACCCTTCGAACATGCTGTGTTGTTCCCCTGCCGGGTATAAACCCATGCTGACAGGGGTGCACAATTTTCCCAATAATATGATTTAATCGTGTCGCCAAAGCTTTGGAATTTTTTTTTGCATCATTGTTCATAAGAGTTATCGGTCTGTATGACCCTGGTTCGAGAGCCGACTTGCCTTTTTTCAAAAACACTATTATATCTGCCCTAGCCCATGACTCAGGAATGGAACCCCCCTGTTGGGCTTGTAGTACCTTCTCTACCAGAGCAGGCCCCATAACCTCCAAAAAAGTTTTATAAAATTCTAAAGGGATCTGATCTGGTCCAGCTGCCTTGCCTGAGGGAAGGCTACATAGTGCATCATATATCTCTTCCTGAGTCAACGGTGACTCGAGTGCCTCCCTATCTGCAAGGGTAATCATTTGTGTAGAAATTCCGCTAAGATACCCTTGGATTAGGCTCTGTTCCCTCAGCTGTTCCTCACTGTAGAGCTTCTCATAAAAGTGGTGAAACACCTCACGAATCCCTGATAAACCCTCAATTATATTCCCATTCTCATCTCGTATTTCTCGGATCTCCCCAGCCGCGCTCTTTTGCCTTAGCCGAACTGCCAAAGTGTGCCCCACCCACTCACTATACTCATGGCAATGCTCCCTCTTAGCAAGAAAACTTGCCGCTGCTTTGGCAGCTGTGATATCGCCTAATTCAGCCTTAGCTAAAGCAAGCCTAAGCAGTGTATCGTCCAATGGATTACCCAGTCGAACTGCGACAGCGAGTGCCTCCTCTACCTCCATTATTACCTGGCAAAGCTTCTTCTCCTGTTGTGCCTCACATTTCCGTTGATGCAGACTATAGCTTAATGTCTCTCCTCGTACCCCGGCCTTAAAAGCGTCCCAGACAGCCCCAGAACTAGCACTCTTCCGGTTAATCTCCCAGAACCCCTTAATCCAAAATTTCTTGTGATGTATATATTCAGGTTCTTTCAGGAGTCCCCTTTCAAAAGTCCAGATCCGCTCTGGTGTTTCCCCTCCACCAAGGGTAACTGTTAAAATCAGAGGATTATGATCTGAGATAATCCGGGGATGTTTCTCTATCCTACACCTGGGAGTTAGATGATTCGATGTGAAAAAATAATCTAGCCTAAAAATTGATTTATGTGGGGCAGAGAAAAACGTACTCCGCTGATAGATTTGTAGTGAAAATAGCAGGCAGAGTCTTTATGGAACAGATACTGAACTGGGCAAAGGGTTTTTCAAGAGGCCAAGAAGGTTTTAGACCAGACACCGGCCTTCATGCCAATCTTTTAAGTGAGAAATATAGCTGTGAATAAGGGATCACTGCGTTTGTATTTTATGGACCTCAGTTGGGCCTCTGACCAATAGGCTAAAACTGTGGTCCACACTCACCAATATGGGTGCTGACCCAGGCATTTTATTCTTTTTGCAGCATTTACACAGTGACTTGAATGCTAAAGTATGTTATAATACCAAGGGCTATTCTATTGTTAATAATATTATTATTAATATCTTTATTCGGCGTTAGTCGCAGCCATAAAAGAGACAACATTAAAGAAAAACATCAGCAACAAGATCACTTGTTACACCATGTGCAAAGTTCGCAGATTTACAGTGTAAACATTAATCATTTCCCCCATCATTTAAATGACGCAATACAGTATAAAAACACCAGCCGCTCTGACTGATGACTAAATAGACACTAAAAAAAAAAACACGATTAAAATCCTGGCAGGGTAACTTATAGCTTGGAGTGTACAGAATCAGTCCCTCTGCATATTTAATCACCTCTAGAATGTCTAGACTTTAGAGCAGCTCTCAAAACGTTAACACAAAGAAGCGTGTGGGCACTAGGAAGGAGCTGGAGATACAGTAAGGCATGCCTAAAATTCATTGCTTTTAAAAGTGATTTAAGAAACAGTCGCCTTGGATACGTAAAATATTTACATAATGTAGAGACCTATTGTTGCAGCCACAGGGGCCTCGTCTTCTACATGTGCAACAAAACCAGTGGGTGAGGCCAATAAATTATCCACCAAGTTCAATCTAACACGAGTAATTAAAAATCTATCATGAGCATTTGATAAAATCAATAAATAATTAACCATACCCAACACTGATTTTACTAGAACATGCCCTCTTACCATGGGTTTTCTAAGCTGCTTTTCCTCCCTGGAAGGCAATGGTATACTTAAAAAATAGTTCTTTCACTATTTGCTTATCCTGTGTTTTTCACTGTGTCACGTGCGTGAAGACATTTGCTCTACCTAGGGCCGTAAGGGTATCCTTAACATATCTTAGCCATGGCATTTTTAAACCATGATCAAGTGAGAGACAATCCTCAATCACTACTCGATTAAAACCCGCCTCCTGGCTTGTCCAAATCTTCACCCAACATAACAAATGTTTAACTGCCGCTTGGTCTATTATGTACTTCATTCCTAATTCTTTTTGGGGCATATTCTCAAGAATGTGTGATAACCATTGCAAAAGTAACTTAACGCAACTCTCAACATCTATCGCGGGAAAATTACGCTGTGTTAACTAAGTATTCACAACACAGCGGTACCATGCGATAGTCACCAGATAACGCGTCAAATGACCACGTTAAAATCAACGCCACGCCGCTAAAATGCGAAACATGAACGCAAAAAAAGCTGCGATGAGGCCAATCGGAATACAAAAATCAGCGAAAACCAGCAACAGGCCTGCAATTCACACGCGTCAGGCGGGAAAAATCACCATAAAAGTAGAAAAAAAACAGACAAACAAATGCCAAACAACAGCGAAGCACAATGTATGTTGCCGGAGCAAGTACGGAGGACAACCAGAACCCCACAAGCCCCCCGGAGGACCAGCCTGGGACCTCAGGCTCAGGGAAGGCCAAGAAGAAGAAGAGTAGGAAGAAGCGGTTCAGTCCGCAGGAAAACAGGATCCTGATAACGGAGGTGGTAGAACACCATCAACAACTGTTCGTCACCTCCACTGTGTCATTCAACCAAAAATGGACTATGGCAGTCCATCGTGGACAAGGTGAATGCAGTCGGAGTGCTGAAGAGGACAATGGAAGAGGTCAAGAGGCGCTGGAATGATGTCAAGCGTGAAACCAAGCTAAAACTCGCCAACAACCAGAAGGCAGCAATGCAGACTGGAGGTGGGAGTCCTGCACCACAGGAGGAGCTGGACAACATGGAGGAAATGGTGCCCACAGTCAACAGTGGGGAGACGGTGGCAAGAGTTGGGGGACCGGACACTGCTCAACATGACCAGACACAACAGCACCAGGGTGAGTAACGACCTGGGACTGGGGGGGACGGGGGGAGATGGGCACAATGGCACACATGCACAATCAGGTAGAGCATATCTGCAGACAAACCATGCCCCTGAGCCCCGACTCCCACCAAGAGACCAATGTACCCAAGTATGCAACATCTCAGCACTGTACAAGCACAGAAGTCAAAGGCACACCGCATGAAAGGGATAAGGGGCAGCAAAATCAGAGCTGCAGGGGCGACTCCTCCAAAATGCAGCACATACACATAACATGCAGAGCACACCAACACTGACAACAATGTGGTACAAACCGCAAAACACCTACAACAGAACACAGGACACAACTGGTGCCGCTTGGGTGTAGACACTGGCCAATCACATTTGGCATTGCAGGGAAATGTGAGTTGATAATGTACAAGTGCAAACACACACACGTCTATTGTCGAAATGTCCCCTGTCCCCCATCAAATAGGCAGCTCCTCCTAAACAGCCACAATGTACACAGTCATGCAGTCTGTATAAAAACATGTACAATGCGACAACATACATGTTAACACATTGTTAAACTGCATCTCCCCTTCACATTGCAGAGGGAGAATCAACACCTCCTGCAGAGCAGCCCGACCCGCTCTTCTCTGATGACGAAGAGGACCACCACAGTTTCGACTCCGCTGCCCACCTCCAGCTGCAATGAGGAGACCCCACCCCCTGCACAGACCACACAGCAGGCAGCACCCACCACCACGGCTGCCTCCCAGGGCCCCCACGAAGGACACATAGCCTTCCAACGCCGTGTGTTGGGGTGCCAGGAGCAGCTGGCTGAACAGGTACGGGTGGGCTTCGACCGCATGGCAGACAAACCAGATGCCATACGTGGGTCTCTGAGTCCCATCAGGGACCACTCACGGTCCCTAACAGACACCCACAGTCCGCTCCATGCTCTCCAACAGACCATGGCTGACATCGCTGGAGCCCTGACTCAGAGAATCGAACGACTGTCCAGTCTGAGTGGCTTTTGTGATGTCACACTGGTGTTGGAACACATACGGAGGTTAATGGAGACCATGGAGCGGGCGAATGCGGAAAGAGCGGCTGCCACAGCTGCACACCAGAGAGTGGTAGCTGAGTTCCTCAATGACCTCAAAACCATCCTCATGGCATTGCTGACACAAGGTCTGGCGCTGATGCATGCTGCTGCTACCACTACATCCACATCTCTGCCCCCTGAAGTGTCAGTGCCACACAGTGCGGCAGACATTCCACCTCCGGCCCCTGAGGTGTCACTGCCACACAGTGCAGTAGACAGAACACCACCACCCACATGTGAGGCATATGAAACAGCAGAGGACGAAGATGCGAATGATTCTGCCTCCGTGGTCAGAAGGACGCAGTAGCATTCTTCTCCGCCATATGGCCTGTTTCTGCTTGGTTCTGCCTTCTGCATCATCACCTTCCACTGTCCCCCGATGCACTCTGTGACACTCACCTTGGACCTCGACATGGACTGCCATATTCTGTTTGATCGCCAATGACACAGCAATCAGACTGCAGACTGAACTCTTCTCTTTCCTTTGGACTTATCATTCCCTGAAGGACTCTGGCTGGCCCTCCACGGGCCGACATCGTCATGTGGGGTTTGCACAGCCCTGTACTGCTCCAGATGCAACACTCCACTGAATGTGCATTAAACATTCCTAATCACACAGATGTGTCATGTCTATGGTCTTTCAATTGTGGAAGTATGGTTGAAAGTAGGCTCAGTGAATTCCTCTTACGTCCATATGGCACATCTCGTTGGACTTGGGTCACAGGGTGACACATTGCTGAATGCGGTCCGGGTGGCGCAGACACAACAACAGGGACACACGCATTAGTTACTTCCTTGTCTAGCCCCGTACGGAACCATGCCCAGAGCCCCGGGGTCATTGTTCACACCCTTACGCTGGACTGGCATACGCCAGGCCAGCCCGCTCCGCTTACGCTCACGGGGGGGACGACAACGCTGATCACAGGTCTAGTTGTCAGCATGCCACAGCTGGTTTACACCCACACCACACCCATCCATCACACGCGTCACAGGACATGTGACCCTGCCAATAAAAAGGGCCGGGCGCACGTGCTCGACACCATTTCCAGCCTCTCTCTGGGTGTATCCGTGTGGTGTTCATGTAGGCATGAGGGCCCAGGGCCCTGAAACATCACATTCCCCTGGTCCGGAGGTGACATGATGGCATCCGCACCACGATACCCAATCATACAGGATCCATGACTTGCAGGGCACAGGCATGGTGGCACCGGATAGACTGCGGCCGCACTGGCACACCGCCACGGGATGGTGACTTTCGGTGCACTGAGGTAGGGGCACCTTATGTGCTGAGCGGGTCTGCAGCCTGCGATGATGCCCCGTCCCGGCGGTCTGGTCTGCTCAGGATTTGTGTGCCCTGCTGGACCGCAGTGTAGGCCAGAGCCAGCGGGCAGCGCGGGCCTACCGCCACGTGGCGTCACCTCCTGGATCACAGAGTTAGTGGCACCTCAAGGGCTGAGCGGGTGTGCAGCCTGCGATGATGCCGGGTGCACTGGTGTGTCCTCTGCCATGGCGAAATCAAGACCCAGAATCAAAAGTGAGACCTGGTGGCCTGCGGAGCTGGGCTGCATGATGTGGAGGGTGCCATGTCCGTGGGCTTGGAGCTTGCACCGGCACGTGGTGGGCCTTCATTGGGACACGCCGGTGGCGGAAAGTGAGCAGTGAGGGCTGGGTGCGCAGGGGCGGGCTTGCACCGCTGGGCGGCGGGAGGGGCTGTGGTGCATCTCCCTGGGTGCGCAGGGGCGGGCATGCACCGTTGGGTGGCGGGAGGGGCTGGGGTGCATCTGCCTGGGTGCACAGGGGCGGACAGGCGATGATGCAATTGTATGTACTTTGCCATTCATGTATCTGGACTCTGTTTCAGATGACGGATCTGTTTCTGATGTGGGACCTGGTGAACTGCACTACATACCGGCACGTGGTGGGAGACACACCGGTGTCAGCAAGTGAGCAGTGAGGCCTGGGTGTGCATTGTCGGCACTCTGTCTCCCTGTCCATCTCTTCTGTTATCTGTGTCTCTCTCCCCCTCTCTGTACGTCTATTTCTCTCTCCCTCTCTTTCTCTCTCTCGGTATCTCTCTCTCTCCTTCGCTCTCTCTCTCCCCCTCTCTGTCCGTCTTTTTCTCTCTCCCTCTCTTTCTCTCTCTCTGTATCTCTCTCTCTCCTTCGATATCTCTCTCTGTCCTTTGATGTGCGCAAGACCCACCTTCTCATCATGATTTTTGTCTTGCAGGCTGTGACCTACAGATGGTCCCGAGGGGAGCCGCCATGTGTCTTAATTTCTGATCTGTGTTTATTTCAATACATTTTCATTTGTTAATTCGAAGGTGAATGTGTGATGCTCATTTTTGTGACGACACATGCATGTCATCAAATGTGATTGTGTGACATCAGAAGGATTATTTGGTACATGATTCCGTGTAGTTGATGTGGCATGTCTTTGACCGGGGGGGTGCCCGGGGAGGGGGGGTCCTGGGGGTGGTTGCGGTGGGTGTTGTTTCCCTGTTGAGGCTCCCAGCTGCATGATCAGTGGCTCCATGGCATCTGTTGTACTTCAGGTGTGGCTGTGGGCTGGGCTCCCTTTTCTGGTGCAGGCTGTGGTCCGACTTTACACCAGGTCAGAGCAGGTGTTAATTTCCTGCTGCTAATGCGCCTTATCGCATGTTTTGTGGTCGTATCCCCGATCTGGCTGGTCGGTGAGAATGTTGCGGAGTGGTGTTGTCGTGGCTTTTTGCACGGGAACGCCTACTCTGCATCTCATTAGCGATAGTTGCGGGGGTCATCTGTGGCGGTGTTTTTTGCGGCTGCTATCGCAGGTTAACTGGTGCTATGGGCTGTTAGCATCAGCTTGTGAATGGGGTGAAATTTTTATTGCAACTTTGGCTGCGATAAAGTGCCGATAACTCGGCGATAACTCCTTGAGAATATGCCCCTTTGTGTGCTATGTACGCGGCAATACCCTGAGGCACCTTCAAAATTCTTCTGAGGTATTTATTTTCTGTAGTTTGGAGGGTGTTAGCCGCTGCATAACCCCATATCCCCATTGAAATGCAGAAAGCATTATACAGCTTTACTATTACCCCCGGTGACCAAGTACCCAGTCTATGTGCATAGTTTGCGATTGCTCCCATTGCTTTACTCATCTCCAATGTCTTTCCCTCCTTCAAATGTTTAAAGTTAAGCTTGTAAAATAAGATGCCTAAGTACGAGAAGGCCAGGACCTTCACTAATCTGTGAGTACCAATTATATAGGAATTATTCCTCGTGGTCTGTTTGCCGAATTCCATTATATATGATTTTGACAAGTTCGGTGAGAGGTCCATGCCACTCATGAAGGCCACAAAACCATTCAATAAGGCCTAAAGCCTCAGGGGGTTCGCGCTAACAATGCGTCATAAGACCTTCCTATTCTAGGGGTATCAGCCTGTAACTCAATCAAGGACGCTTCCAGTCCGTTAATATATAACCTGAATAGAAATGGGGCCAATATACAACCCTGTCTTACCCCTTAGAACATTTAAAATGATCAGTCACATTCCCATCCTGAGTGTATCTGATTGCAGCAGTAGTATTAGAATGAAAGGTCATTAAAACATTTCTAATCGCAGGGTCAACCCCAAGGTGCCCAGAGTTTGCAGCGGTTCACCCGATCAAATGCAGCAGTAAGGTCGATACAGACCAAGAAAAGAGCTCCATGCTTAGCTATTGTGTATTTAGCTATATTAGGCATTGATCCGTGGTTGACCTACCTATGTGAAACCCATATTGTACTTCTGAGATGACTTGGTTAGTGTGCGCCCAGACTGAGAGCCTATTTAATAGCACTCGTCTGAGGACTTTGACTGTAGCATCGATATAGCGATATAGGGCGGTAGCAGTAAGGGCTGTCCCTGACCTTGACTGGTAGGTCGCTCCCCCACCACACAGCTCCGTCTGTGTGCCTGCTGCTGCCCCTGATTGTGCTTGTTTTTTCCTTCTGTGCCCCCTTGCTGCCCTGATTGTGCTCGTTTTTTCCTTTCTGTGCCCCCTTGCTGCCCTGATTGTGCTCGTTTTTTCCTTCTGTGCCCCCTTGCTGCCCTGATTGCACTCGTTTTTTCCTTTCTGTGCCCCCTTGCTGCCCTGATTGTGCTCGTTTTTTTCCTTCTGTGCCCCCATGCTGCCTTGCTGCCCTGATTGTGCTCGTTTTTTTCCTTTCTGTGCCCCCTTGCTGCCCTGATTGTGCTCGTTTTTTTCCTTTCCGTGCCTGTTTCCCACCGCTGTGCCCCTGCGGCCCCGCCCCCTCACTGCCCATTCGCTGCCCCATTCCCTGCTCCTCCCCATTTATGGCGGCCGTCCGCGCCGGGACCACGCCCAGCGCCAGAACCCCTGGTCCGGGCATCCCCCGCGCCCGCCACATCAACAGACGCCGATACGACGCCAGCACCCTCCACGCACTCAACCCCGGAAAAGATCACGCCTGCTACCGGGCCACCCCGAAGCGCACCCAAGGGCCCTTCATCTGCCGGAACTGCAGCTTCGCCAGCACCCGCCCCGCCAAACCACCGCCCAGGAAAGAACCCAACTACCTCAGATGCATCCTCCTCAACACCCGCTCCGCCCGCAAACACGCCATCGAACTCTGGGACCTTCTCGACTCAACCTCCCCAGACGTCGCATTCCTGACGGAGACCTGGCTGAATTCCGCTTCAGCCCCCGACATCGCCATTGCCATCCCGGACGGCTACAAGATCACCCGCAGGGACCGCACCAACGGAGTCGGAGGAGGCATCGCCATCGTCCACAGGAACACCCTCAGAGTCTCAACCAACACCGACGACACCCTCAGCACCGCCGAACACATGCACTTCCAGATCCACACCGATCCCAACACCACCCTCAGAGGAACCCTCATCTACAGACCCCCGGACCCCGACCACAGTTCAGCGACTCCATCGCTGACTTCGTCAGCACACACGCCATCGCCTCCACGGACTACATCCTCCTCGGGGACCTGAACTTCCACCTCGAGAACAACAAGGACACCAACTCCACCACCCTGATCGACAACCTCGCCACCCTCGGACTCAGACAGCTCGTGACTACACCCACCCACGCCGCCGGCCACACGCTAGACTCCATCTTTTCCGCAAGCCCACACGTCTCCTTCAACCACACCTCCGAACCCCACTGGACCGACCACCACTGCATCCACTTCACCTACAGGAAGCCCACCACGCACCACCGCACCGAACAAATGCCTCGCCGCTGCTGGAGCAGAGTCACCGAAGACCAGCTAACCACAACCCTCGCCCTGAGCCCACCCGCCGAACCCTCCGACCCCGACACCGCCGCCCCGCAACCTCAGACAGTGGATCGACGACTGCGCCAACACCCTCGCCCCGCTCAAGAATCCACCCAACAGCCACACCAGCAAGAAAGCCACCTGGTTCACCGAAGACCTCCAGGCCTCCAAACGAACATGCCGAAAACTGGAGAAGATCTGGCTCCACGAACGGACAGCGGACAGCTACGCCGCCCACAAGAGCGCCACCCGCAGTCACCATCACCTCATCAGATCCGCCAAAAGGGCCTCACTCAAAGACCGCCTAGACAACAATGCACATAACAGCAAAGAGCTCTTCAACATTGTGAAGGAACTCTCCAACCCCAGCTCCAACACCAACGACATCCCGCCGTCGCGAGACCTGTGCGACTCACTGGCCACCTTCTTCCACCGCAAAATCGCCGACATCCACGACAGCTTCAACACCACGACCACCCTGGCAACCACCGAGACCACTGCCCCCACAACCACCAACCGCCTGCTCTCCTGGACCAACATCAACGACGAGGACACCAGCGAGATCATGAACACCATCCACTCCGGTTCACCGCTAGACCCGTGCCCTCACCACGTCTTCAACAAAGCCAGGACAGCCATCGCGCCCCATCTCCGGAAAATAATCAACATCTCCTTCGAGACAGCAACCTTCCCGGAAAGCTGGAAGCACGCCGAGATCACCGCCTTACTCAAGAAACCCAAGGCAGACCCCAAGGACCTCAAGAACTTCCGACCCATCTCTCTGCTCCCGTTCCCCACGAAGGTCACCGAGAAAATCGTCAACAAACAACTGACCCGCTACCTCGAGGAGAACAACATCCTGGACCCTTCCCAGTCCGGCTTCCGCAGCAACCACAGCACCGAAACCGCCCTCATCGACGCCACCGATGACATCAGGACCCTGCTAGACAACGGAGAAACAGCAGCCCTCATCCTCCTGGACCTATCAGCCGCCTTCGACACGGTCTGCCACCACACACTACGAACACGCCTTCACGACGCCGGGATCCAAGAGAAGGCCCTGGACTGGACCACATCCTTCCTTTCCGGCAGAACACAAAGCGTCCGCCTCGCCCCCCTCCGATCCAAGGCCACCAAGATCATCTGCGGCATACCCCAAGGCTCCTCCCTCAGCCCAACGCTGTTCAACATCTACATGGCACACCTCGCCCACGTCGCCCGACAGCACAACCTCAACATCATCTCCTATGCCGACGACACCCAGCTGATCCTCTCCCTCACACCGCCAAAGCCCACCTCCACGAAGGAATGAAGGCCGTCGCCGAATGGATGAGGACCAGCCGCCTGAAGCTGAACTCGGACAAAACTGAGGTCCTCATCCTTGGCTCCAACCCTTCAGCCTGGGACGACTCCTGGTGGCCGACATTACTGGGAACAGCCCCGACACCCACCGACCACGCACGCAACCTAGGGGTCATCCTCGACCCCACCCTCTCCATGACTAAGCAGGTCAATGCCGTTTCCTCATCCTGCTTCAACACCCTCCGAATGCTCCGCAGGATCTTCAAGTGGATCCCCACCGAAACAAGAAAAACAGTCACCCAGGCCCTCGTCACCAGCAGGCTGGACTACGGAAACGCCCTCTACGCAGGAACGACGGCTAAGCTCCTGAGACAGCTGCAACGCATCCAGAACGCCTCTGCACGTCTTATCCTCGACATCCCCCGACGCAGCCACATCACACCCCACCTGAGAGACCTGCACTGGCTCCCTGTCAACAAGAGGATAACCTTCAAGCTCCTCACCCACGCACACAAAGCACTCCACAACTCCAGACCAGCCTACCTCAACAGACGACTCAGCTTCTACACCCCCACCCGCCAGCTCCGCTCCACCAGCCTCGCCCTCGCCACAGTCCCCCGCATCCGGAAAACGACCGCCGGCGGCAGATCCTTCTCCCACCTCGCCGCCAAGACCTGGAACACCCTCCCCACCAACCTTCGGCAGACCCAAGACCTACTGGCCTTCAGAAGACTCCTCAAGACCTGGCTCTTCGATCAGTAGCAGCACCACCCCCTCTTCCCCCAGCGCCTTGAGACCCTCGCGGGTATGTAGTGCGCTTTATAAGTGACATGATTGATTGATTGATTGTCTCCTTTCTTGAAGATCGGGACAATAACTGCCGAGGACCACCAGGGGGGCATAGTTATCCTCACAGCAGTATTTAAAACCCCGGTTAAGACTGGGGCCCTGTGAGAATGCTGTCCACTAATTAAAGTGGGCACCTTGCACCAGTCCAAACAACCCTTATGGTGATTAGGTCAAAGACAACCTTTATAGAAAGCTATCCTAGTGGTAGCTGTGGAGAGCAGCCTTCAGGCTAAGTCTCGAAGGAATGTTAAGCAGCTTGTTTTACCAGACTGCAACCTTATAGTATTGGTTAAATGAAAAGGAAACCACACAGTAGTTATAAAAATATGTATTTATTTAGATCACACTCTCTAGTACCCTCTACACGAGGGTAGAACACAATTCCCGGGGGAGACCAAACCATATACTAAGCAAGTGGTCTAAGAACCACGACTGTCGACCAGACCTAGTCTAGAGGACGTAGAATCGCTGGGACCCCAAGGAACCACCCCACGGAGGACGTGTGCAGTGTGAAAACACAACTGCGTGCTACGTGCAATTCAATGGAGAAGTCGCGGTTAGAAAAATACAGTTTAAGGAGGACTTCCAGCAAACCCTTTGGAACATAGGAGGTTCTAGAGCCAACCCACCCGTGAGTACCGGAGTACCCGAGTGACCTATCCCAGAGGAGCCGGGTGCATAGGGGTCAAGTGGTGTCGGAAACCTTCGTCGTTTTCAATGGCGAGCTGAAAAGAAGTCCTGCTGTCGGGAAGGTGAAGAGTGTCTGGAGGAACCCAAGCCTGGATTGGGAGAAGAACATGAAAGCAAAGGGGACAGAGTCTGGGTCACTTAGGAGTGATGACGGTGACCTTGTTTCTTCAGCTGCGAGGACCCGGAGACATCTTGGATGACCAGGAACCGGAGGCGATCTGTCCCACATAGGATGTCGAGTGCTGAGGGGTCGGTGTCCGGCTGGAGCACCAACAAGCCTTGGCAGCGGCAAGCAACAGGGAAAAGGAAGATCGGTGTCAGTTCGGTCCAGCCAGGACCAGGAGACTCACCACAGCAAGGGGAGTCAGGGCAGGCCTGGAGCAATCAGGGGAGCCCAAGAAAAGCAAAGTTGACCCACAGGCCGGAGGCACCGGAGTCGCGAGGGGACCTCAGGCAGTTTCGCAGGAGACCAGCTAGCAGGGCACAGAGTGCGAGGATGCCGGAGTCATTTTCAAGAAAAATGCGCTGGGGTCAGGGCTACAATTAGCCCAAAGCACAGAGTCGTTGCTCAACAACAAACATATGCTGCTGCAAAAGTATGCAGTGCACAGGAGTGCGGGTTATGCAGTCCCTACGAGAGTTGGCGGCCTCAAACTCGGTAAGAGGGGGGACACAGCCTCGCGACCTTCAAACACCCACCTCCTGTGTTGCTGCGTTCTTCGGATTCCTTAGGAGCTTGTGGTCAGTTGCGTTGCGGTGCCTGCTTAGCAGGGGAGCGACTCCTTCGCTCCAAGGTAGATGCTGAGGGGGTCTTAAAGTTCCACAGGGTCCTGCACGGAGCCTGTATGGAGCTTGGACACTGGAGCAGTTGAGGATGGCAAGGGAAGACGAAGTCGAACCCAAGGGAGGTCCAGCGAGGTCCAGCGGTGTCCAGAAGGTCAGCTTAGTGGTTTCTTCTGTGTAGAATCTTGTCCACGTAAATCTGAGGTCCTGTGATCAGGTAACATATTTTATACCCACGGGAGAGGGTAGGACAGATTCAGGGGACCCTCCCACTCCCCTGTCCTTTGTCCAATTTCGCGCCAGAGCAGGAGCAAATGGCTCCCAGGACTGGTTTGAACTGGACTATGCACGAGGACACCAAGTGTGGCCTACGTGCAGACTTTCTGGCACTGAGACAGTGCACCCACCCAGCCCCAATAAACTAAATCCTTTCCTGGAGGTGGTAACACCTCCTTGTGACAGGTTGTCTATTGTGCTGCCCTTTGCTGTTCAAGCTTGGCTCAGCAGCAGGAGGGCAGACTTGTGTCTGTGGCTGGCAGCATCCATTTTGTGCTGTAAGACCGGTGTGTGTACCGGTAGACTTAGGTACCCCCGGAACCTAGGTTCCGAGGGGAGGAATCAGGCCTCCCACACTTCGTTGCAGTCGTTTTCGAGATAGCGTTTACCGCGCCTATATGTCTGGTACTATCACATGCAGCCCGGGAGAATGGCTTCCGAAGGCTGCAGAGGGGCCCTGCTCATGCAGGAGCACCCTCTCATGTTAAAACACAGCACCCTGCCTTCAGGATTGTTAAGGCCTGGAAGAGGGGTGACTTATGAGTTTTAAGCGTAGTGATAAGGTAGATATAGTGAACCTATATCTAAGGTAAGGGGTGCAAGCACCATCGAACACAGGCTGCAGTAGCAGACCTAGAGTTCCATTTTGCATGGTCTCCTAGGGGTGGCATAATACATGCTTCAGCCCTGGGTACATGGTGTACCAAATACTAGGGACTGATAAGGGTACCCAGTATCCAATCTAGAGATGTACCAAGTACATGTATGTCATTCTAAGGGGGAAAGCAGATAGGCTGGGGTCCTGAATAGCAGAAGCCCAGCCAGACTAGTCAAAACAGTGGGTGTAAAAGCAAAAAGTGGGGGGTAACCATAAGAAGCAGATCCTACTTTCCTACAGGCCCATATGCAAATAATTTCATTCTCATAGGAGATTTTAATTATCATGTGGATCTATTACAGGACTCCGATACTGACCAATTGGTAACCTCACTACAGACATTAGGACTGGAGCAATTGGTAGTTGGTCCTACCCATCAGGCCGGTCATACCTTGGATTTACTTTTCACCAACTCAACTAAACTCACAGTTGAGCAACCCCTACCTCTACTTTGGTCGGATCATCATCTGCTAAAATTTGGCTTTTGTATGGATGCTCCAATAACTAGCCAGGATAATAACTATGCCTTAATTAGGCCCTGGCGAAAAATCACCCCTACATCCTTTTCTACCCACTTTAAAGCTGAAGCCATACTACATACAGATAATGTAGACCAAGCAACAACGGCCTTTGAAGAGGCCATAACTCTTGCCTTGAACACAGTAGCACCCATGTCAAGGGTCAAGACTAAAGGCAAAACATCTCCATGGTTTACATTAGCTTTAAAAACCGAGAAATTGTCCAGTAGAACTGTCGAACGGCACTGGAGGAAAACAAAAACTACTATAGATCGAACTAAATATAAAGAAATCCACTGTACCTATTTAAATAATATTGAACAGGCCAAAAAGTCTTATTTAACAGAGGATTAATAACGCTGCTAATTCCAGCAAAGAGCTATATAAAATTCTGAAGGAGTTTACCACTCATCAGGCCAACCAGCGAACCCTTCCCCCGCACACAAGAATGGGTCGATAGAGTATCCTCCTTCTTCGACAAAAAGGTTAAACCTATTTATAGATCTTTCCCCCAGGACAATGCCAACAATATTGATGTGCACCCAGCTGTGAACTATTGTTGCCTCTGCTGGTTGAATTTAAAACTGTGACCTGCGAACAGGTATCAGAAGCTATTGCTAAGATCCAATCAGGCTCCCAGCTGATCCTCTTCTCCCTCGCTTTTTCATGCAACTGGCACCCCTGTTGATAACAAAATTAACAGAGATTTTTAATATGTCATTAGACCAAGCGACAGTGCCGATAAGATGGAAAACAGCTCACGTTAGACCTATCCTGAAGAAGCCCACCTTAGATTCCAGAGAACCAGGCAATTACCGTCCCATCTCTCTGCTGCCTTATTTCGGGAAGGCGCTTGAATCCTTGGTAAACAAACAACTTACTATCCATTTGGAAAGTCATGGACTTCTCGACCCATCGCAATCAGGATTCCGGTCGGCGCATAGCACCGAAACGGCAGTAGTAGATATGGTTGATAACATCAGGCTGGCTTTGGATAAAAGAGAATCAGCTATGCTGGTTCTCTTGGACCTGTCAGCCGCCTTCGACACCATCTCCCATGACATTTTAGAACAACAGCTCTGGGAGATGGGGGTCCAAGGGAAAGCTCTGGACTGGTTTAAAAACTATCTAAAGGACCGTTCCACTACTGTGCATTTAGGTTCCCTGGCCTCATGCAGCAGACCAGTAAGTATTGGAGTGCCCCAGGGGTCAATCCTGAGCCCTATCTTTTTAATCTTTATGTAACACTGCTGGCCAGGATAATCAGGTTTTATGGATTTGAGGTAGTGTCATATGCTGATGACACTCAGCTGTTGATCACATTTGGTCCTGACCCTACAGATACAATGATCCGGTTTAAAAACTGTCTGGCCCACATTAACAGCTGGATGGGCAACAACAAATTACAGCTAAACGGCAGTAAAACCGAGATCATTCTGTTCGGCAGGGCCGAAGAGTATTGGTCTAGCTGTTGGTGGCCTCAGGCATTGGGCCCATGCCCGTCCCCAAAACAAGCAGTCTGCAACCTTGGAATAACGATTGTCAACAAGCTATCCATGAAAAATCATGTCAATCTTGTGCTGGGTACTTGTTACGGAATCCTGCTGAAACTACTAAAGATCGTTAAATATCCCATCAGGGATCACTTACAGTCCCTAAAGGACACTCACTGTCCGCTCCATGCACTACAACAATCCTTGGCTGACCTCGCTGGGGCCATTACTCGGATACAAGAACTGTCTAGTCAGACAGGCTCCAGCGATGCCAGCACAGAGTTGGCACAGATGCGGAGGACAATGGAGAACATGGAGCTGGTGCAGTCTGGAAGTATGGCTGCCACGGCTGAACACCAGCGAGATGTAGCTGGGATCTTCCATGCCCTGCAGATCCTTATCTTGCCATTGCTGCCACAGAGCCTGTCCCAGATAACTGCTGCAGGAACTTCGGTACACACATCTCCGCCCCCTGATGTGTCATTGGCACACAGTGATGCAGCCCTACCTCCTTCGCCCCCTGATGTGTCAGTGGCACACAGTGATGCAGCCATAACACCACCACACACACCTGACATACCGGACATAGAAGACATATCAGAGGAGTAATATGTGGATGGTAATGACTGTGTGAGGAAGGAGGTAGTAGCATCCATCCCCGCCATATGGCCTGTCCCTGCCTGGTTCAGCCCTATGCATCATGCCCTGGAACAACACCTCCCACTGTCCCCCGAAACACTCTGCGACATTCACCTGGACCCTGACATGGACTGCCATATCTGCTCTGGTTACCAATGACACAGCAATCCGGCTGCGGACTGAACTCTTCCTCTTCCGATTAACTTTTCATTCCCCCAAGGACTCTGGTTGGCCCACCACTGGGCAACCATGTAATGTGGGCTTGAACTGGCCATGTACTGCTCCAGCTCTGACACTCCACAGAATTTGAATAAAACATTCCAAATCACACAGATGTGTCATGTCTATGTTCACTCAAGTATTAAAGTATGGATGTATGTAGGGACATTGATTGCACTAAAATGTACACCCTGGCATGTTTGACCCTGATCCACATGGCCAATTAGATGACTGTGAAGGTGTGAACTAGCTGTGGCCTCATTGCACATGAACAACAATCTCGCAACACCCCAATGTAGCCCCACGTCCATGTATTAAATAGGGCTGTGTGTAAAAATGTCAAAATCGGTAGTAGGCCTGAACAGAACATCTCTTCGCATGACCGACTCACACACATCTATCTGTGGACACAGCCTGTTTTAATGGATCATATTGATCCACATGGCAAGCAGTTGGACACTATACTCACATTGCTGAAGACACGTAAGAGCACAGGTCTACCAGCAACTATCCCAACCACAATGTCTGGCTCACAGAGGTGGAGCTGTCAATTGGGACTCACCCCCAATGTACATGCGGCAGTCAGTCCCTCCCTGTGTACGGACAATGCTCATTGAGGCACACAATTTGACATTCTAATCAACACTCATCACAGTTGAACACTGGTGAAGTTGCGTAGACTTTATTAGCATGTGCATGTCAGTACGGGCAAGGCAAGGGCCACAACATGCAGACAAATGCATAAGACACTTATAGGCATGCTAGAAATGGGGAGGCAAAAATGAACACAAATCATTACGGATGGCAACACGCTCAGCCCACCTTGCCTTGCTGGACGAGTCATGTGATGTTTGGCGTCTGCTCATTGCCCTGTGTCAGGGGACACGACTCACAGCCTATAGTGCTGTACCACCGGACCGCGCTGACTGTGTGCTCTGCTGACAGTGAGCAGGTGAAAGGGTCCAACAAGGTCACATGTCGTACTACATTGCCATGTGTGTAGTCTCCCTCCAGCAGTATGTCAGATTTAGGAACGTTGGCAAACGACGATGTGCAGCTCCGCCCATGGGACTGCATCACCTTGCACAGGTATGTACCAAAACGCGTAGGTGCACGCACATGCATTCTGAGTCAGGGCGAATGCAGACATGTCCACTGTTGCGGTGGGATATGTAACCATTCCTCCAAGATGCAACAAGGTGTTGGGACCTGTGCTCTGGGTGACAATCAGTTGTGGCTGCAGGAACGTAGTTACTCGTCCATGAATGCGAGCGCAGCTTCATGGGCAATCAGTTCCAGAAGTAAGTCGATCTCGAGTTCAATGAACACGAAGGAGAGCCAATCCATTAACTGGTCCGGACAGATGTGCTCCGTCCACGCCGTTTCACCAATCCACAACACAGCCCAATAGGGGAGCGCCTCGATGTGGTCACTGCACACGATGACTTGTGCAACCTCCCATCCACTACTGCCAGCACATACGCCACATATCAAGGCATCCCATGCCCGGGTATCCCGGTTACACTCCTGTTCGTGGGCCAACAGGGGGCGCAAACACAAGTCATAATCCAGTTCAGCTACCATTGTGTTGGATAGGCAGACCTCCATGGGCCACTCGAATGTGCATGATCGACAGTGGAACCAGGGCTGGACGCATGTGACGTACGCAAGACGGAAACTCAGACGGTAACTGATCCACAGCACTGCCATTGGCAGAGCTCCCAACAGATGCAGCATTCGTGCACAGTACAGTTCCATGTGACAGGGGTTGTGCATGTGCCCGGGATTGCCTGCCATTGCGTTTGTTGGTCTCGTAGCACCGGCACTCCTCAGACCGGCGGCACTTATGTGGATGATATGCCACAGCTCGGAGCAATGAGTCGTATGTGTGTGCAACGTTTGGACGTATGGGTTGTTCTTAAAAAAACAGGAGAGGGGGTTGCCACATGTCACGTTTTCTACAAGTTTAGTTGGGTTAAAGAGATCGCAGAAGGATTTTTCATGCTTTGATGAGGCTTGTGAGTTAAACAGCAAAAGACACAGCTTAGTGGATAACGATGTGGGCTTTCTGGTTATTAAAGTAAGGGGACTATTGTTGATGGTTCATAAATGATGAATATTCATTGAAATGACATTTCATTTTTTGCTTTTACCGAAATACAGACGTAATTAATTTACTGTGCATTACGGGCAACAATTTAAAACTGCTTTATAAAGCTTGTTATTTAATTAGATGTGCAACAATAACGTTGTTGGTTATGCATATGAATTTGTTTGTCTTTTCGATGCCCCTGACAAAGGGAGCAATCCCGAAATGCATTGGGCTTTTCAATAAAGAAAACGTGACATGTGGCAACCCCCTCTCCTGTTTTTTTAAGAACATCTTTGCATATCAGATGAATGAATAAAATGGATTGAAGCAAGTTAAAATAAATGGCGAAAAAGAACATTGAGTACAAAACGGAAAAAGAGAAGAAAAAGAATATAGCATTTGATTGATTGGATTCATTCAGAAAAAGAAGGCTGTGCTTCTTGTACGGGATCAACACTTTGGTTCCTTTGTGTTCAGCCATTTTAGTTAAGCCACGTATTTGCCATGTGCTTCCCCGTCTTCACTGTTGCCTGCTTCTCTATTACGCCTGAGTCATCGTCTATAGTTAACTCTTTCAGCACTGAGCCAGAGCACTGCGCATGCTTGGAAAGGCCTGTAGCTGCTAGAATGCACCTGTCTTTACTATAATTGTCAGGCTATTTTTACTGAAGTCAGCATTCATGTAACCCCTCCTACTTCGTTGACTAAGCATTCTCTGTTAGTCCTTATATGTGAATAGCTATTCTTGTGTATACTTGTACCGCCTCTTTTTGAGCCTCCGTGCTTACACTGCAACTATTACAGTATATAAACACCTTGGTTTCTGTACTCCATGTACTGCCTCATACATTGCCTGAGGGTTATGTATCGATGTAGTCCCACTCATGAGTGATAATAAACTATTGTTTTGCTATTACAGCTTCCGTGCCAATCTCTATTTGTTGGTCCAAGGACTTGAGTACGCTGAAGGGCGAACCCCTGTACTGGTGGGCTTCAAGAGAGTCTCACCTCCCACAAATTGGCGCCCGTTACGTGGGGCTCATCGGCGACTCGGATGCCCGAAGGAGTGGTCTCGACGGAGGTTTGGAATCTTGCTAAGGATGTACACTGCATGAGGAGACCCTTGTCTTAGCAGGCCGAAGTATTTTTCTGATTTTCACGATTTGACCCTCCAGGTGGTGCCGGTCCCCGACTGAGATCCCTTTGGCGTTCGTCTTACAGAGACCATTAGGTCAATTCAGAGCTTGGCAGTTGGAGGCTGGAGACTTTTGTTTGGTAAGGTCGCTAGATGCGACACTTCTTGATTTGTTTGGCCAAAACTCTGGTTTTGTTTGGGTTAATATATGCACTGCAGTTTATATAGGCAGGTAATGGGGAGATTTTTCTCTAACTTGTGAATTCTTGAACGGTACTGTATTTGCGATAAGTACTATTTTGTTATAATATTATATTTATTATAATATTTTTGACATGCCTGTTTCCAGCACGCTTCGTAGGATGTGTTGCTTTCTTGGAGGTACCAAAATGGATTTAGAACGAAGTCAGCCGGCTCCCCCTGAGGGGACACCAAATAGGTATATGTACATTAAAAACGGTATTTCTTCCATAATGTATAGCACACTGTGGAATAAATACACTGAAAAGGATCCTGATTTGCGATGGCCAATAAATGGGTCATTTGATCTTAGAAAGATTCAGTATGTGGAACAGTGTGTGTTTAAGCGTAAAAGTAGACAAGATATGTTTGACTGTGTACGAATGTGGGAGAAAGAAGCGCATGAGAGAGTGAGGAAAGAGCAAGCTTTAGTAGAAAAAGAACAGCGCAAAAACATCTATATAAAAGCGCAGGAAACGAAAAATAAAGAAATGAAGGAAATCAAAAAAAAGAAGATAGGGAGCGTCGTCTACAGGTAAATGGCCAATACCCTGTCCGGCGCACTCTCTATCCTCTACTTAATAAACCACAGGACGATTCAATTTTGTTAGATTGATCTCCGCCACCATATACTTTTCCCTCTGCCCCCGAGGATGATTCTGATTCTGATTAATGTTTTCTAGATCAGAAAGGGGCAGACTTGCTCCTTCTTGACTGCTGACCGTGCGGCCACTCTTAGATCCGCTGCTCGTAAAGCAGCTCGTGGTACCGCTTCTGCTCCAGACATTATAGCAAATGTTCAGCAATGGCCAGAATCAGAGCAGTTGTATTTTACAGAGTCGTTTACTGGAGAAGTAATCGAAAGTTTTAGGAAACATTCCAAAGAATTAGAGCCTGTTGATATAAAAACTGATCATAAACAGTTGAGTGATGGTCTTTTTCTCCCTTCCCAGGTGGCCGATTTAATTAGACGCGT
Organism: Calotriton arnoldi; assembly: GCA_963921515.1. NCBI lineage: Eukaryota > Metazoa > Chordata > Amphibia > Caudata > Salamandridae > Calotriton > Calotriton arnoldi. The sequence goes on along the minus strand of CAWUFW010014305.1, from coordinate 324,471 downwards.
GGTTAAAGTACGAACTGATGCGTTCCGTTTGCGAGAGGAGAAAAAGGCAGCTGCTACAGCTGAACAAACAGTTCAGACCCCCATGCCACAGGATGAAGACGCAGGGACAGATAAGGATATTGTGGTTCATGGGAAACTAATGCGTGAAGCTGCGCCTTTATATGTCCCTCCTAGGGGTGCGGGAACTAGTGACAATAAAGATTCAACTGATGCGAAGGGATATTTTGTTTATAATTGGGTCTATACTCCTTGGAGCAGAGCGAATGTCATGGCTTTTAAAGCTGCTTTGCCTGACCCGTGGAAAAATCCGGCTGCTTTTTATGAAGAAGTTGAAGGAGCCATTAGTTCTTGCACTATGACTTTCTCTGATATTGACATGTTTTTTGGCTTATCTTACCCCCTGATATGTGGAGATCTATTCGTAAAGTAGATGATCACACAGCTTTCGGAGATATTTGGAAGCAAATAGAAAGAAAAGATTCAGAAAGGGAGCCCACACAGAAACCGCAACAAGAGATATTAGACCTTCCAAAGGCTATAATAACTAAGCTGAAAACCCTTATACCTCCTAAAAAGATAGATTGGACTATGCTAGCGTCCTGTAAGCAGAAACCGGATGAGTCAGTTTCTGATTTCTTTACACGTTTTGAGGAGACATTCCATGACTTTAGTGGAAAGTCATTGACAGATGACACGGGCAAGCGTCTGTTCGTTGACAAATTTGTCGCGAATATGTTGCCAGGAATAGCTAGTCGCCTAAAGGCCAGCGAGAGTTCATGGACTACATCTTCTCCAGTCTCTCTTTTGACTATGGCTCAGTATTATGAACGTCAGGAATTGGAAGCTAAGGGCAAAGAGGATAAAAAGGCTAAGGATTTAAAAACAAAGGTTATGTTAGCTCAGGTTTATGGTCCATCTTATAGAGGTGGTGGTAGAGGCGGACGTGCGATGTTTCGTCCTAGCACACCCTCTTTTCCTCGAGCTACTTTGTCTTCCGATCAGTGTGCTTATTGTAAGGAGATTGGACATTGGCGTTTTGAGTGCCCACTTTTGCGAGGTCAGCAGTATCAGCGTGGTAGAGGACAAATGAGAAGCCGCCCAGGAAACTCAGGAAATAGGGGAGGTATGGATAATCGTACTAGGTTTGAAACAGTAGAGCATACTCAAAATTCTTCTAATACTTTTGACAGGCGAAATCAATATCAAATGTCTGATTATTCGACCAATGATTGGAAGGATTCTAATTATGCATAGGAATGCCTAGGATGGGGTAAGGAACCAGTTGAAGTCCCAGTAGATCAGAAAGGTCCCTATGTAGATGCAAATATCTTGGGTTCTACTGATCGGTTTCTGGTTGATACAGGAGTTACTCGTAGCGCCCTGTCTAAACAATTGGTTCCTAGGGCTCCCCTGTCTGGCTTAGCAATAACATTGATAGGATTCGATGGGACACCTTCCCTTAGCCCACTGTCACAACCACTTGCATTTCATGTTGATAAGTTTACTGCAGCATGTCCTCTTCTGCTTTCCCCTAACACACCTGACAATATTGTGGGTCTCGATATGCTCAAACATTTTCGTGCTACAATACGATGTTCCCCAGAAGGTGTGCCTGTTATTTTGAATGATAACTATCCTATGGTTGAGAAGTTTTGTCTCATTAGAGAAGATATTGCTTTGACATCACTACCAAGCACTTTGTGGGCCACATAAGATACCGATGTGGGACAAATGGTTATTCCATCAGTCCACATTCAAGTAAAGGAGGGTGCTTCATTGCCACGATTGCCTCAATATAAAATATCTTGAGAAGGCGAAGAGGCACTAATACGTATTGTTCAAGATCTGATTGGAGTACGGGTTGTGGAAGAAGTCCCTTACAATATTTGAATATGTGCAATAGTCCTATTCTTCCCATCCTGAAAAAAGACACTGATACTAAAATATACAGGTTCATCATTGATTTACGAGAGGTTAATAAGATCGTAGTGCCCCAATATCCGGTAGTCTCTGACATCACGACACTCCTTACCATGATTCCTCTGAATTTCTACTACATTTACTGTGATTGATTTGAAGAATGCTTTCTTCTCGATACCTATTCATCCTGACAGCCATTATTTGTTCGGCTTCACTTTAAATAATCGATCATTCAGATTTTGTAGAGCTCCACAGGGGTACACTGAGAGTCCTAGCATTTATAGCCAGGCATTGAAAAGACAGCTTGATTCTTGTCCTGTGCCGATGACATCTTGTTGGCAGCGGTCACCCCATATCAATGTGAAGAAGGAACATTGTCATTGCTCTCCTTTCTTGCATCTCACCATAACAAGGTTTCTCGGAAGAAATTGCAATATTGTAGACAGCAGGTTACCTATTTAGGTCACCTCCTGTCTAAGGAGGGACGTGCACTCACACCAGACCGCATTCAAGCTATTTTATACACGCCTGTGCACCATACTCAGAAGGATGTTCGTACACTGATTGGCCTTACTTCTTTTTGTAGGCAATGGATCCCTAGCTTTTCACATATTGTTAAACCTTTGTTGGCCCTTTTGACTAAAGACACTCCGATGCCTCTCCCATGGACTACTGAATGTCAGACTGCTTTTCAACAGTTGCGTCAAGCGCTATGTTCTACACCAGTACACGAGAGGGACGGTTGTGCTCTCTCGGTTTTAACACAAATTCACGGTGATAAGCAGCGCCCTTGTGCATATTTTTCAGCTGTCCTTGATCCAGTTGCTCGTGCGTTGCCTGGGTGTTTTTGCTCTGTGGCAGCAGCAGCTGTGTCCATACGTTAGAGTGAGGGAATAGTCCTGTCACATAGATTGCTTGGGTTAGTACCCCATGCAGTTGATGCCCTTTTGAACCAGACCAAAACGCAGCATTTGACTAGTGCTCATTTGACAGGTTATGAATTGACACTTTTGGCCCCTCATATCACCTTGAAAAGATGTTCGACTCTATTGCCATTCCCAGCTACTCAATCTCAGTCGCAAGAGTCTCATGATTGTATATTCCTTACTGAGGAACAAACAAAGGGACGTATTGACCTGCAAGATACGCCCCTTTCAAGTGTTGATGGGGAATTGTGGGTTGATGGGTCCTGTTTGAAACTGCCAGATGGCACGACATCAGCTGCATACACTCCAAACGGTAGTTGAGACAGCTCGCATTCCACAGAAGTCAGCTCAGGCAGCTGAGTTGATAGCATTAATGAGGGCTTGTGAGCTTAGCACTGACTTGTCTGTTAATATGTACACCGACAGCCGATATGCCTTCAGGGTGGCTCACGATTTTGGGCTACTTTGGAAAGAAAGAGGCTTCACATGGGACACAAATAGTGCATAATCTCCTTACTGCCTTGACATACCCTAAGAAAGTAGCAATTGTTATGTGTAGCGCACACAAGAAAGTGACAGATAAAATAGGACAGGGCAATGCCTTTGCGGATCACACAGCCCGTGAGACTGTGATGCAGCGAAGCATTACATCTATGTATGTGGTGAAGTCACAGGCTGAACGTTGGCATGATGCCAGGCAAGAAGTGCTGGACATGCAGCGATCTGCCTCTGCAGATGAATTAGAGCAATGGTCTAAGGAGGGAACATTGGATGATGAGGGCTGCTGGAGGAATAAAGACATGACTAAATGGCGATTACCCGCAGCCTATTTACACCCCATGATTCACATGGCACATGGGCCGGCACATGTTGGAGCATCCTCAATATCGAAGTTGCTTATGCAAGTTTGGGATCATCCTGAAATTGCCGGCACAGCTAAAAAGATAGTCCAGTCTTGTCTGATTTGTCTCCAATACAATCCTGGAAAGGGCACACAAACTCCTAGTGGAGGATTTGCAACACCAACTGCACCTTTTGAGGTTCTGCAAATGGATTACATCCAGCTTGAACGCTGTAATAATTTAAAGTATGTTCTAGTAGTGGTATGCCCCTTTAGTAAATGGATAGAGGCATACGCTACGAAAGATAATACAGCTCCTACTACAGCAAAGGTGCACCTAAAGGAGTTCTTCCATAGATTTGGTGTTAGCCGATTTTTGTGGATTGACAACGGACCCCATTTAATTGGGCAAGTTGTTGAGTATGTTTTGAAAGGATTGGGGATTAAGCAGAAGTTCCATGCTGCTTTTCACCCACAATCAGCAGGGCTAGTGGAGCAATACAATTTCACCCTCAAACTTAAGTGGGCAAAAATCCAGGCTTTCACGTCTCTGAAATGGCCTGATGCACTGCCTCTGGCATTGTTGTCCATTAGATTGGTGCCACATACACGATCTGGCCTCACACCGTATGAGGTGGTATTTGGAAGGCCAATGAATATTTGGGGGATTCCTAAGCCACGCCCTATACATGTGTGCTGATGAGTGACTACCTGTCGCAGTTGACTGACAGTTTGCTTTCTATTCATCAACAGGTTCAAGAAGCTCTTCCTGACAGGTCGCGAGGTGATGGCCATGATCTACGGCCTGGTGACCAAGTGATGGTTAAAATCTTCCAGAGGTCGAGCAGCCTAGAACCGAGGTGGCGTGGCCCTGAGCAGGTGCTCTTGGCGACCAGAACTGCAGTCCGAGTGACCAATAGAAAAAATTGGATCCACTCCAGCCACTGCAAGAAAGTGCCATCTGCCCTGCTGGAGCCTGCTGCACTCACCGACCATCGAGACATCCTAGATACAGAGAGAGGCCAAGCCATATCACCTGAAGAACCTGAGGAAGTCTTCCCGGAACACACGATCCCTGGTGCATCTCGATATCAGCTGCGACCCCTGAGAGAAAATGCATTGCTGAAAAAGACTGGTTGAGCAACTGTCCTGGGTTAGTGAAAGACTGAGCCGAAGAGTGGGGGGGGATCTTTCTCTTAGTGACACCTGTCTTAACTCTCAGTGAAGAAACCAATGGCTGCCCAGAACATTAGAGCTCCATCTGCTTTGTTATTTCCACTCCAAGATAAACATGTCTATGGAAAAGACATCGACTGCTGCGAGAATCTGCGACAAGAAAACTATGTTTATTGCTGGATTTGCTTCCATTATGGCATTGATAACTTGGATTGTAGAAGAAGTGGCTCTTGTTCGACAAATGCTGACTGCCACTACTCCTGTCCCCATTGAGCACCATTACTTTTCTCTTCCCTATCATGAGCAGCAGCATCGAATGTCCTATCTCAATAATACGTTCATTCAGATGTTGCACCACACTCATAATGCTACGAACATTACCAACTCATCAGAAAAAGGGAGGAACCCCTTTCATTCCTCTGCCATTTTCGCACAATGGTTCATGTAGGGCCTGGTTTGCTCTGTTGTGGGCCTCTGAAGTTGCAAACATTACTAAAGCTGATGTAGGTAGACTGAATGCCCAACTGAACAGAGCTTGTTACCCTGATGAGGAAGGAGATCCACAGGCCAAAGGAACTGTATGGGAAATGGAAGAGTATCGCCGAGGAAACTCCTCTATGCGCTATGTTTTCCCAAACACTCGAACTGTCAAGGGTAACAGACCTACTGTGATATCTATTACCAGAGCTCGAGCAGACCTGTGTGTGAATAGTGTTGGTAGTATGTGGGGAAAAGCGATTGTACTCTGATATTAAATATTACTGGAGTGAATAACAGCAGTTTTATGTCATCGCACAATATGTATTTCATATGTGGGAATAAAGGGTACTATCATCTACCCATTGGTTGGTCTGGGACCTGCTATGTTTCCTTTTTGCTACCACCTTTGTTTTTAGCCCCTGCATCCTATCATAAAGACTATAAACTGTACAATGACATTTCCAAAAGCAGATCAAAAAGGACAATAAACCATGATGAGGTGGATCAGACTGAAACTGCTCTGCAGCAATATGTTGATTTCAATTTGGGGTTGTTCTTCTTTGTTGGTGCTGCTCTGAACAGCAGAAAGATCAGGCGTCTGACACGTGTCGTAGAAGCTGTGACCAACCAGACAGCTATGGCACTTGGGAACATTACTGAAGAACTACAGATTGCGAGAATTGTGGCGCTCCAAAATCGGATGGTGCTCGATGTTGTTCTTGCAGATCGTGGTGGTGCATGTTGCATCATCGGGAGTAGTTGCTGTGTTTACATCCCTGATCACGCCCCTTCAGTCTTTGATGCGATCTCTAAACTGCATAAGATAGCTGCTGAGATTCACCCCGATACAGGAACATGGACTTTAACAAGCTGGATATGGACATTGTTTGTTACCTGGGGCTGGAAACTGTTGACAGTTCTATGTATATTCTTTGCAATCTTACTGACGTGCTGCCTATGCCTACAATGTGGTCCATTGCTTTGTTCCCTTTGTGCCTCTGCTTGTATACCTACCAAACATAACGTTAAGAATATGAATGCCCAGTATGTACCTGACCAAAAAGTTAATGACATGATGCAAATCGACATACAAGATGTTTTCATTGTTCCTTCTAAATCATAGATGTCTTCAGCTAATGCTTAAAGGGTTGTCTGTGGAAGTTGGCAGAGATCACTGTTAGCATGAGCTGAAGCCATTTTGTTTGTGGCAGCCATTTTAGTTAGCCACGTGTTTGCCATGTGCTTCCACATCTTCACTGTTGCCTGCTTCTCTATTACGCCTGAGTCATCGTCTATAGTTAACTCTTTCAGCACTGAGCCAGTGCACTGTGCATGCTCGGAAAGGCCTGTAGCTGCTAGAATGCACCTGTCTTTACTATAATTGTCAGGCTATTTTTACTGAAGTCAGCATTCATGTAACCCCTCCCACTTCGTTGACTAAGCATTCTCTGTTAGTCCTTATATGTGAATAGCTATTCTTGTGTATACTTGTACCGCCTCTTTTTGAGCCTCCGTGCTTACACTGCAACTATTACAGTATATAAACACCTTGGTTTCTGTACTCCATGTACTGCCTCATACATTGCCTGAGGGTTATGTATCGATGTAGTCCCACTCATGAGTGATAATAAACTATTGTTTTGATATTACTGCTTCCTTGCCAATCTCTATTTGTTTGTCCAAGGTCTTGAGTACGCAGAAGGGCGAACCCCTGTACTGGTATGCTTCAAGAGAGTCTCACCTCCCACATGACCAGTTCATCCATAGTGCATTGCCTTTGAACAATGGGTGTGGATACCTGGAGGCGAAGCTTGGGCATTCTGCGTTTAGGTGTGTGGAGAACAGATCTATCTGTGGAAAACCCTCCATTTGAAAGAATGGGAGGAGAACTTGAGAGTGAAGTTCCCACTTGTGAATCTGTTGTCTCTGCCTGCTGAGAAGGTCTGCGATTTGATTGTCTACTCCTGGGAGGTGTTCCGGCAGGAGAAAAATGTTGTGATGTATGGCCTACCTCCAAATGGCTTGTGCAAAGCGTGACAGCTGGAGAGAGCGTGTCCGCCCATTTTTGTATGTCTGTTTTTGCATGGCTGTCATGTTGTCGGTGCGGACTAGGACAGCTTTGCCTGCAAGGTGAGCCTGGAAGGCTTTGAGCAGTAGAAATACTGCTAGCAGCTCTAGCTGATTTATATGAAATTGCTTTTGCTTCTGACTCCACAAACCTTGAACTGTTTGAGTTTTGAGATGAGCTCCCCAACCAGTGAGCGATGCGCCTGTTGTTAGCACTGTCTGTGGAACTTTGTCGATGAAGGACCACCCCGTGGATAGGTTTTGTGGGTTCCACCACTGCAGAGAGCTATGAGTGCGGCCGTCTACCAACACTAGATCTGACAATTGACCCTGAGACTGATTCCACTGACATGCTAAGCTTTCTTGAAGGTGACGCATGATGCAAGACACAGTCATTCCCAGCAGTTGCATGTATACTCGAGCTGCAAGTGACCGGTCGGGCTGAAACTGTGAGATTAAAGCCTGAATATTGCAGGCTAGAGCTTTTTGCGTATTGAGAGTGGCTCCCAAATATGTTTGTGTGTTGGAGGGTTTAAGATCATGCAGTAATTGCAGTGTTATTTTGAGTGTGCTGGAGACACTTTGTGTAAGAGCTGACTTTGATGAGCCAGTCGTCCAAGTATGGGAATACATGAATATGCTGTCTTCGCAGGTGAGCAGCGACCACTGCCAGGCATTTGGTGAATACTCTGGGAACCACTTTGAACTGGTAGTGTTGTCACACAAACCTGAGGTATTTGCGGTGCGCGGGATGTATTGGAATATGGAAGTATGCGTCCTTTAAGTCCAAAGTGGACATAAAGTTGTCTTGCTGGAGGAGTGGGAGCACTTGTTGCAGCGTGACCATATGAAAGTGATTTAGTGATTTAGCTCTCTGAGGTCTAATATAGACCTGAGAGAGCCGTCCTTTTTGGGTATGAGAAAGTATAGGGAATACACGCCGGATCCTTGATATTGCAATGGTATGGGCTCTATAGCTCTCTTTTGCAGAAGAGAGTGAACCTCCTGTGTGAGGAGGTATAAATGCTCTGGTGACATTTTGTGTGCATGTGGAGGAATGTTTGGGGGATTGTTGGTAAGCTCCAGGCAATAACTCCTAGAACCCATCTGTCTGAAGTTATTGTTTGCCAGACGGGGAGGAATTGGGCGAGACGTCCGCCGACCGGTGTGGAATAATCGGGGCGAAGGTGAGGCAAGTCACTGCTTGCTTGTTGAGGGGGAGGTGCGGGGTGTGGAACCTTTACCTCTTCCCTTACCACTATTGCCTCTAAATCCACCTCGAAAGAGGATGATTGATGTAGAGGTGTTGTTGGTGTATGGTTTTTGAGCGCACTCTGTAGAAGGAGCGACAAAAAGAACCCTGATTGGATGGGCACTGTAAGGCTCCCATAGATTTTGCAATGTCCGTGTCCCTTTTCATCTTGTCTAAGGAAGTGTCTACCATAGGTCCAAAGAGATGTTCTTTATCAAAGGGTAAGTTTAAGATGGAAGCCTGTACTTCGGGTTTAAACCCTGAAATTCTAAGTCAGGCATGCCTACGTAACAAGACACTGGTGTTGAGTGCACGCACCACAGAGCGCATCTAATAGATGTGTTTGAACTTAGTTTTCCTTCCTGACCTAGGTCGTGTGCTCTGGACTTATGTTCATTGGTAGAAATTGGATCAATGGTTCTAATTCGTCGTAGTGCGCTCTGTCGTAAGAGAGCCTGGGTATTAGCAATACGCCAATGATTGGCTGCCTGTGCTATTCTTTTCCCAGAGGCATCTATAAGTTTAGATTCTTTGTCTGGAGGAGGAGCATCCCCGATGTTTGTGAGTTTGCCCGTTTACGAGCATTAGAAACCAGTAACGAATCTAATGGTAATTGACCTTTGATGTAAACTGGATCTGATGGTGCAGATGTTTACTTCTTATCCACCCTTGGTGTAAGATTGCGTGAGCGAACCGGATCTTTAAAGATGTCGTCCACATGTTTTAGCATACCTTTAAGCATAGGCAGTGTGCGAGTGAATCTTTGGGAAGACCTTAGTGTCTCCTTATTCAGCAGCCTATATACCCTATATATTAGGTGGAGAGGGTTTTGTAGGGTATAAGTCTGGATCGTTATCTGTGTTTGGATCTGTGTTATAATCGTTCCATGGATCAGGAATATTATCATCCACCCCGTCCCTGTCTCCCTGATTGTCAGGTGATTGTGGTGGTGGTCAATTTGTGGGTGTTATCAACAAATGTGGGTTAGGTGAGGAAGGAGGTGGTAGAGGAGGAGGAAGGGATTAGTACCAACATGCTTTCTCTTGAGAGTAATGTGGTAAGCTTCTTCCATTGCTGGCTTTGGTTTCACTGGCAATTTTGTTTGAATGTGTCCAGTTTTGGGATTGATGACTTTTGTTTCCGATCCGTGTTCGAAGGCGGGACGTTGAAACGAGGCTCTTTCGGTGCCAATATTTTTGGAGCCAATGTTTTCGCCCCCGAAGCTTTTGGTTCCGAGGATGGTTTTGGTTTCGGTACCGAAGTGGTTGACTCCGAAACGTGTTTCGGTTTCGATGCCGATTTCGGCTTGATGCCCGAATGTGGCCCACTTGATCCTGAGCCGGAAGCCCTTAGTATTTGTTTCGGCTCCGAGCCGGAAGGTTGGGCCTCTGAAACGTATTTTCGGTGCCGACCTTGGCCCGCAGGCAGAGGAGGGCCCGGGGCCTTTTTCTTGGGCAACGGTGGAGGTTGGGACAGGGGAGTATCAGTACTCACTGACCCTGCGGAATTTCATCGTCCACGTCGGAGTCAGCTTTTGACACGGAAATGAGCTCCTCTTCCTCCTTGGCTCCTTGCGCGTCTTGCTCGGAATCATCTCTGAAGAGATCCGGAATGTAGCCGCTGTGTTGCTGTTACATTCTGGAGCGTTTTCTTGGATCGGAAAGATTTGCACGCGTCGCAGTGTAGTTCGTCATGCTCCGGAGAGAGACACACAAGTTGCACACTTCGTGCGAGTCGGTGCGCGGGTACTTGGCGTGGCACCGAGGACAGAATTTAAATGGAGTCCGTTCCATCGACTGCAAGACGATCCGACACGGCTAGGCCCTACGGCCTGCCACAAAGTTTCTGATCGAAAGAGATTTTTTTGTGAACCGATACGATACACGGAGAATGGGAAATGCGATTGAATAACAATACCGTCGAGGGCAAGTGAATTGCGCACAGAGGGGAAACCGAGGAATGGTTTCAAACTGGAGTGCAGCAATACACGTCCGAACCCGATGGCGGAAAAAAACAATCCAACAATGGATTCGATGCCCATGCGCACTATCACCGAAAGGAGGAGTCATCTACCTCATGACTGGAAAGACTTCTTCGAAGAAAAACAACTTGCAAACATCCGGACCAACACTAGATGGCAGGAGTATGCAAAGCATGTGAACTACAGCTCACATACCTCGAACACATTCTTCCAGAAAGAAAAATTTTGGCCTCATCGCTAGACCAAGAGCAGAGACTTCCAACCCCTCAGCCAGCAGCCAAGCACAAGTCCTGGTGGGTAGGAAAGAACACAAGCAGCTTGTATATTAAAGTATCAATTGAAACGTTGATTTAATGGAACTGAAACAATGGCTGTTTTTAAGTAGTGGTTTAACTTTTTATATGATTTAGAGCTGCAGTGGCTGTTTCTGGAGGAAACTAAAGGAGGCAGACTTAACTTAAAACCACAATAATTAATTGCTTGCATTCCAAGCCAGCCTGGGAGCTGTCTTCAAGAAGAATACAAAGAATGCCAGCGACATGGAAGGAACTGAGAGGGTTAATGCTGCAATAAAATGGAAGCAGCTATGGGTCTGAGCAGCCACAGTGTAACAGGAGGAGGTTGAAAAAATAATAAAATAGTCCCCCCACGAGCAGAACAAAGCGTAATGATATTGTACTAAGTCCCTGCTCCTTGGAGGAAAAAGGAGGGACAAAGAGGACATTGAAACAAACAAATGAGAAGCAAGGAATGACATTTGGCCCACAGAGATATATCAGCCTGGAGTAGTACTGTCAATGTTTCTATGCAAAGTGGAAGATCAGCGTCAGCAGAGCTGCATGTTGAACACAGCATTTTTTCCAGGACAGTCGTGATTGGAGTGCTCCTCTGGCCCGTAAAAGGACAGCACACTGCTTCTATCATAAAAGCACTGTGTTAGAGGTACAGCTCTGATGCAATGATGTGTCTAGATGTTAGAAGCGGTCTTTGAATGGCCAACACAAGCATTAGGATATCTTGTTATGTGTTACTAGCCTTGAAAGAAGTGTGCAGATTATGTAGTGAGAAAGGCTGTCTAAAAGCAAGCAGCATGTACACTAATCTTTGTTGAATAATATCATGCAAGAATAAATTAATAAAATAAAATTGCTAAAGCGTTGTTGACCTAAAATGTGTAAAAATGTGAAACTAAAATGGAGAACCAAAGTGGGCCCAAGGAGGTCTCATGACATCCCCTCAAACACTGCACTCACAGTTAGTGTAGCTGCTGCAGACATGTGTATGACCTGCAGTGATTGCACACCATACATCCGTTCTGTGCCTTTGATAATGCGGAAGGTAAATGCAATTGATAAAAAGGGTGGATGAGTGTCGAAGCACTGGAGCATGTGTCTTGAACAATAGTGCACCTAAGTAGGCCTGGGTAAAACTTGTGGTGTCACTCCGCAAAGTTACAAAAAAACTCAGGAGAATCTGATGAATTCTGCCAATGGGCAGAAAATGCTCGTCCTGCATGCTGTTTCTTCCACAGCAGCAGCGCATTCCACGCTTAAATATCAGGACAAATGGCACCATGAGGTGCGCAAGAGCGTGGCCATTTTGTTTTGCCTGCTCCTGTTTCTCTCTGCCGGCTGCATGCTCCACTCCTTAATCCAACCCAATCCACCCCATCTGATTTCCTAGTTCCCAATCTCAACTTTTTTTCACCTGTTTGTGTCACTGTCTTGCTTTCCCAGTCTTAATTTTACATTTTGGTCTGTGTTTTCGCTTACTTTTTCATACTGCTTTTCCTTTTCTGACCTGTCCTTCCCATCCCAGTCAGACTCTCGCCCGTCCGACTCCAATCATCCTCATCATGGCAAAAGCAGGTGGGCGACACAGGCGGACAGAGGTGCAGCCTCACCCCCATCTTAAGCAAGGAGGAGGTGGCCACACTAATTTTCTGGGTGCAGTGCCACCTCCCTCCGCCTGCTGGCAGCAGGCCTGGTAAGGGGTATGCCCTGCAAGAGCATCAGGACTCTGCGGGCAAGTGTGACAATGGATGCACCGCAGCACTGGCACCGCACCACCCAGGAGCAGCTGACGCATCACTGGGCAGGTATCCTGGACCTGCTCACCTACTGGGTGTCGAGGTTGCGGAGCTTGATGAGTAAATATTATTTTTGTTTTCTAAAAAAATCAAAAAAAAATTTCAAGCAGATTTATCACAAAAATGCACAAAACACTGCCACAACGAGCAGAGGCCCATTCGTTTTTGTTACATAAAGTACATTTGAAGTGAGGCATCAGTCATTTATTTTTATAACATACAAAAAAATACAGAGCTAACAAGAAGAGAAGCACATTTTATTTATTAAGGAATTTCATATGGTGTTACATGTCTCCTTCAGGTTATTGCAGAAAACAAATTTTAAATGATCCTGCATAACTATTTTTGGAAATAATCCACAGGGAACAGATTGAGCGATCTTGTTTATTTTACATGCAGATGAAATATTAATAAAGAAAGCATTGATACTATATACATATTTTTCTGATGCCGAATTTATATGAACACACATAAGACCTACACATTTAAGATAAAAGCTCCTACTACACAGAAAAGGGATTTTAAAAGTTATTTTTTATAATGCAGAATCCAAAGAAAATAAACAGATACCCAAGTTAATTATAAAGTCACCGAGACACTAATAAAGAAAAGAAAGAAGCACATTTTTAATATCAAGTGTAGGACTGACACGGAAACTACATTGCAAGCTGCATCCCCTCCTTGAAAGTGTTTCATTAGAGCTGAATGTCTTGTCCTTCTGCTGCTTTTACAACTCAGTTCAACCCCTTTTCTGCGCTCCAGGAATTTGTCACTTGGGGAACAAGAAAGTAAATTAAGAAGACCTGGAAGGTCAGCTATAACACTGCTGACACCAAATCCAGAGAGACTAGAAATGCACAAACTCTGCAGGAACTCCCTGGGGAGGACACCTGGATGGACATGTTCTTTTCCTTCAATCAGCTGATATCACAATATTATTGCAACGTAATCACTTTCTCTTGTGTGCACTTGCAGTGTTCCTCCACTAATATGCCAGACAGTTCATAAGTCTGCTAATTCTGTAGTAACATGTAAGATAAGTTAGTTTTGGATGTATTTGAGGAACAAGGTTTTTTGGATCCTGGGACAATCAAAATATGTGAAAAAGATGAACGTTCCAACTATGATGCAACAACCTAAGTTTAAATATGAAATGCAGTAGAGTTGTGACCTTGATGGGTTAAAAAAGAAATCACATTTCTTTCTGAAAAATACCCAATTTAAAAAAACTCTATAGTACACTAACATTTAGGGGCATATTCTCAAGGAACTATCGCAAGTTAACGGTACTTTATCGCAGCCAAAGTGGCGATAAATTTATCGCCCCATTCACAACCTTAACAGCCCATATCACCAGTTTACCTGCGATAGCAGCCGCAAAAAACATCGCCACAGATGACCCCCCCAACTAACGCCAATGAGATGCAGAGTAGGCGTTCCCGTGCAAAAAGCCGCCACAACACCACTCCGCAACATTCTCAACAACCAGCCAGATAGGCGATAAGATCCCAAAAAATGCGATAAGGCGCGTTAGCAGCAGGAAATTAACACCTGCTCTGACTTGGTGTCAAGTCGGACGCTAGCCTGCAGCACAAAAAGGTGCCCAGCCCAGAGCCACACCTGAAGTACAACAGATGCCATGGAGCCAACGATCATGCAGCTCGGAGACACAACACCCACCGCCACCCCCCCCGGACCAACACTGAGGCAGCGCAGACAGAGACAGCGACCTTCAGAAAATGCACCAACCTCACAGACCCAACACCAGAGAATGTCATTGCCCACTACAGGCTCAAAGGGACAACCATCCTCCGCATCCTGACCACCATTGTCCACAGGTTGGCGGTACCAACACAGTGGACAACCAACATCCCACCTCAGACAAAGCTGCTGGCCGTGTCAGCCTCTGGTACCCTCCAACCAACAACCGCCTGAGTTGGAGGAGTCACACAGCCAGCCCAATCCATGTCCCTCACAACGGTCAGGGATGACACCATCAGCTTGGTACCCCACTATCTACACTTCCCCCACACTGCGCAGGAACAGCCGGAGACCAAGCAAGGCGTCTACGCCACAGCTGGTTTCCCGCATGTGTTAGGGGGCAATTCAGTGCACACATGTCCTACTTGTGCCCCCTGGGAACACTGCACACAATAACCACAACAGAAAGCGCACGTATTCCATCAATGTCCAGGCAATAGCGGACCACCAGGGAATCTCCACCAACGTCGACGCCAACAACCCAGGCAGTGTGCATGATTCCTACATCTTCCGACAGTCCATCATCAACCAGCGCTACCAGGATGGCACCCACGGAAATGCACTGCTCATTGGCAAATACCAAATGAACACACCACACACCTCAACTCCACAACCATGCAACTCACAACACTGGGAATGCACACGTTGCAAGCTCACATACAACATGCAAACAACATGCACACCCACCAGACACGACAGCACAACTTACTGTGGGAACCTGGGCCAGCCATGTACATTAGCCATCAATGGCATGGCACCTCAGCCACACAATAGCAGAATGTGCGAAGGAGGCAAGTGACTGATAAATAAGAATGTACACAATGCCAAGTGTGGCGTGGATGTGAGGGCCAGACTGCAGTATGCAGACCACACACATATCTATGTCGACATACACCGCTGGTGTTTGGAGTGTAGTGGACAGTGGACGCAACCATGTCACCCCAGCCAGTGGGGAAGATTGCGGAAATGTAGCTTGTTACGTCCCCCCGTAAGCGTGAGCTAAGTGGGCTGGCCCGGTGTACGCCAGGCAAGGGTAGGGGTGTGAATAAAAGGCACGTAACTCTGGGTGTGGTCCTCTTCCGGAATGCCCAACGTGTCTGCCAGGGCGGTGCCTCTCACCCCGCCACGAGTCCGACACCGTCGCCGTGAGCGGTGTTGCCTGTGATCCTGTGCACCTGCTGCACCCCGGGCCGCTGGTCCCCGAACCAGTCTTGCCCACCCCTGCGCACCCAGCCCTCAATGCCCACCTGCCGACACCGGCGTGTGTCGAAGAGGGCCCACCACGTGCTGGTGCAAGCTCCAAGCCCAAGGCCCGTGACCCTGGCAGCCTCCTCAGACCATCACGGCCTCCGCGACACAGGCCCGCAGTACTCCTTTCTCGTTGACGAACTCCACCGGCATACACAGCGGACTAGTACGTCACACATTTGGAACTGAGTCTTGATTACACCATGGCAGAGAACATTATTTATGGCTGAGTTTATATCACTATACTCCCTTCGATGTGGTGCCTCCAACTCTGTGCATAGCATTACAGCCACACGTGTCTGTGGGCCCACGCGGACTTCTGCCCTCGGCCTACGCTGCGCATGAGTAGGCCACACATTTGGAACTGAGTCTTGATTTCCTGATGGGCGAGTTCATATGTTCATGGTACGTTTGATGTCACTATACTCCCTTCGATGTGGTGCCCCCAAGTCTGTGCATAGCATTACAACCACACGTGTCTGTGGGCCCACACGGACTACTGCCCTCGGCCTACGCTGCGCTTGAGTAGGTCACACAATTGGAACTGAGTCTTGATTTTTCAATGACAGAGTACATATCATTGCACGCAAGGAGAGGTGTAAGAGGATGACACGTTTCAGTCAGGAGGAAAAAAGGATCATCGTTACGGAGGTGATCGAACACTACCGACAACTGCCCTGGTGTCACTAACTCTGTGCATCGTGAGCCAACAACACGTGGCTGTGGGCCACTGCTGACCGCGCCTCCGGCATACACTGCGGTCGAGTAGGTCACACATTTGGGACTGAGTCTTGATCTAGCAATGGCAGAGTTCATATCATAGTACAGGCATCATCGCAGACTGCATTTCCTCTCAGCCCCGGTGCCACTACGTCTGTTCCCCGACATTCATGGACACTCTCTGGTTGAACTTTGGTGGCGTCTGAATCTATGGACTAGGGGGTTGTCTTCAGCCTCATGTAGCTGATACCGATTTGGTGGTGAATACGAGGCTGTAGCATTCCACTCCTCCATTTGCTGCTTCCGGACGGCTACTGCCCTCTGCATCATGCCCTGGAGGACACCTTCCACTGTCCCCCGCAACCCTCCGCCACATTCCCCTTGGACATCGTCGAGGACCCACTCAGTCCGCATGGCCCTACCTCAGTGGACCGCAAGTCACCATCCCGTAGCGGTGTGCCTGTGCCGGCTGCTGTGCATCTGGGGCCACTAACTCTGTGCAGCTCAAGTCAGGGACCCTGTCTGATTGGATATTGGATGGCCTCTGAGACGATGGCCTTGGGGTCGTCAACGCCATGTGTCTGTGGCCCTGCACTGTCCGCTGCCTCCGGCCTCAACTGCGGTCCACCAGGGCTCACACATCAAATAGTCCTGACCGGCCCGGACGTCGCATCACCGCAGGAGGCACACGCCACCATCGCCAGGACCACCTCCAACCGCCAACTGCCAGAGTCGAAACAGTCGTACTGGCAGACTAACGGAGTTGCTCACACCTGTCGTGGATGCCATCATCTGTCTGATACCCTGATCAGCACTCCAGGTGCCACTGACTCAGTGCACCACAACCCATGGACCGTTACTGATTGAGTTTTGTGCTGTGGAGAGGTTACGCAGCAATGTCACCTCAGGCAGTGTGGGAGACCTGGGACTATGATGAGCAAGATGATGCAGGTGTACACACCCCACTGCAGCTGCATCAGGTATATGCCGAAGGGACACAATCCTAGAAAATTTGTACACATGGGCGCGCTCAGCTCTAGTGCCACAACCTCAGTGCACTGCAACTCACGGACACTTCTGTTTGCATATTGGGTGACCTCTGTACTTGCTCCGGCTACCTCTGTCTCTGTTATGCTGGTGTTTTCAGTTTCCGTTTTAATGGTGTTCACTGTTCAAGTTGTTGCCAGCACCAACCACTATGTGCGGGCTGGCTTACAATCACCCCACACACATCCAGCACAGGCGTCACTGTACATGTGGCCCTGCCAATAAAGGGGCCGGGCGCACTTGCCCGTAGCCAGTTACACATACTATCTGAGTGTGTCCGTGTGGTCATAATGTATGCATGAGGGCCCTGGGCCCTACGACAATACATTGTGCTGTGTACAGCGGACGCAGACATGTCACCGCAGGCAGCGGGTTAGATCTTGGACATGTAGCTTTGTCGTCACCCACTCAATACGTAAGAGGAGTGGACTGGGCTGTCGTACGCAGAGCCAACGTGGGTGTGTGAATGATAATTGCGTGCCTCTAGGCGTGGTTCTGTACTGGAAATGTGCATGTGTATCTGTAGCAGTGTGGGTCTCCTTTGTGGGGTGTAGGTGGTCCCTGAAGGGTATTAAACACCCACGTATGTGATCTAGTTCATTTTTTGGCATTCTGACACTTGGCATTGGAATGGCATGTGTGGCTCGGTGAAGTGTTGTGAGCCAGCCGTGCTTGCGGGTGCTTCCTGCTGTGTGGTCAGTGCAGGGGCTGGGTTCTCCTCTATGTAGCTTGGCTGCCCTGCTCCTGGGGGTGGGTTGCCTGGGATGTCGAAGGTGTGGTGTTCCTCTAGAGCATCACTGATGAGTTGTCTGGTCTGCTCTGCTGGAGGTGTTGTTTGTCCCTCTGCAATGTGAAGGGGAGATGCATGTTGATATTGTTCTTGTTTACATGGCAATGACTGAATGGCAATGTACATTGTGACTGTTTGGGAGGTGGTGGATTTTTATGGTGGACAGTGGACATTTGGACTACATGACGGATGTGAGGTTGTATGCGTACATTCCCATCTCACAGTTTCCTGCTCTGTTAGATGTAGTTGGCATGTTTCTGTGCATGTACGGAGCCAGTTGTGTCCTCTGTTCTGCAGTGTCGGGGTTGCACATTGTACCACATTGTCGTCAATGTGGACGTGCTGTTATTGCTATGTGTGTGTGCTGCAGTGTGCCACGGGGATCAGGGACATGATCCTGGGTCATTGGGGGTGTGCAGTGTGCTACACATCGTTGTGCATGTGTGCCATTGTGCCCATCTCCCCCTGTCCCCCCAATCCCTGGTCGTTACTCACCCTGTTGATGTTGTGTCAGGTCCTCTCCAGCTGGGTCCGGACTCCCAGCTCCATGCACCCTGATGACCGTGGCCTCGGTTTCCTCCAGCTCCTCCTGTGGCGTAGGACTCCCACCTCCTGTCGCCGTTGCTGCCTTCCTGTTGGCAGCGGGTTTGTCCTTGGTTTAGTTTTCACATCATGTCAGCGCCTCTTGGCCTCCTCCATTGACCTCTTCGACACTCCGACTGCATTCACGGTAGTCTAATTGTGGGTCTGTTGATGGTAGTGTTCTGTCACCTCCGTGACGCTGATCTGGTTTGCCTGCGGACTGCACCCCGTCTTCCTCTCCCTCTTCTCCTTGGCCTTCCCCGACCCCGTTGTTCCTTGCTGGTGGTCTGTGGGGCTTGTGGGGTTCGTGTTGGCCTCTGCACGCGGTCCGGGTGCATCCATGTTGCTACGCACTTTGGATTGTTTTTGGTGTGTTCTTTTTGTTGTTTTTATAGTGCATTTTCCTGCCAGATGCGTGGGATTTGCAGGCCTGCCACTGGTTTTCGCTGCTTTTTGTATCGCGATTGGCCACATCGCAAGTTTTTTTGCGTTCGTGTTTCACATTTTTGTGGCGTCGGGTTGACTTTATCACGGACATTTGACGCGTTGTCGGGGGCCTATCGCATGGTGCCTCTGTGGTGTGAATACTTCGTTAACACTGCGTTCTTTTCCCGCGATAGACTGCGATGTTGAAAGTTCGTTAAGCTAATTTTGCGATAGTTATCACACGTTCTTGAGAATATCCCCCTAAGTTTACTGTTAAGTAAGTCTTTATGTTGAACTGAAAGTGATGATGTACATGTGCTCCAGGAACTCATTCATATTTGTTGTGGTTAGTACTGGTAATACAAAATTTCCAAGACATAGGTATATCACGCCCCCATAATATATCTGTAGGTTTTCAGTTGAGAACACAGATCCCTTAAGGCATGTCATGAACTGGGCCACCTACCTTTTATTTGTGATATTTTACACACCTTGGCAGTTGAACCCTTTTCCTTGGTGTCATTCCATACAACTCTATGGACACCTATCCTGATGAAGACCCTTATAACTAATCCCCTCTGATTGAAAAGCATAGATGCTATTGAAGGAGGACCTGCTGCACTTTATATTAATGGGTCTGAGAAAACCTCATTTGATTACCGAGGATTCATATACTCTCTCTTACTCTGGCACCCATTGACCAACGAAAAGACTATGTCAAACATTATACAACAGCTAAAGCAGATCACCCAAACAACCTCAGATTGCCTTGCTTATTTCTCACTTGGTCCAAATTTTGCTAATTGTTTACTTATATTTGTGTAAAAACTTCATGGTCATCATAAAGCAATATATACTCTGATCACCATCAGTGTGCCTTTCATAGCTTTCTTTTCCAGTCCTGGAGAAGAAATACAAATTCACTGGTAACTTATTTATCCACATACTAAATGCATACTTAAAAACCTATTGACACAGATATTAGTGTGTACAAAATTATTTAAATTGTACATTTATTTTGAAAGAAATATGTGATTTTCCAACACCTCAAGGCAACAACTAATCTGTTCCTCATTTAAATGACCTTTTTTAACTTATATTGAAATTCTGTTACATCAGGCTGTGCACTTTTAGGAACGTATATATTTTAGCCCCACTTCTACTTTGTATTGTTGTGTGGTATTGTTTCTTATTCTTATTTTATTGATATCAAGGTATTCCCCCCCAGCAGAAAATGTCCATATATTACATTTGCCCTGTAACTGGTCTTGATGTACGTTTGATGGGCAGTGGTTCAGCACATTAGCCATATTCATGTCACTCTTAACGGACTAGAGATACCTTTTGCATTATTTCAGTCTTGTAATGAAGATTTTCACGGTTGAAAAGAAATATTTGTAACAAACTACAAAACACCATAAAACACCAAACAGTTCACCCTTCTGAGCCCAACTGACAGTCGAGGGAAAACTCAGTCAGGAGAATCTCCAGTCTGTGGCCCCCTATCCAACTTCCCACATCCCATGTAGTTTGCATTGACTAAACAACATTTACTAGCTGGTATGCAGAGTCCAACCCTTCCCCTTTCTTAAAAGAAATGAAATAACCCTCCCTCACCTCCTCACCTAAGAAAAGCAGCAACACTTATGTCTTGTGAACATGAAAACACACTTTATATGGTCGAATATCATTTCTCCACTGTAGGAAATTGGGTTACTGGTTAAAGGGGGGTGGGGGAGGGGTGAAAGCCTACTCAAGCAGCAACCACAATTCTTGGCAGGGTTAAGTCACATGCAAACCCTAAATTAACCTGTAACCTGAACCCTCTGGTAGATTGGAACAACGCAGTCAGGCTTAACTGAGCAGCAATGTGTAAAGTATGTATGCAGCACTTCAAAGAGTGATGAAGTGAAAAATAGCACACAAGAAAAATCCCAAACCAATTTAGAAAAATACAGTAAAATGTAACACATTATTTGAGAACAAAGCAACAAAAATCTAATTAATAGAACTGAATTTATGCAATTTTAAATATTTAGATAAAAATGTTGCTTAAAAGGACAAAGTGCCAACTATGGTCCCCAATTCAGGCTGACCCTGATGGAGCATGGGTCGGATACTGGGACCAAGTTAGGCCTGCTGAACAAAGTACCTTAAATGCTAGTTGTGGATTGTTGGGAGATCCCACGTCAAGGATGCCACGCAGTGGTGGTTCCGATGAGCTGCGGGGTCCTGCATCAAGGATGCATTGCACAGCAGTTCTGATGCAGAGCTGCGAGGCAATTTGTCTTGCCGCGTCAGTTCTGCTAGGACCACAGCTCAGCTGGCAGAGGACCTTCAGGGCTACTTCCAAGGGTCCAGGAGGTGGGGGGGGGCGATGACTCACAACAGGCAGAATATAGGTGCAGGGTTCAAGGTTTTTGGAGCGAATCCTTCAGGCAGCAAGCAGCACAGAAGTCTTTCTTCTGACTCTTCCAGAGGTCCAGATGTGTACTGAAGAGTTGGGTCTGAGGGTCCAATATTGCCTGCCTTGAAATAGGAGTAGTTTCTATAGGTTTCCACGTCAGAGTTGTTTGAAGTTTCCTTTCTCCCTGCCCTGGACCCAGCCTGTGTAGGGCCACAAAAGACTAGTGTGGAATCCTTTGTGGGTATGCGGAGGCAGAGTCTTTGTGAAGTGTAAGAGTGGTAGGTGACAGCTCCCCCTAATCCTGACAGAGATGGCCCATCCTGCCAACAACTATCCCCCCCTTTGTCTCACTGTTAGGGAGGCATACACAGAGACCAACCACACCTAGTCATGTTACTCAGGATACTTTTTAAATATACTGCACCCTACACTATGGGATGTTTAGGGCCTACCCTAGGGGTGATATATGTATACAAAAGGAAGGTTTAGGCCTAGCAAAAGGTTTAAAACTACACAACAGGCTGCAATGGCTGCCCTGAGACATGTTTGAAAGGGCTACTCAAATCGGTGGCACAAACAGTGTTAGTAGCATTTAATTTATAGGCCCTGTTTACACATAGTACCACTTTACTAGTAAATTAAATGTGCCAACTGGTTGTAAGCCAATGTTACCAAGTTTTAGGGAGTGAACACAAGCACTTTAGCACCAGTAAGCAGTGATAAAGTCCTAAGGACAACAACAATGAATTCAGCAAAAAGAGGAAGAGTAAGGCAAAATGTTTGGGGGGTGACCACCCTAAGGCTGACAGGTCTAACATATGCCCACTGAAGAGACATTCGTTCATTGCCTTCACTTCAATCGGGCACCAAGGCCAGTAAACGTCGAAATCTCCACCTCCAACTTCAGAACAAGGCATTTACACAAGATCACTCACAGTAGACATCGTCTCCTGCACTCTTTATAACTGTTTAAATTAACTTTGAATTTCCTCCGATTATTTTCCCATGTCACAATCCAATGATTCATCAAACTCCTTCCACACAAGCACAGAACTGTTAGAATTTTTATAATACGCAATACAAAGACTTCATACGGTCAATGGTGGCTAAATATTGGCTAGGCTCTACGAAATGGAAGAACTTTGCAGTATACTGACAGCAAACAACAGGCAACAAAGAGCATATTTAGAGATTTCCATGCCTGAGTCAACACCACGAAAAGTACAGGTTTGGTTTGAATAAGTCGCTAAACAGAACAGAGATAGTGGTAGCGAAAAACAGTCTATCCATTGGTAAAATATTGTGTGGGGGCAATATCCCTGATGAGCTGTCACCGATGGACTCACACTACGGCTTAAATAAGCAGCTGTAAAGGGAAATGTAGGAAAGTGCCCCTTTTTGATATGGTCACCCCCACTTTTTGCCTGGTATTTTATTTATTTATTTGTAGAGCGCATCATTCATCCCAAGGGATATCAAGGCGCTAGTCACTTTTTGCCTGGTATTTGATGCAATTTTGACTTAAGTGCACTGGGTACCTGCTAACCAGGTCGCCAGTGCCAATACAATTTCCCTATGCAATTGTTCCAAAATTGGCAAGACCTTTAGCACCCCCTGTAAGTTCCTAGAAATGGTACCCCAGGCATGGGAACTAAAGAGGGTCCCTAAGGGCTGCAGCATGTATTGTGCCACCCAAACGGACCCACCAACAAACTCAGGCATGCTGCCATTGAAATAGTGCACCCAAAAGTGAAAACATGACATGGCACACACCCTGTGTGCCATGACCGCAGACACCGCATTAAATACACGTCTACAGCAGGCCTTAGAGCCCTAAAGCAGGGTGCATTATTATTACATGTGAGGACATATCTGCATGAGCAGGTATGCTCCCTGTGCCGTCTAGTTCAATTGCTAGATAGTACAAGTGAACAGGGAAGCCATCTTAAGCACATGTACTGGGCACTGGTCATTACAAGTTCCCCAGCTACATGATGTCTTCACTAAAACCTATGGTGTTTGGTATCAAACACCCCGTCTTGATAAATCCCTACTGATGCCAGTAGTGGATTTATTGAAACATACACCCAGAGGGCACCTTAGAGGTGCTACCTGAAAACTTATCAGCCTCTTAGTGTGCTGGTTGACTGGTATCGTCCAGCCTGCCCCCACACACATGTTTCTGACCCCCTGCAGGCGAGAACCCTTGCTCGCTGAGGCCAGAAACAATGCTTGCTACGGAGGAAGGTGTTCACACCTCCTCCAGCAGGATGGCTAGTGAATCTGCACATCAAGAACAGGGACTTCAAAGCCCCTGCTGCCTTTGATATGCGACCCTAGCTTCCAAGAGACTTGGGAGATGCCACCCCCTGCCCTCAGGCCCATTTGGCACCAGGACAGGCAGAAAATTACCTATGCTAGGAGATGTGGTTCACCACCAGGTCAGGTGGGCTGCCTGATGTGCCCCAGGAAAGAAGGGTGGTTCCACCACCTTGATTTTGGTAACATTAAGAACTCTGGGACAGGGTTATGCCCACTACCCACAGGGCACAGTGACCCCAAGGGTAAATAGCCCATTGGCTACTACCCTTCACTCCCCTTAACATCTCTAAATTCAGTATTTAGGTGCCCCCCTGGCAGAAGGAACTCCGATCCCACTAAAAAAAGAAGAAGGAGCAAGAAGAGCTGAAGAAGCAAAAACTGCTGACTGCTGGTGGAATTTGACGCCAAACCCTGCCTTCCTACCTGCTCCTATCCCAACAATTGCGACAACCTGACTCTTCCTGCAGCTGTGCATCATCCAACACCGCCTCAGGGCCTACAGCATTCACCAAGCCATCAGCATCTCCCTTGAAGTGGAGGAGCGTTGGGAGATCCCGGACTTGCCCCCAAGTCCCCTCACTTAAGCCTGTTTCCAGGTGGTATCCCTCTTTGCCTATGGTGTAGCGCACAAGGCTACCAACTCGACCAGCACCTCTGGACCTGGACACTCCAGGGCAGGTAAACTTGAACTGTTGGTGCAACTTTGGACCTTCCCCCCCCTAGCACCTTAGGTCCCTAAAGGGACCCCAAGAATCGCTTGCAAAGACCCGTATGTGGAGAAGTGTGGCTCAATGGTTAGAGCGGCAGACCCTGATGCAGAGATCTGGCCCGGGACCAGGGTTCAATTCCCGCCTCGGCGGGTCTTGGGCTCAATTTCCTCAACCTGATAATTCTCGCCTCGGTGCCTATTCTAATCATGGGTCCCACTCTGCAACTCTGGGCAATAGCTTGCTTAATCTCCACAACGGCCCCACCAGCGCTGGGATGCCTGGCTTCACCTTGGGGGTGCCCAGGAGTGGACATTTCACAGGGAAAAGACAGGAAGGGTTCCACAGCGGTATGCGTACAGCGCCAGGACACCCTAGGGTAACAGTGCGCTTTACAAGTACAAATTTCATTTCATTTCATTTCATGTAGTATATGTCTTTTTCCAACACAGAAAAGCATTGCCATGTAAAACGCATTTGAGTGAACATTTCTTACCTGCTAAAACTGCTAAAACTGAAAAATACTTACTTTTACGGAGTTCTTGGTGTTTTAAATAAATATACAAAATACTTGTTATTTTTCTAAAATTGGTCTTGAGTTTCTTCTCAAGCGTTTATCTCATTTATTGACTCTGTCTGTGTTCAACAAATGCATTAACACTACCCTCTGAAAAGCATAAACTGCTCACCTACACTACCACAGAAGAGAGCATCAGGGATTATTGATTTAAGCCCTGTAAACCAATAAGGGTGTTGACTTTACATAAAAGGAACCCTCTCACGACAGATGAGGGAAGCTTGAATTCTGGCATAGATTTAGACTGAAGGTAATGTCTGAGTAGTGAGAAACTGGAAAACGCACAAGACATGGCTTCCTCTCTCATCTTTTCTGTTTCACCTGGTGGCGGAAGCCCTAGCGTCTTTCTGCTTAACAACACAAAGGGGCATGGTTTAAGCATGGGTTATTGAGCACATTGTGGAGGCTACCAGGTTTTAGAAGGTGCCCAGTGACAGATAGGTCTCGGTAGTGGACTGTGAAATGTGTGATGTAGACGACCCATTGGTGACAAGAAATCTGACATTTGCTGAAGTCAGGAAGATATTTAATATCAAGACCTGCCAAAGTTTCCAGTCACAAGCATAACTCAAACAGATAAGGACCCATTGAGCTCCTCAAGAATCGCTTGAAACCAAAGTACATGGTGTGCTGGCCTTGGCACCAGGTGCTTAATGGTTTACAAGATACAGGGGCAGATTTACAAGGCACTTGCAACACATTTGCGCCGCCGCTGAGTCACTTCTGTGACGCAGCGGCGGCGTAAAGCAAGCACCATGCTGCGACGGATTTACAACGTGACGCATCTATGGAGATGCGTCACGCCGTAAACCCCTACGCTACATTATACCTGTGTCAGGTATAATGTGGGCGTACCGTCGCAGTATGGGCGGTCCGTCGCAGGAAAGCCTCGGAAAAGTGCCTGAGTGAAATCTACAAGATTTCACTCAGTTACTTTTCTGACGCCGCTGCGTCAAAACTTTGCGCCTGCTTGAAGCAGCATGTTAGAGATAGGCCAGGTTGGAACAGTGCTGGAGTTGCGTCATGCACCCGACACGAATCTAGCACTGCGCCAACCTTACGCCGGCAGATACGACACTCATCTGCCTATCCGTGCGCCACGGAGTGCCACATTATAAATGCGGCGCATCCGTGGTGGCGCACGGGTAGTTTTGCGTGTCGCAAGTTTTCTGGCGCATCCCTGCTGATTTGCAGGGATGCGCCAGACCTTGTAAATCTGCCCCACAGAGCCTTACAGAAGGACAAGGCCCAAATGAGGGTCGGAACTACTAGGAAACAGTAGAACAAAATTCAAAGAAGAATATTGGAAATCTTTAATCTCCAATCTTTGCTATTATTGAAAAATCTTCCATGAAAAAATAGGCTCCCAGCCTCATTCAGAAGCAATGGGGGTTGAGTCACACTGGCTACTGCCATGAAACTAACTGAACAAATAAAAACTAATATTAAAAAAACACAAATTAAAAGCAGCAACTTACTCACTGATGGAGCAAGGACTCGTATAAAAGAGACTTGCTCGGATGCAATCCTCTCATATAATCTCTAAACGGAATATTAATAATGTAATATGCACTACATTTCATATATTTTTAGTGAGGGGAAGCTTGCATATGTGTTTTACTAACGAGTAACCCGAGTGGAGCTTAAAATGGCTTCTAACGCGGGAATCTGTATTGCGCATGCGTCAGCTGCATGACGTCTTTATGCTTGGAGGGAAAATTCTGCTTCTGCGCAAATGCATCTAAAATGGCCGCTTAGAAGCTCACGTTCTAAGCATCTGCCTTGCTGGTGGTGCCGCGCAACACCGGCACCACCAGCAACTTCCTGACGGGGGAGACTACAGCTCCCAGACTGCTCCCTGGGCTGGCGCAGCTGTGTCCAACACGCGCCAGGAGGCGCATAAAGCTCATCGCGGCTCCCCCTTCGCGGGACCCGCGCAATACCGGCACCACCAGCAACTTCCTGACGGGGGGAGACTACAGCTCCCAGACTGCTCCCTGGGCTGCCGCAGCTGTGTCAAACATGCGCCAGGAGGCGCATAAAGCTCCTCGTGGCTCCCGCTTCGCGGGACCCGCGCAACTTCGGCACCACCAGCAACTTCCTGACGGGGGAGACTACAGCTCCCAGACTGCTCCCTGGGCTGCCGCAGCTGTGTCCAACACACGCCAGGAGGCGCATAAATCTCCTTGCGGCTCCCGCTTTGCGGGACACGCGCGGGCGAAGCCGGGCCAAGGGCGGGCCCGTCCTTGCCCGTCAGGGACCGGAAGAGGCCGGGCTGGGCCACCCCTCTAACGTCAACAATGGGTAAGCGAAAACAATTGTGCAGTCAAGATCAGGGGGGGGGTAAAAGCAAAAATCCCAAGAAAGTCGGCATCTATTATATCATATTTAACTTCGGCGGTGGGAGCCCTAAACAAGGAAATCGCTAACGCAGAAAAAGAGCTGGGTTTGGGCACGAGCCAAGAGCCAGACTAGGGGAATGCTACACCCGACCTTGTGACAATAATTCCCGTTCCCTTGGAACCCACGGCACTGATAACGACACCGTCAGTCGCGCAGGGCACTCTAACATGCAATGTTGTTCAGACTGGGGGCATGGATGACGTCTCTAAAGAACCTTTGCCTGTGTTGGAAAAGGCACCAAAAGGGATGTCCCTGGGGCCCGCTGGGAAAAGGAGATTCACCAAAAAAACCTGCAAACGGGACATAGGCTTGAAAAAAAGTTACTCTACCCAAGGGAATGTTGTGAGCGAAAATATCGACCTGATAGTTCGGAATATGGTGGAGGAGATCTTTACCTCATGGCTGGAATCTGCTCTTACTAGCATAGCTATAGACATTATTGACACTTTGAACACTTGTGTTGCTGGGATTTTGAAAAAATGTGAGCGTATTGATTCTTTTTTAACAGCTCTGAAACCTCTGCTCGTTTCTCCTAGTTCAATTATGCTCCCTAAAGCCCAGCTAGAGACCAGGCTACGCACTGGTGTAGACAACCCGGGTGGTCAACCACTTTCCCCATCACGGGTAAGGCCAGAATCCAGATTCATGGAGAGAGTTGGGGCACATCAGGGCCGCCCTGAGAGGTGGGGGAATTCCAGCCATCGCGACAGGAACCCTGTGGTCATGACAGCTAATGCCCAGACCTTGGTTACTAGGGAGCCCCCACCCTCACATGAGAGGCCTGCAAAACCCAATTGCTGTAGTCTTAATCTCCCCCCAGAACCGACCCCACTGGTTGCGGTCCTTGTAAGGGTAGCACCACTTGGTGCTGATGATAATGAATCCACCCCGGCCCTCCTACTAAAAGCCAAAAAACGGTGTGAACAATATTGTACTGGAAATACCGAGATCTCTTCTAGCATTATAATAGCCAGACGGGTGGGGTGGGTGGGTTATCGCCCGAAACAAGTTGACGGCGATTGTATTATTGTTAATTTTAACACACGAAATGCAGCTGACAGACTGTTTTGGGATGCCTTGGACCTGGACCTGGACCTGGAGAAGGGGAAGGGGGGTATCAGAGCCCTGCCATTGGGTTATTTTTATCCCCCAGTAAGACGATCGAATGTACTTGTTAAAACCCACTCTGAGGTATACTCGAGGAGGCCCTATCAGTCTCCTCAACGCCTTGTTGAAATTAAAAATTTGGAGCTCCACCCAGAAAGTTTTAGTGTTAGAGACATAATAGTCCCGCAAATTCTTCCTACGCAAATAGGCCGCGAAGGAGTGGGCACAGCCCTATTAAATAGATTTTCTCCACTGTCTCAGCTAGACGAGAATGATTGACTAGAGTTACCCCATGATTGTTTACCTGACTCCAGTCATAATCTCCAGCCTATTGACTTAGAAGTTGCCCCCAATTGTAAGATTATTAGTTGGAACAATGCGGGGCTCAGATCTAAAAGGGATGATCCTAGCTGGCTTGAGTTTATCGAAAAATACGACATTATTGCTCTCCAGGAAACATGGGAGAGGGAGAGCAACTTTTGGCTGGATGGGTTTAAAACTTTCTGCTCACCTGCACGTCCTACTCTGGCAGGTAGAGTCAAGGGGGGCTTAGTGCTCCTTTTTTCTTTAAAGTTAAAAGGGTCCATAAAGATGATGGAGGTAAGCTCCCATAATTGTCTGATAATAGAATTATGCACCCCCAATTGCCCTAAAACATTATTAATTAATTTTTATAACTCTGGGGAATGCGATTTTATGAATGAACACCTATCTTATTTGAAATGTTCTTTAGAAGTTTATAGATCGAAGCAATCCTCTTTTTATTATATCATACTTATGGGCGATTTTAATATTCATCTGTGCGATCTGAATTGTTATGTTGATGATCATTTGGGCCCTGATTATTCGGTATCACCCCACTTTGAGCATACGCAAAAGGGGGAGGCTCTGGAGGACCTCCTGGCAGGAGCTGACCTCTTCGAACCTGGTTTCAATGATTTATCTGAGCGGGTTCTGACATTTAGGGCCAAGGGAAGGGATACCATTATTGATTACATATTCTTGTCCCCCTCAATGCTAGCTAATGTAGTGCTCTATAATGCTAGGTTGTCCCCCTTTAGCGATCATAACCCAGTAATTCTTGAATTAAACAAAGACTTGGGTCTTCTGTGCTCACTGGGCAGGAACACGGGAGTTAATCATGTGGCAACAAGTGACCAGGGGAGGAGGCTCAAATCGTCTAAGGTAATTCCTGAATCTTTCTTTGTTAATTTATGCATGAAGGCTAAAAATGATATCGCAAAATGCGCGGATTATTCCACCCCAAAGGCTGCGGTAATTAGAGCTTTTGAAGGTATCTGCGGCCAGGTAGCAACTGACTTGACTGTTAAAACTAAACCCAGATCTAACCCAGGTGAAAGGTGGTTTGACGCAAATTGCTCCAGGGCCCATCGAAATTTAGTACAAGCCCTGAAAAATAAACCAAGAGACAGGGAGCAGATAGCTAGTCTCAGGAAGCACTATAAGCTAGCGGTATATACCCGTAAAAGTGAGATCAAATCAGAGGCCTGGAACGCTCTAATGTCTGTTGAAGTCCTAAAGGATAGCTCGAAATTTTGGGCTATTGTTAACACACCTTTCTTCTCGGGTTCAGAGAATGACATCCTGGAAACTAATATCTCAGAAGAACAGTGGCTAGCGCACTTTAAGATTATTTATGGATCAAGCGAGGTTCAGGATCCCTTTCCAGCTTCAGATACACATGGTGATTTACCTTTGTTGGTTTTTAAAGAGGCGGACATTGAAAAGGCAATAATAGAGACATCCAGCAATAAGGCACCTGGCCCTGATTGTGTCCCTGCAGACCTGTATAAAGGTGAACCTAAATTTTGGGCCAAGATTTTGGCAAATGTGTTTAATGCCTCAGTTGTGCAGGGGTTTCCTGCATCCTGGTCCCTGTCTACAATTATACCAGTTTTTAAAAATGGACAGAGAGGAGATCCACGGTGCTACAGACCTATATCATTGATTGATTCTGCCGTCAAAATTTTAGGTAAAGTGATCTTGGCTAAAGTCATTGATTGGGTAAATGATAATGGGGTTTTATCCAATCTTCAGTATGGTTTTAGACAAGGCAGAAGCACCATGGATCAGTGCCTTAATTTATATTTATTAATAGGCAAATACACCGTAGCCAAAAAAGGTTCCTTGTAAATGGCTTTTATGGACCTCACCTCCGCATTCGATCTGGTAAACAGATCGAAGCTCTGGCCTATTTTACTTGATATTGATCCCTGTTTGGTTCACTTTTTAGCAGATTTACATCGGGATCTTTCAGCAGCTGTCAGGGTCACTCAGGACGGCAAATGTACTAGTCACTTTAAATCAGGCAGAGGTGTCCGCCAGGGTTGTATATTGGCGCCATTACTTTTTACCCTTTATATCAATGCCCTAGATAAAACCCTGGATCAGGCCAGTTTGGATATTCCGCGTGTAGGGACTAGGACTATTCCAGTCCTCCTATACGCGGACGATGCCGTTTTATTATCCCGAACTGCCATAGGACTGTTGGATGCATTCGGGGCTTACATGAAATCCCTGGATCTGGTTGCGAATATGTCGAAATCACATGTCATGATAATGGGCCAAAGAAATAGAAAAGATAAAACTTTCTCATGCAATGGAGCTGAGGTGTCCAGAGTGACCTCTTTTACATATCTGGGGGTTTTATTTGATGACAGATGTTCCTGGGTCCCCCAACATAAAGCTAAAAAAAACGCAGTTAGATCGACGTCAGCTTTATTGGGGTTCTCACAGCGACTGGGAGCCAGGCCTTTTGAAGCTATTCTTTCCAGCTATAGATCTAAATGTCTGGCTATTGCTACATATGGTTCTGCCATTTGGGGCTACAAACAGTTGGCAGGGATGCAGTTGGCTGAAAATAAATTTTTACGTACCCTCCTGTCTGTGCCCCAATCAACCCCAACTTTTGCCATTCATCAGGAACTGGGGTTGGGATATCTGACTGACTCGCTGAGACTGGTCCCCTTGGTTTGCTGGATTAAAACCTGGCTCAATCCAGAGATAACTTTGAACCACCAGATCTTACGGGACTGTGTTGCCCTGGATAAAGCCAGCAGCATTCTGTGGCTGTCTTACGTTAAGTGCATGTTTCTTAAACTAGGGCGACCCGATATTTATAACGTCCCAGAAGGGATCAAAAAAGATGATGTAAAATGGGTGAAATCACAATTTTTGAATATACTGATGTTGGAACGGGAGGAACGGGAGATAAAAAAACCTTTGGTTAGGGCTCATTATTTAATTAATTCTTCCCCATTAATTGAGCCCTACCTGAGAATTGTGTCCAAGCCTTATCATCGTTGGCTCCTGACTAGGTTCCGCTTCAATTTGATTCATTTTTCGCTGGGTAACCTTACTGGATGGTGTAAATCAGAGGATATTGGCCCGTGTCAGTGCGACAATTTCTCACCACAGGATACAATGCATTTTATCATGTTTTGTGATTTTTACAATGACATACGGAGGAGGTTTCTAGCCCCTCTATTGAGGGGAAAGGGCTTCCTACAGGTTAGACCAGCCTTAATGTATCTTCAATTGCTAGATGATACACGGAATATTTTTAACATTGCTAGTTTCCTTGTTGCTGCTGTCCGCCTTAGGAAAAGGAGATTTCCTATGATTAATGACGTATGAATTTTTCAATTTTTATTCTAATGTAATTGTGTTTGCCTGATAATTTTTAAGTCCTGATGAATTATAGATCTCTTGTAGGAATTTTATACCTTTTATATCGCTCATTTGTATTGAATGATAATACTTCTGTTTTCTGTTTTGTGTATTGTACTTTTATGATTTTAATTAATCAAATAAAGTGGTTTGACTGACTGACTGAGTTATATACTAAATGCTAATGCATGAAGAGTCTTTATAAGTAAATGGGATTAGAGTAGAGATAGGTGGTATACAGTGAAATCATTTTATTTTGAAAATAATACTTTCCCTTTTGACCTCTCTATTAGTTCGTATTTGGGCCTCTGAACGATGCTAAAGTCTAACACCCACGTGGTTCTTCACGCATGCGCAAAAGATGACAACCCAGAAACAGTGAGGTCAAGTCTTGAAACCCGTCCAAGGAGGTTCTCCGTACATGTCCTGGGAACCAGCTGAACATCCTGAAGACTGAATGGACAACTGTGAAATGTATACATTGTTGTTAATACATTTGTGAACATGGGTGGGAAATAAAGCTTGGGAGAACAAATTAATGGGCGGGAACTTAAAACAATGAACTAAAGAAAAGTTATTAAAACTTAGCATGGTGTGATGATTATCCCCTCAGCTCATCCAATCAGAAATAGGGGTTTCATAAAGTTGAAACATTTAGGGTGGTACATGCCATTAGAAAAGTATAATTGAGGTAGATTAGTTAGAATAGTGCGCAGTCGCAGCAAGATAACACTGAGAGACCGAGATGCTGTCCGAATGATGATCGATTACCCGAAGAAGCAGACTTAGAATTTTAAAGCTAAAAGAAGAAGATCACGGAAGAAACGAGGAGGTAATAGAATTAGAATTAGAAGAAGATCGCGGAAGAATCGAGGAGGAAGTTAGTGTCCAGAGAGGGGGGAGACGCAGGCGTCGAATCCAGAAGAGGTCATCTATCCTGTCCTGAAACCTGTCCTGAAATCCTTGTCACCTGAACTTTCTAAGGGACCCATTAACTCTTGGCCAGAGGGGTCTGATTTCCACACCATCCTAGGAAAATATATCCCAGTGTAATTGTGTCAATGTGCTTCTCTCTCTATCCTCTTTTTCCTGAGGTACTTGTTGTTGTAAAATCTTATATAATAAATGTAAAATGTAAATGCCAGCATTTGTAAAGCGCACAGCTACCTCCGGAGAGGTGTCCCGGCGCTGGGGGCCGTCGGGAAGATTAAGCAAGCTCTTGCCCAGAGTCACATGGTGCTGGGCTAACCTGCCGCCGGAGCCGGGGGTTGAACCGTGAACCCTGTGGTCTGGAGTCAGGCACCCTGGCCGCTGCCACTAAAATTGGGTAACTGATCTTACTTCCTCAGAAAGATGGACTTAACACTGTAATTTGTTTTGCTCACATGAATTATTAGATAAAACATTTAAACTTTCCCGAGTCTGTGGTTATTTAATAAGATAAAGGGTAACTGAACTTATGTCATATCATCAATTACTATTCAACTAAAATAGATCCATTGATTGAAGTAAGGCTTTAGGATCAGTGAAAGATTAGAGAAATGATAGGTAACTGATCTATTTAAGCATTTATAAAAATTGACCCCCAGCGGCGTTAACTAGCCTATATGAGTGAGTGTGTTTATGGGCCCAGATGAATGTATACTGATAGATGTTCGCAGGTTGGTAACCCGCTGGATCAGTTTGCTGGTAGCAGAGTTATGGTTTTTATTGATTAGTTTGGTGATTATTGGTTATCGATTTATGTATTAACAAACCTGTTTGTACATTGTTTCATGTTGTCTGGAAATTCCCGGGAAGTGTATAGCAGGTGGTAAATGGAAGCCACACTGAAGTGAGGTTACTCGTCTGTTCGGAAATAGTAATTAAGTTTTGTGAATAAGTGAGAGTGGTTGTTAGCAAAAGAGTTCATTGGTGAAATGTTGGTGTTATATCACCTAGAAAGGGTAATACTAGAGGAGTAGCAGGTTCTTCTAAGCTTGAATGAAGAGTAGGCGGAAGGGTTTTACTCGCAGTGTAAGGGTGAGCGGAAGGTCTTACTCGTAGTAAAAGGAATCGACCATTTTATTTTTTTAGTTTAAACGAAACAGACAGAGTAGCGAATGTTTTTTATGTTGTTATTAATGAAAATTTTGGTGAAGAGTTAAAAGAAAATAAGTTTCCGTATTACCTTGCGAAGGGAGGGTCAGCTGCAGGAGTTGCGCTGATGTCGCAGAGTGCCGCGCTGGGATTGGTTGAAACAGCGGGCGTGTGATTTACGGAAAATTGTAAAGGAGGGGTACTGTCGTCACAATAGAGCCGCACTAGTATTGGTTAAGCGGATAGTGTAAGCTTGAGCTTGATTGGATGAAAGAATAAAAGCTGTAACAGGATTGGAGGAACCTGAGTGTAAAAGCAAAGCAAAGCATTCTCCTACATAGCCCCACTATTATGGAACCAGCTATCTCTGGATATCCGCCAATGCACTAACTACCTGACTTTCAGAAAAAACTTAAAACATCACTCTTTTAGTTTCTCGTGCCTTTCTAGTCGCCCTTAGCGCGGAGATACCCCATCTGGGGTGATTCATGCACTTTATAAATGACATAAATAAATAAATAAATAAATAAACAAAAGGACTGATTGGTAATCAAAATAGAAGCAGTAATAGTAATAGACAGTGGAGTTTGTATGTGGAAATACGATCCGACATTAATAGGGAACCGCCCAGACAGAAGATATTTAGGTTTTGCAAGAGAAGAATATATAAGAGGAACCCCTCATAATATGTACGGAGAAAAGAGAAAAATGTCACTTATGAAGAGAATCAAAAATTATTTTAAGAAAGATAAACCCATTAAGACTAGAGAAAGAATTCTTATCCCACCACCTAAACCTCCTGCCTCATTTATGATGATGGAAAGAGGCTACCATACCTGTGTGTGGTTAGAAAATTGGATTGAGTACACAAAAAGTGACGGAATACTAGCTTTCCCAGAAAATGGTACGTTCAATGGGAGAATTCTTCAGAACTTAAGGACGAGAATGAATGAATTAGAGCCCAGACCCAGGCTAACCCAGTATGAAGCTTTAGAATGAATGGGAAACAGAGGCATTTGATTGAGACAGGTCTAGAAGTACTAGGAGTTATAGAGGATTCTATCCAAAGCGAATGCGTGAATCACATGAAGATCAGATGAAGCAATGGAGACAGGCAATGGTCACAGAAGGACTGTACCTGTATTAATGTTAGAGGAACAGTCCGGAGGCAAGTGTACAGGAAAAACTAAACATTTAATAATGACAGGTAGTGGGGAATCAGAAGATGAGTTTATGGAAGATATCTTAACAAAGAATCCTCCTCCATATCAGGAGGGACCCAGTAGAACTACTCCAAGTGCCCCTGCTTTAGAAACACCATTAGTTCCTCAGATTATGCATGAATCATTAAATGGAAGGATACTCCAGGAAAAAGAAAGAGAAGCAAGAAACAAAAATAGCGAAGAATTGATACAGAAAATAACACAATTAAGTGCACACTCTGAAGCATTGACTATACCAGTGACTATAGGTCCCGTTGTCCCATTGTATGGGGATAAGGGAAGTTGTCCAAAGCCACCATTTTTGGCCATGCCTATAATAGAACCCAGAAAAGGGAACATAATATTTGAAGATCAAGTCAGTGAATGTGAATCGGTAATATCTCTAATGGATTTGCCGATAAGAGAACAAATAAGTGAAACTCCAAGAAGAGTTGCTCCCAGTTGTTCAAAAGAACTACGATTAGAAACAACTACCGGAACTAAAAGTGCCACAATAGTTTCACCAGAAGATTTAGAAAGATGGGCACAGGGAATAGACAAATCGAATCAAGAGCTGAAGATTTTAGACATCTTTAAATTAAAAGTAGAATTGGAAGAAATGATAGCTGGAAATGTGGGAGCTGATAGACTAAACACTTACAGTGAAGAAGAATTGTTGTTCATATGTAGGAGCATAACTAGGAACGTAAAAATAATTCATGAAAAATTAACGGAGCTTGCTTCTGAGATGGGAATTGAAATAGGGAGATTAAAGGTATTACAGAAACCGTACAGAGCAGATTTTACTGACAAAGACTTAGAAAATATGAATATGTCTGGAAGAAAATTACAGATTAAGGAATTAATGACAATTTTACAGAAGTGGGGAGATTTGGACAGATGGAAAACTAAGTGGACAAAGAAAAAGGAGGAAACACAGGCAAGTTGGACCACATCAGAATATTTACTAAGAGAATCTAAAAAGGCAGAAAGATTATGCCCAATGAGAGAGGTTCCAGGAGGAGGATATGTACACATTCCATGGACCCGACAAGATATTTTGTCATTTACTAATGACTTCCCGAAATTAAGAGAGAAACCGGTTGAATGGTATAGACAGGTCGAAAGGTTTGTGAAAGTTTCTAAAGTTTTGTTGAAGGATTTAGATGGTCTGTTTGACATAGTAGTGCCAGCAGATTTATGGACTGAATGTAAAATTACAATTGATTGGCCTAGTGAAGAGTACCCAAGAGATGAGAAAACGGGAGCACCCTCAGAGGAGGTAATGAAGAAATATCACCAGGTGATCACTTTCTTGAAAGGGAAAATTCCTCCAAAAGAAACAGATTGGATAAAAATAGACAGAACAACTCAAGAAATAAATGAAACTGTGCATGTTTATTATGAACGCCTGCTACAGGTGTTCAAGCAGTATAGTGGATGTGAGAATATCGGAGATAAAGGTATGGGACATTTTGTGTATCGATTTGTATCTGGATTGAGACCTGAGATTTGTCAAATGATTCAAAACCACATGTTGTGTTGGCAAGGAAAGCCAATAGATGAAGTACTCAAATATGCAAAATAATGCGGAGATTAAATTGAAAACAGACGCAAAAAGTTAGAAGAAAAAGTAATGTGGGCACAAGTAAAATTGGCAGAACAACAAGAGATTAAATTAAATAGTCAGAATAATGATCAAGCAAAAGGACATGGACAGAATGAAAATAGTGGGGGAAAACCAAAAGGAAAAATGAGTAGAGAGGAAGCAAAGAAGAAATTTCCTTGTCATGGGTGTGGAAAATTGGGGCATTGGAAAAACGAGTGTAAAAATATTCAAAATAATAATGGCCCAAATCAAAATGTAAATCTACAGACGCAGAATGAGGTGATAATGAGTCAACCGCAACAGAGTCAGTTACCACCTGCCCCTATGCCAAATTTAGTGAACAGAGCAAAGTACAGTGTGGACGCCGGATTTCCAGGAGAAAGTGGTAAGATAAATTCTGTAACTTCGCAATTTCTTTTACAGAACAGTTGTTCTTTTGAAGATGAACAATGACGGTGCCTGAGGGGGGAGGAAGAGGAGTGCGTACTTGGCGCATCCTTACCGGTAGATCAATCAGATCCATATATTGATGAGAAGGTAGAAGGAAAAGACATTACCTTTTTGTTGGATACTGGTGCTACCCGCTCTACTGTGAGAACAGCAGACATCCCAAACCTACCCCTCTCGGGAGAGGCCATCCAAGTAGTGGGTGTTTCAAATAGACAGATTAGAACTCAAATTTGTAGTGTGCGATTCTAGTCCTGTAAACTTGTTAGGAAGAGACTTACTGTGCAAAATGAACTGCACCAACATCGGATGGTGTTGCAATTCAGACCCCTGATGAAGATGGTGTTTATAAAATAATGCTAGCAAAACAAGGCACAGAAGTAGATGAAATGTATTTGATGATGACAATAGATGACTTACCTGATGAATTGAAATCAACAGTAAATCCGGAAGTGTGGGATTTCACTGGAAAAGAAGTAGGGTTAATGGCAAATGTAGATCCAGTAAAAGTGACTGTGAAAGAAGGTGCTGTCTACCCAAATACGAGACAATACAAAATGAGCCCTGAAATTAAAGCAGGTGCCATAGCAGAAATAGAATGAATGATTGAATAAGGCATTTTAAAAGAAATAATGAGCAGTCCCTGTAATTCTCCTATAATTGGCATTAAGAAACCTAACGGGAAATATCGGATAGTGCAGGATTTACGAAAAATAAATAAAATTGTGGTGCCTTGTTGTTCTGTAGTGTCGAACCCAGCAGTAATACCATGGAATGCAGGATGGTTTACTGTAATTGATTTATGTCATGCATTTTTCTCCATTCCATTACATCCAGATAGCCATTATCTTTTTTCATTCAAATTTGAAGATCATATTTTTGTATGGAATCGTGTTCCTCAAGGGTACACAGAAACCCTTCAAAATGTAATCAAATTCTGAAAAAGTGTTTAGCAACGCTACTAATGCCTAGAAATTAAGTTCTAGTCCAATATATTGACGACTTGCTTGTCGCATCCAAGTCACGAGATGATTGTGTCACTGATTCTATTGCTTTGTTAAACCATTTGGCTGATGGAGGACACAAGGTGTCACCTGAGAAATTACAATTCTGTCAAACCAGAGTTAAATATTTGGGACATCAATTAGAAAGAGGAGTGAGAAGAGTTACCCCTGAAAGAATAAAAATAATAAAACAGATGCAGTTACCACAAACCCAAAGAGAAATCAGAATGTTTCTTGGTGTGGTAGAATATTGTAGACAATGGATTGTAGGATTTTCCTTACTGGCCAAACCACTAATACAAATGACGAGAAAGCGAGCAAAGGACCCAATAGCCTGGGATGATGAAAGCATGGAGGCTTTCGTGAGATTACGAAATTGTTTATGTGAAGCTCCTGCTCTAGGTATGCCAGACTATACAAAAGAATTTGCATTATTTTGTTGTGAACGAGAAAATTGTGCTTTGTCAGTATTAACTCAGCGACATGGTTTGATGCGACTTCCGGTAGCATATTTTTCTGCTACTTTGGACCCTGTAACCTCAGCATTACCTGGCTGTTTAAAGGCAGTAGCTGCTGCTTGCATGAGTCTTGAACAAAGTGAGTCCATTGTGATGGGACACCCCATGAAGGTTTATGTCCCTCATTCAGTTGAAATTCTTTTGACCAGAACACAAACTCAGTATCTTACTCCAAGTCGGATGACTAAGTACGAAAGAATTATTTTAGGAGCAGAAAATGTGACAGTAATCAGGTGTACGATCCTAAACCCAGCTACCCTATTGCCCGATGTACATGGAGAAGAAGTGAGGGATGACGTTGAGCATGATTGTCTAGATGTTACTGAATATTGTATCAAACCTCGCCCAGAAGAGCCCCTGAAAGAATGTGAAAACGATCTATTTGTAGATGGCTCGTGCATGAGACATGAGGAAGGAGGATTAAGTGCTGCTTATGCTGTCTGTACATTGGCTAGAATAGTCGAAGCATCCTGCACAAATAGCCGAATTGATCGCTTTGATTAAAGCATGCAAAATTGGGAAAAATTGGAGAGTAACCATTTACACTGATAGCCAGTATGGTTACGGGGTTGTGCATGATTTGGGCCAACTCTGGATGCAAAGGGATTTCATGACTTCTTCAGGAACCCCTATCAAAAATGGAAAATTTGTGAAAGAGCTTTTAGAAGCAATACAATTGCCAAAAGAAGTGGCTGTGGTCAAGTGTGCTGCACATCAGTCTGGAAATGACTATGTGACTGCTGGTAATCGAAACGCTGACCAAGTTGCCCAGTACTGTGCCAAAACCAAAATGGCAGTAAACAAAAAAATTGAAACAAGTGGAATCAGATGCCAACTTATGCTAATCTCAGCATTAGAGACATGGGATGAAGTAAGACATTTGCAGGATGAG
Organism: Calotriton arnoldi; assembly: GCA_963921515.1. Lineage (NCBI taxonomy): Eukaryota > Metazoa > Chordata > Amphibia > Caudata > Salamandridae > Calotriton > Calotriton arnoldi. The sequence continues at coordinate 284,201 of CAWUFW010014305.1, read as the reverse complement.
GTGGAAGTGAGTGAAAAGGAAGGTTGGATAAAAACAGGGTGTCAAAGGTGAGCAGAAGATGATGTCTGGATTTATCCAGATGGTAGACCAGTCATGCCAGATTGTTTGCTCTCACAAATGGCCAGGATGTACCATGGATATGCACACATAGGTAGAGATGCCATGATTAGAATTTTTAAACAAAATTAGTATAATCCAAAGTTTAGGCAGTCGCTGAGAGTCTTTGCCAGAGATGTTTAATCTGTCAACAGAATAACCCAGGCAGGAAAACAGTAGTTAGTTGGGGAAGAATTGGAAAGGCAGAAGGACCATTTGTGAGGTTGCAGATTGATTTCATTCAGTTACCACCATGTAGAGGATTAAAGTACATTCTTGTTATCATATGTTTGTTCTCACGGTGGGTGGGGGCATATCCTACTAGAGGAAATGACAGCATAACAGTTGCTAAATTACTGTTAAGGGAATTGAGTCCACGTTTCGGTTTTCCAGTAACTGTAGAATCAGATAGAGGATCTCACTTTAATAATGAAATAATTTGTTTAATCTGTGAAGCATTTAAAATTGAACAAAAACTGCACTGTGCATACCGTCCAGAGGCTTCTGGGGTGGTAGAACAAATGAATGGCACAATAGAAACAAGATTGGCAAAGGTGTGAGCATCTACATCACTGTGTTGGCCAGACGCATTACCTCTTGTTCTGATGGGACTCAGGAACAATCCTGACAGAAACACAGGGTTGAGTCCCCATGAAATACTCATGGGAAGAACAATGAGATTAGCCTTTATACCAGGACACAAACTGCTGAGTATAACTGATGATCTGGTATTGGACTATTGCAAAAGATTGGCTGACCTAGTGCGTTCTGTCTCTCACCAGGTTGGAGAAGACGCAGTTGCCAGGCAGCCGGATCAAGCACATGATCTCAATCCTGGAGACTGGGTGGTGGTGAAGAATCACACCCGAGAGACGTGCCTAGCACCCAGGTGGGATATACCGAGACAGGTCATACTGGTCACAACAACAGCAGTGAAATGTGCAGGTTTACCTAACTGGATACATGCTAGTCACACCAAAAGGGTACCAGCTCCTGAGGAAGGAAACCCACAACTGATACCAATAGTTGGGGGGGCTGAAAGTTGTACAGCTGAAGAGTCTAGAATAACAGACTCTGAAGTAGCTGATCAAGAACAACTGAGCACAAGTCAGGAAGACTGGATACCAGTCGTTGACATACCTGATGTGAATATCAAAACAAGAAGTAAAACAAAATTAGAAAAGCAAGAGATTAGAGAGGACCAGTCAGGTGACGAAGTACGCGCTCAGGAAATTGAATTTGAAATTGTTGGAGACAATGAGCAGGATCAGTTAAGGAAAGAAAAATATACTCAGACAGAGGTGAACCAAAATATTCACAGATCTGAGGAGGGACAGATAGGTTTAGGACACATTCAGACTGCAAACAAGCAAAGTGCAATAAGACCTGAGCAGGACCAGTTAGGGAAAGAAGAACGAGTTCAGGAAGAAGAAAAGGTCAAAGTAAAACCTGAACAAGAACAGATAGGAAAAGACGAACACGTTCAGGTGAATGGTGCCACAGCAATAAGCCCTGAACCAGAGCAGATAGAGAGGGACTCAGAAGACGAAGAAAATCAAATTGTGCCACAACTTAACACAAATAAAAGAATTCTTGAGAGAGACGAAGAAAGTGAAAATGCTGTGCAAGGAAAAAGGGTTAGAAAAGGTGATAATTGGCCTAGATATTTCAAAAGATTAAAATATCACCTAAAGACAATAAATGAAGAACCTGAACAAGTGAATGAAGTCACTAGTCAGTCAGGACAGTCAAACGAGCAACCCAAAGGAAGAAGTGAAAGATTAAAAATACTGAATAATAAATTCAAAGGCCCTGAATGGACCTATGTGATTCTTGAAGAACTTGAGAATCTAGATATAAACGAAGAAAGTGACGAAGCAGAACAGATTGACGAAGGAGAAGTGAGACCCCTTGAATTAATAAAAGAAATACAAATTACGAAAATAAAGTGAAAAAAAGAAGAGAAATCTTCTCAAAATGACTAGAGATAGAATTGCTGAAAGACCGAATCGAAATTGTTTAAAGAAGTGCTGTAGAATATGCACATGTAGCATCCTATTAGTGATTGTAGTATGGTTATTTTTAACTATAGCAATACCCTATTTGATGAGCGTAGAAAAGAAAAATAGTACAGACACAAATGGAAAGTTAGCTAACATAAGAGGAGATAGAGTAGAATTAGAAGCATCAGATGAGTCAGAAATACATCACACGGTAACAGATAATAACACTGCTTTAAATGTATTCACCAAGTTATTGTTTCAATATGTAGACACTATGGAAATTAGCGATTGTTACGTATGTATGAAATTACCAGCTTCAATAGCAGAAGGTGTCACCTATCACCATTTACCGCTAACATATGGCATATCCTGTAGTGTATTAACAAGTTTGTTTTATAGAACAGGAAAGTTACAATATTATTATTCAAATCAAGATGTGATATTTCCGGAGGTTCCTATTCGAAAGAATATGAACACAGTATTTAGTACTCAAGCTGCACAGTTTATGGGTGAATTTTTCCTAACACAAAAGACAATAGATATAGCAGAAGCTCATAAGAGTAATTTAACTTGTTCTTTAAAAGAAGAAGAAAATGTATTTTTGAATTTAGTAGAAGAAAGGAGACATGATTTTCAGAAGAAAGCTACAGAACAGAAAAGCCATATTCCACCATGGGCTGAGAAGGAAGGAATTTATACACCTGGCAAGACTCATGCTGCGATATCTCTAGATTTAAAACCACTGGAAGTTGATAATGCATGGAAGAAATTATCAAATAGCCTAACATCAATAGGATCATGGTTTGCTAACCTAGGTAAAGGAGTTGTAGCTCAAGTAATACTACCTATAATCGGAATAACAATGATAGTTTTAGTAATAATGATATGGTGCCAATGTTGTGGAAGGAGAAGAAAGTATGAAGTAAACAAACAGGGAAAGAAAAGAAAATATGAGGAAATTAAGCTTGAAGAAGTGAAAGGAAAATTGTACAAGAAAATGAAAAACTTGAACGATAAAGAGGAAGTGGAAAAAGAAAAAGACAGAGAAGGGAATTGAGATGTGTTAAAGTTGGTATCTGATTTAGGTATAAGTAGTTTATGATGGCATAAATGCCATCAGAGAGGGATTGATGGAGCAAGGACTCGTATAAAAGAGACTTGCTCAAATGCAATCCTCTCATATAATCTCGTAACGGAGTATTAATAACGTATTGTGATACTAATATGCATCACATTTCATATATTTTTAGTGAGGGGAAGCTTGCATATGTATTTTACTAACGAGTAACCCGAGTGGAGCTTAAAATGGCTGCTAACGTGGGAATCTGTATTGCGCATGAGTCAGCTGCATGACGTCTTTATGCTTGGAGGGAAAATTCTGCTTCTGCGCAAATGCATCTAAAATGGCCGCTTAGAAGCTCACGTGCTAAGCATCTGCCTTGCTGAAAACGAAACGAGTTATATTCTAAATGCTAATGCATGAGGAGTCTTTATAAGTAAATGGGATTAGAGTAGAGATAGGTGGTATACAGTGAAATCATTTTATTTTAAAAATAATACTTTCCCTTTTGACCTCTCTATTAGTTCATATTTGGGCCTCTGAACGATGCTAAAGTCTAACACCCACTTGGTTCTTCACGCATGCGCAAAGATGACAACCCAGAAACAGTGAGGTCAAGTCTTGAAACCCGTCCAAGGACGTTCTCCGTACATGTCCTGGGAACCAGCTGAACATCCTGAAGACCCAATGGACAACTGTGAAATGTATACATTGTTGTTGATACATTTGTGAACATGGGTGGGAAATAAAGCTTGGGAGAACAAATTAATGGGCGGGAACTTAAAACAATGAACTAAAGAAAAGTTATTAAAACTTAGCATGGTGTGATGAACATCCCCTCAGCTGGTCCAATCAGAAATAGGAGTTTCATAAAGTTGAAGCATTTCGGGGTGGTACATGCCATTAGAAAAGTATAATTAAGGTAGATTAGTTAGAATAGTGCGCAGTCGCAGCAAGATAACGCTGAGAGACCGAGATGCTGTCCGAATGCTGATCGATTACCCGAAGAAGCAGACTTAGAATTCTAAAGCTAAATAATTAGAAGAAGATTGCGGAAGAAACGAGGAGGTAATAGAATTAGAAGAAGATCGCAGAAGAATGGAGGAAGAAGTTAGTGTCAGAGAGGGGTGAGACGAAGGCGTCGAATCTAGAAGAGGTCATCTATCCTGAAGCCTGTCCTGAAATCCTTGCCACCTGAACTTTCTAAGGGATCCATTAACTCTTGGCCAGAGGGGTCTGATTTCCACACCAAAAATAACCAACAAGATCTACTTTACTGCCTTCAAAAGCTACTGTCATGACATCTGGGGGCAATAAAGATTAGTTACTCCAATACTGTGAGAACTTAGAATGATCTATAATAGTGGTACGAGCTCCTGTGTCTACTAAAAGTTTAATGGGAATACCATTAATCTGAACTTCAACTTCTGGATCAGCGACTGAAGAAGTTTTCTCTTGTTTGACGCATCTCACACCTAATGATAATACCTTAGGTAAAACTTCACTATTGTCATCCTCATCAACATTATGGTCTTCACTAACTACACAGTGGATAGAATTGTTAAACCTACCCCCCTGCAAGCTTTTGAAAATGGCCCATTTTCCCACATTTTATGCATTGTTGTCCATGAGCAGGACAAAATTTAAAGGTGGAAACATGATTGGGTGATCCACATCTGAAACAGATGATCTTGCGAGTTTGAAAACCCAATTGTGGATTTTGGGGCATATTATCAAAGAAGTGGCGAAGAGAGGCGTTAGCCGTCTTGGCTTAACGCCTCTCTTCGCCACTTCGGAAACGCCAGGCTGCACCATATTACCAAGGAAATGGTGCAGCCTGGCGTTTCCCCCTGTGATGGCGATAAGTAACACCACTTACCGCCAGCGCAGGCACCCTTGCACCAGAGTGCAAGGGTGCCTGCGTGCAGGGAAGGTTTGTTTATGTACAGGAAGGTGTCCCTTCCTGTACATAAACAAACCTTAAATGCCATTTTGTGACTTACATGTGTGCTGCTTCATGCAGCACACATGTAAGTTACAAATTGGCATTTTTTTTAAAGAGGTTTGTTTATGTACAGGAAGGGACACCTTCCTGTACATGAACAGACCTAGGCATTTTGCTATTTCCATGTGTGCTGCACAAGGCAGCACACATGGAAAAAGCAAAAACGAGGAGAAATGAAGCATTTCTCCTCGTCTTGCCACCTTAAGACCAGGGTTTCTGGCCTTAAGTTCGGCGCTGCCGCCTATTATCGCCTCTCTTGATAATAGGTGGCAGCGTCGAAGTGAATGGGTGTTGCGGTGGAACGCCCACCGCAACACCCACTGCACGCCCTCTTTCACGATAAGTTTATCGTGAAAGGGGCCCTATTATCAAGGCAGCGTTTAGTCAATTAACGTGGCTTTAAGTGCCGATAATGTGGCGAGGGAGGGCTTGATAATATGCCCCTTTGAGTTGTAGGTTTAAAAACACTTTTGTTCTTTTTGTTATCATATGAATCGATGGTCTCTGAGGGTTTTTGTACTCTTGTAAAAAATTTGAATCTATGGACAACAAGGTTCTTTGACTTAGTAAAGTATTTGTCAAGTTGAGCAATTGCGAGATCATATTCATCAAGATTAGTCTCATCTATATCTGGATAATCAGGTAAGTGGTCAAAAATGTTTTGCCCTTCAACTCCTAAATGATAATACATTAGACCTTTTTTTCTCTCAGGTTTGAATTTTGTAGCATCAATAGCTATTAGGTATGCGTTAAATGAACGAATCCAAAGTTTCCATTCTAGTAAAGGTTCACCTGGTTCTTGTAAGAAAGGTGCCGGTGGGTAAATACTCTGCATGTTCTCTAAAGATAGAAGGAAAAGGAAAAAGAGAAAGGAAAAGAAAGAGAAAGCGAAAAAGAAAGAGAAGAGAGAAAAAAATTGTAAAAGTGATAATGGATCTGCTCAAAGCGTGCAGATCGCTGAAGTATTTGCAACAAATTCAAGTGTGCAAATCACTGGAAAATAAATCTTGTTGAAAAGTTTGTATTTGAATTTAAAAAAAAAAAATTGTTCAAAGTATGCTGGACACCTAAAAATTTGCACTAAATTCTAGTTTGCAAATGTATTTTTTTTTTATAACTTTGTTTAAAGCGTGCAAGTTGCTGATGAAGAAACTTGCACAAAAAGAAGTCAGTTGAAGAGTGGAATATAAAGTTGCAGTACTGCTGCAGACCAACGGAGGCAGTATGACAGAGTCAGCTTTTAATGTGAAATAATGTAGTCACAGAAGGACTTTTTTTGTGAAGAGGCGAGTAAATCTTGAAGACAGAACGCTGAACGACGACACGAGAAGCCTCAGTAGAGACAGTGGGCTTCAAATCAGCTAGATCTTCAATTTGAAGAGTAAGTTAATCCGTTGATAAATATTAATCTGTGCAATAAATGAAAACGCTCACGATGTTTTAAATAGCAAGCGTGAGATTAGCCACAGGTAAACACTGTGGGATGCCACTTTGCTGTACACGAAGAGGAACGCATGAGCTTACGTAAAGCTTTAATTGTGTTCCTTGCTTAAAATGCTGCTTTGGACGCGCTGTCTGACGAAATACCTTTGTCTGTGAAGAGCGCTCGCGTGCTTGAAGTTCTAGAGAGCTCGCACTGGACTCGTGCACTGAGCTTTTAAAAGAGTTGGTTGCTAGGTAACAACCACAACGTTTGTTCAAAGTGTAAGCCTTCACCAATTACACTTTAAATCCGGATATTGTGTCAATAAAGTAGTAGGAAATGAAGAAAAGTCTCACCTCATTTATTCACTTACGAGTGAATATTGAATATTCTGAAAGTCACTGGATCGCAATGGTGTTGCTCTTTGGCCTCTTCTTTTCTTCTTTTCTGTTCTGTAGTTCCTTAGGTTTGAGAAATGTTCAATGTTGAAGATAGATGACCCAGATCGTCGCCAGTTTTGTAGTGAATACGCCGAGATATAGAATAAGAGAAAAGTAGTTTATTGAAAGAAGATGCATCCGTCTTCAAAGGGGCACTCGAGCAAATGCTTACAATTGGAATGCAGAGCTCGGTGACCTCAGAGCACATCCTACACCAAAGACATTCTAATCTAGAAGCCTGCTCATTACCACAGCGGTTCAAATGTTTTTTTGTGGGGGCAGATGTTTACTCTCCTTACTGATCATAAGCGACTCATTCACATCCTTGAGGGTAGAATTGTCAAAGATCATACTCCCAGAATCGCTAGGTTGAGTTCAAAATTGCTGCAATACAATTTTGGAGTTGCCCCCATCCCGAGCCGATTATCTTTCAAGGTCTCCTTTGCCCTTAGGAAACGATGATCGTTATGTCAATACTGATGAAGAGTGTTTGATTGCCGCAGTGGATGCTTGTTGTGTGGGTTGTTTTTCTGAGCGTGATTGGTTTTGTGGAATGGAGTCCGATGCTGTACTTACGAAGGTGAAAGATTTTATCGTGTTGGGTTGGCCTAAAGAAAAACATCTTGACAGTGATCTTCATCCTTTTGCCAAGGTTGCTGATGAGCTTACTCTAGAAGGTGGAGAAATGATCATGCGGGGGGATAAGTTTGTCCCTCCTGAATCTCTCAGAGGTCGCATCATCGTCTATGGTCACAAGGGACATCTTGGTCAGACGAACACAAAAAAAAGAATTTGTTGTGTGTATTGGTGGCCTTCCATGGACCGTCAAATCAATGATGTTGTGGAAGGGTGTGTGACATGTTGCACTAGTGATAAGGTCATCAAGATTGTTTCGCCTCCTGTACAACAGGTGGGGCACCTGAGAGTCCCAACAAATAAAAGTTTGCATTAGTTGTTGCTGACTACTTCAGCAAGTGGTGGGAGGTCCATTTTATGACAGATCCCAACTCTCAAGAGGTCATTAGGTTTCTTCAGAGTCTTTTTGCCCGAGAGGGTTTCCCCAAGGAGATTGTATCTGATAATGATGCACAGTTTACGTCCAAGGAAATGTCTGATTATCTGTACCAATGCGGCATCTCCCACTGGCGTGTGGCTTTATATCACCCACAGGCCAATGGTTTCGTTGAGCGCACTAACCTAATTCTTGTTGAATGTGTTCAGTGGGCTGTTTCATCCAGAGTTGATATCAAGGAAGCTGTCCAGAGTATGTTGTGGGCACATCGCACTACTCCAAGTGCCATCACTGATTCCAGTCCCTTCGCTCTACTTAAAGGTAGACAAACTTCATTTCACGTGTCCTGCTTGGATGAAGAAATGGGGTCTGTTGTCAAGGTGTCGAGAGACACGGGGAAATAATGACATACAATCTTGTCCTGCTGTCCCGACACAAAGTGATTGTGGCACGCTTCCACAGCCTGCTGTCTCTGATGAGACTTATTCCAAGTCTGTGATTTCTGTGGGGGATTGGGTGAGAATTAAGTCCCCTCATAATTAGGCCTGGGCGGTAAATTCTGTTCCACTCGCGGAATTTGTGGAATTTGGGTAATTTTGCGTTCCGCGGAGAACGCAAAATTGCCAAAAATTCCACGATCCGCAGCTTCGCAGAATTTTTTGCTTGTTCGCGCTTTCAAAATGCGTGTTCGCGAGATATTTCCCCCCCGAGCACGCAAACAGCATCCGCGAACAGGAAAAAAGCATCGCGAATGGGCGGAAAAAGCAATTCCGCGTGTTCATGGAATTTCTGTGTGCTCGCGGAGATTTTTTACCGTTTCGCGGAGCTTTGCGTAGCACGACTATGCAAATTCCACCCACCCCTACTCATAATGTTCCTAAGGGTCTGTCAAAGTTTGGTCCTCCTGTTAAAGTGGATGCTTCCTCGCGTTTTGCTGTGAGAGTCAATGGAAAGAATTGGTGGAACCTGTCTAGAATTTACAAGATTCCTATGAGGGTTGCAATCCAACTGGGTCTTGAGTCGGGGAACATTGTTCAGCCCCAATCAGGTCTAGGAAAACCATTTGTTAAAAAGAGTGTTCAGAGACCTTCTCAGGTTGCGAAAACTTCTTTGAAATATGTCCATCCACGAAGGAGTAGTAAGACAAGTGTCCCGCCAAATCGATCAAACCTCTAGTCTGTTTTGATGTTTTATACAAATGAACTTACATGTTGTTTAACATAAATGAACTTACATGTCTGGACCTTGTGTCCATTTTCTTTACTTTATACAAATGAACTTTCATGTTGTTTTACATAAATGGACTTACATGTCCATTTTCTTCCTCTATATTCTTTGTTATTGCTCTTTGTACTCCTTTTACTTTCTTCTTCGCCTATCTTCTTTTGCTTTTCTTTTATCCTTTTTCTTTTTGTATTAATGGAAAGAGAGGAGATGTTGTAGTAGTTTCTCTTTAAGTATATCTGCCTTGCACTGCTTATGATGTCACTGTCATGGTAATGGAATGCTATGGTTTGAATCCCAGGATCTTGTCAGTTCCTGGAACCTGTGGAGACGAACAGTCAATAATGTACGTGCTCTTACACTTACCTGCTTGGTGTAATCACTTCAGTATCCCCTCACATAAATCTGTTTCCAGCAAAACATTTCTTATAGCAAGCTCAGAAATTGTGAAATTATTATTGCATAATTTCACACTTAAGATAACCTTGCATGTAATTTCTAAATGTGGTCCTGCCATAATATGTTTGAACTAAAGAATAAGCAGGAATGTTTTTCCCTAAATCACTATTCTGCTGTGCTATCAAACACTACTGCATACTACAACTTGAAACATTCATACTCTTTAAAACTCTATACTACAACTTTCCCAACATTATCACTCTCACAGCTGTCTACAAATGGGATCACAATGCATGATTGATACAGGTCCACATAGAGCATGGCAATCATGTTCACATTGATTACAATGTTAGCAACAGTGTTAAACCATCCTTATTAATCCAAGCATGTTTAATTAGCATTACATTTGGATCCAAGACTATCTTGGCATCTAATGGAAACAACATGACTTATACTTCACTAACCATTAACACTGGGTGTGGAGTAACATGCTGCGCATCTGCAAAGCATTTCAGTACCTCTTCAGGGGTTGTACGCGTTACATGATATGGGGTGTCTTCTATCGTGTGTGTTCACTGACAGGATCTTTGACCTGATGATCAACTGATATTCACTCCACTTTCACATGTTATGCTTTTTTCTCCTTTGTCTGTTTGCAGATGTCGTTTTAGTGCTGATGAGGCCCCAAGAACTCTCTAGCATTCATTGCAGCTATATGGTTTTCCCCCTGTGTGTCTTCGCATATGAGCCCTTAAATTTGATATGGCTCTGAAAGTCATTCCACAGTTATGGCATTCATATGGCTATTCTCCTGAATGTATTCTCCGATGGGCTGTTAGGTTTGATAAGGCTCTGAAATTCATCCCACATTTACTGAATGTATGTGGTTTTTCTCCCATGTGTGTTCTCTGATGGCGTTTTAGGGCTGATGAAACACTGAAACTTACCACACACTCTCCGCATATGTATGGCTTTTCTCCTGTGTGTATTCGCTTGTGCACCCTTAAATTTGATAATTTAGAACAGTCCATTCCACATTCTTTGCATACGTATGTTTTTCTTTCTACGTGTATTTGCAGATGGACCCTTAGTGACGGTAAGGTTACACTCTTGGCACATGTACAATTTTTCTCCTACATGTGTTCGCTCATGTTTTTTCAGGATTGAGGAGTCATTAAAACTCTTTCCACATTCACTACACGTGTATGGTCTTTCCCCTGTGTGTATTCACTGATGTATTTTTAGCTCAAATGATCGGCTAAAACCCATTCCACATGTATGGTTTTTCTCCTGTGTGTGTTTGTTGATGACGTTTTAGGCTAGATGACCGAGTAAAGCTCTTCCCACATTCAATACATACATATAATGTTTCTCTGGCAGGTACAGTGCAAACGTGGCCATCATTTTTCAACGCTAGTAGATGGTATTTCAGATAAACGTTTGCCTATTTTCCAGCACTGTTTAAATGTCACTTAATAGACTATCACAGTTATGGCACAACAAACTCATATGTGTGAAGTACAGTATCCAAGTTGGGCAAGAGTTTTCTTTATAAATAATTTGAAGAAATAACCTTATTGTTCAGTTGGAGAATTCTGCACTAAACTGAAAACATATTTTCTACTCAACCTGCAGTTGTCCAGCTCTTTATTTAAGTTTATGCACCTTTGTTGGTTTACAGCGGCCCATCTATTATTAGGGTTGATAACAAATGATTTTAGGTTTTTAAAAGGTTAGAACTGTAAGAATTCTCTTATCCCCACTCTCTGGACCAGGGCTGGTCGCCAGCATGTTGGCTCATTCAGATACTATGCAGGTGCAGGGTGGCACTCAGCTCTGCGTCTTTCATCCACGCGACTGGTCTTGCTCGTTTCTTGAAGTGTGTCAGTTCATGTGAGAGTAATTATGTTACTTCGGTTTCTGATTGCAGACCATGTCTTCCCTCTAGCACTTATCTGATCTGAGTTAGCAGTAATTCAATTCATATTCCATCTTCTTTACACGTGACCGTGGATTTCTGTTGAATGTAAATATTTTTACCATCATTAAAACCTAGATATCTTTCATACAAATTAAAAGCCACACAAACTAGTTGTTTAAGAAAGTACTTCAAGAATTAACATATTTCAACTATGATAAATAAAATAAAGTTGGGGTTACAAAAACATTGAAATCATTAAAGCTGTCATCATACACAAGTGGCAAAATTAACAAGAAAATAGATGAGTGCGAGTTATGCAGAACCTTTTTCTCAAATAGTCTTTTTTAAAGTTTTTTTTAAGAGTCAGTCATATTTTCAATGTCACTCCAATGGTTCACCTCAATGGTAGTTTCTACAAAAGAGTATACCCGCATGACTTTTCACACTCTCGCAATGTCCAGGCTTATGTGTACATACTCAACGTCCTGGGTGTCAACCAAAGCAGCAAACCATAACCATCTCTTCAACATGTCCCATGTAGGTTGAACCATAAACAACTTCTTTTCAACCATTGGGGCGCTTCTCAAACTCATTCGCCAGAGGTATGAAGTGCTCTATAAATAATTCAGTTGATCACCCAGGAAGCACTTTAGGCCTAGCGAGGGATATGAGAAGCACTATATAGATAACCTGTACTATACAACAGAACACAACCCTATACTCTAGAACAATATCACCCCAAAACATTCTCTACCCATCAGGAGGCGTTTCCAAGAGCCAAGCAGCATATGTCCTCTACCAATGAAGTACACTGTGTTTATTTATGTTGCCAGTGCTTTAACAATTCTCACTTTCCACAGTTATATACCACTTACAACCTACACTTGTACTGAAAGAGCTCAAGTAAGGCAAATCTGTCTACAGACCTGCTTGTGTCATCGGTGAGCAATCTATTAATGAAGCCATAATCACGACTGCACATTAGCACATGAAACAAACTGGATAATTCCAGGTTTTGTTCTTCCAAGAGGATACAATAGCATGTGTCCTTCAAGCAGATACTGTAGTCAATAAGGTCTTATATAGTTGCTCCAGCCGCTAGGCTAGGAGATAAGAAAAGGTCTGGTAGAACTCCAGCAGGAATCCCTTTGGACCCGGGGTCTTGTAGGCCACCAATGACCACATTGCCTCCTTTTTTTTCGGCAGCAGAACTCTTGGCGCTGCTCTGAGGTGAGTTGAGTCAGAGGAATCTCAGCCAGGAAGGTTGACATCACTTCTGTGGCATAAAGGTACGTGTATGTCAGCCTGGGTATGTGGATAGGTGTCCTGAGTGAGCTGAATAGAAGAAATGGTTCCTACTTTATGAGCCACTCGAAAGGGCACCGAATTTGGTGGCATCAGTGTGGGTTTTCACAGTGTGGGCCGCAATATTAATGCAACAGAGCCATTCAAGCAGCTCACAATACTTCGCTCAAGCTGCCAGGAACACCTGCTGGTGGACGGCGTTACTAAACACCTCACTCTCCAGATGTAGCAGGGACTTCTCACTAGCCTGTAGTTCTGCATCAAGTACAATGTGAGCACCTACCACTGTCGCAATGCAAAGTCCTCTGAACGCAACTTTAAAAGCATCCGTTTCTAGCGCCCGGCTAGAGGCTGAGTTTTGATCAAGGCTGAAAAACCTGGCTGAAGCTTCTACATGGGAATTGTGAGAAGTTGGCCTGGTATATGCTGTCCACTAATTAAAGTGGGCACCTTGCACCAGTCCAAACTACACTTATTGATGATTAGGTCAAAGACAACCTTTAAAGAAAGCTATCCTAGTGGTAGCTGTGGAGAGCAGCCTTCAGGCTAAGGCTCGAATGAATGTAAAACAGCTTGTTTTCCCAGTCTATAACCTCCTGAATGACCAAATGAAAGGAGAACCACACAAGGAATATATAAAATATATGTATTTATTACGAAACACTCTCTACTAACCTCGTTATGAGATTAGAGAACAAAGCACACAATATTAAATCACTAGAACAACAGTAAATAGCACAATACACAGTGGGCTCCAGGGGGAGACCAAACCATATACTAAGAAAGTGGTATAACAACCACGTTTTGAGTAGACGCAGTGCCTATAGCATGTAGAATCGCTGGGACCCCAAGGAACCACCCAAGGTAGTGACACAGGGTACCCACGGGGGACGTGTGCAGTGTGAGAACACATCCGCAAGCTCCGTACAACTCTATAGGAAAGTCGCAGTTGGAATTTTAAAGATTAAGGACACTTAGGAGAGGACTTTGAGCAAACCCTTTAAAACTTAGAAGGTTCTAAGGCCAGGACCCATGTGAGCACCAGAGTACTTGTGTTACCTAACCCAGGGAAGCCAGGTGCATAGGTGTCAAATGGTGTCTGGAATCTTCGTCGTTTTCAATGGCGTGATGCTGAAAAGTGCTGCTACCGTGAAGAGGAAAAGTGTCAGGTGAGATCCAAGCCTGGATTGGAGATGAGAAGAACCTGAAAGCAGAGGGGACAGAGTCTGGGTCACTTCAGGGGGACCAGGGGCTCCGTAGACGAATGCCCACCGATGTCGGGTGCTTCAGGTGAGAAGAGGTGAAGCTTGACTCTTCAGCCACGTTGACCAGGAGATGTCAAGGACAACCAAAGTCCACAGGCGAGCTGTCCCACAAAGGATGTCGAGTGCTGGGGTGGTCAGTGTCCAGATTGAACACCAACAAGCCTTGGCAACTGCAACCCATGCGGTCAGAGGAAAGATGCTTCGGTGAGGACCAGCAAGGTCCTGGTGACTCCCCAGCGATGGAGAGTCAGGGCACGTCTGGAGCAACCAGGAAAGCCCACTGAAAGTTAAAGTTGCCTTCACAGGGACCCACAGGCCAACGGACCAGGGATCGCGAAGGGACCTTGAGAGGAATCCCAAAATACCAGCCCACGGAACACTTGTGGAGTGTAGGCCGGTAATCTTCAGTGGAAACACTGCTCGGGGTCTGGACTACAAGTTGCCCAAAGCACAGCTTCAGGGGTCGCCGGAAAGCAGATGCTTCTGCAAATGTACACGGTCCCCACGAGGGATACGGGTCTCAGGTTTACTGAGAGCACTAGTTGACCTCAGGGACACTTGTAAACCCACCTCCTGTGTTGCAGAAATCTTCGGAGTCCTCAGGAGCTTCGGAGATGCAAACCGGTCAGATTCGTCCATGGTGCCTGCTTAGCAGGGGAGTAACTCCTTTACTCCAAGGGAGATTCTTCAGTCATCTAACGTAGTGTAGATTGTCAAAGTACTTGGTTTCTGTAGCAGAGTTTTATCCAGGTAAATCTAAAGTCCTGTAGTCAGGGGTTCCTATTTTATATACCCAAGGAAGGGGTGGGACAAACTCTGGGGACCCACCTATGGGAGGGTCAGGACAGAGGGGAGGCTACACACTGTCCTTTGTCCAGTTTTGCACCAGAGCAGGAGCAAATGGCTCCTGCAACCGGTTTGAGCTGGACTATGCACAGGGACACCAAATGTGCCCCCAGTGCAGACATCAAAGCACCCACCTAGCCCCAAAACACTAAAGCCTGTCTGGGAGGTGGTTACACCTCCCTGTGACAGGATGCCTATTGTCATGCCTTCCCCTGCTCGAGCTTGACTCAGCAGCAGGAGGGCAGATGCGTGTCTGTGGCTGGCAGCATCCATCTTGTGATGCCAGGTTCTGTTAAGCTGGTACCGGGTGTACCGGTGTAGTCATATTTCTGCCTCTAGGAGGGTGGAATCATACCTCCCACACCAGTTACTAGTATGGAGGTATGATTCCAAGGTATAGAGACACCAAACACGACAGGTTTCTGTGCAGCCGTTTTAAAGTTAACATTTACAGCAAGGTTATAATTCACTTAAGAGTATATGGTTGGCTGCATCACAGAACAACCCCGGAGAATAGATTCCGAAGGCTGCAGAGGAGCTCTGCTCATGCATGGGCACCCTCTCACATAAAACCCAGCACCCTGCCTTCAGGATTGATAAGGCCTGCCATAGGGGTGACTGATAGGTTTATATGTGCAGTGATATAAGGTAGATATAGTGAACCTATATCTAAGTAAGGGGTGCATGCACCACCTTACACAGGTTGCAGTAGCAGACCTGTGGTGTCAATTTGAGTGGTCTCTCAGAGGTGGCACAATACATGCTGCAGCCCCTGGGAGGCCTCTGGTAGCAACTTTGTTTCCTTAGAATCGAAACAGTCTCAGAATTCTTGTCCGCGATCTTCTCTCTGACTAGATCCCCAAGCTTTGGGATCCAGACAGGCCTTGCTGGGACTGCTGGATTTTCCCCAGTGGTGGTTGGCTTCAGGAACACGTTGCTTTGTTTCGATCTTAGTTCATTTAAGTCCTGTAAAACAGCCAAACGATCTTTGATATCAAATGATTTATTTTCCACCACTGTGCCTTTACATTCGAGATCTGAACCCACATTCTTGTCCCAAATAGCCAAAAGAACTTTCAAAGAACAAGCACAAGACTTTTTTCATCTCCTGAAAAAGACTTATCTGGTTTCACCATGGATTGAACTATGGATTATTTCTGGAATATTTTTCTTTCTGCTCTGGCTAGCTTTAGTAATGACTCTGAGCATGCTGATAAATGGAAGATATATTCACTTGGACACAGAAAGTAAAAATGTGAACTTACTTTTTAAACCACACAAATCATCCCATCGTGAAGCAAGAGACTTTTCAGCAGTGAACATCACAGCCGTTCCTATACAAGATGGTATAGTTTGGGACAAAACGGATTATGATATATTCGGTCCGTCTGAACTTTTGAAGATTTCACACTTATTTAAAATTTCATTAAGTGACTTTATTACCTCCAGTACCTATTCTGATGATTGGGACTTTGAGACTGTTAATAACATGATGTCTGATCTAGAAATGTCTGCTGCATTTTCTAACCATGAATACTTAGAGGGTTCAACAGACTATGAACAGCTTTTTTGTTACAACCACTATGGTCATCATTTCTTGCATAAATCTGCAACACCTAGAAATGTATTTATGTATAAACCAATGGGAACATTGTCCTACACCACCAAGGGGTAGCTCAAAACGTTTGCAATGAAGTTTCCATATTTTTCAGGGTACAAAACATCCAATCTGGAAACGTTTTACTTTAAAAATGTGAACAAAACAGGAACGAAAAATATGTTAACCAATACAAAACAGATTTATTCTGCAGCCTTTATTGACCAACTGTCTAGACAGGGTTTCGACTTTTGGGAAGACACAATTGACACAAAATCTGTCTGGGGTACAAAAGATTGGCAAGTGCAGGGGATAGAAGCTTTGTTTAGAGCCTGTATCATCCCACAGCAAATAATGTTTTTGAATGACACTGTCCAACAAACGTCTTGCTTTGGGTAAGCCAAGATCAAAGACATGAACACACCGTCCATACCTACACCTGCAAGTGATAGCACAACACAGGGGGAGGTCGACGTACATACTATTTTGCAAAACAACAGATCAGATTCCGAATGGAAAAAATGGTTGCTCTGGCCCACAGACACAAACATCTGTCAAGAAAGATTCCTGAACAGAATACAGGGTTTTACAATCAATAGGCCAGACCCATGCTATGTTCAAAGACAGCACCCAGGGGTAGTAACAACATACAGTGTAGGAAAATTATGCCTTGATTGGTTACAGACATCTACACTAGAGGATGTGAAACAACACTTATCTTTACTTAAAGAAGGCGCAGACCTTAGGGATTTCTTGCTAGGTCCAAGAAAACCGCGTCAAAAACGTTTCATACATGCCAGCATCTATGCTGCTTATAACGAAATATGGAAGGTTACCCAAGCAGACACCGCAGAAAGAATACGAGAAATTGATCGTATTAATTTAGAGAAATCTCTCACTGTGGTCGACAATGTGTTAACGACTCTGTCATCCAGGATATATTCATTGGGCAACATTGTATCCTCTGCTATAGACATTGTGGAACAAGATTTGGTCCTGCTGCGACAAGGCCAGTCTCAATTACGTTCTATTCTGTTATTAGGCTGGATGCTACAAAACTTGCGTGCAGGCTATGTGCCTTGGCGTTTCATCAACACGTCTTCTCTGTTTTCAGAATACAATCTCACTGATAAACAGATCGAACTGGCACAAAGGGGAGCAAAGTATACAGTGCTGAGCATTGAAAAACTGGAAAAATTGCCATTTACGGTAGCAGAAAAACCAGCTACAGAATGGATCATTCATGGCAAAATAACTCTGCCTGTTACAACTTTCCATTTTCAGTATTGCCTCAAACACATGCCAGCAGGCAAATATGAAAGGTTGGGTAAAGAATACATCAGGACATCCTGGGATTTACCTTACACACACAGATGTTGGAGTGGGGGGCGTGAAGTGTTTCTTAGCGGTACACACTGTGAAAATGCACTGAGCGGTTCACTCATATGTCGGGATATTAGTTTACACGGGGCCTGTAGTGGTTCTACTGCAAATTTATCCTGCCACCTGCAAGGTGTAATTAATCCAACGTTTGGACAACTTTCGAATGGAAGTTACCTCATGTTGAATGATCACAGCTGTTGTGGCATGTTGCCAGGCATCCCATATCTAGTAACGGTTAGTTCCAGGGTCACTTGCTGTATGCAAGTCTTGTTCCCCCAAATAGACACAGTCAGGGAGTCACCTTTATGGCCTTCACTGAACATCTCTTCTATACAAATTGATACTTTAAGCAGAATGAAAGCCATTCTTTTACAACAAACCGTGCCTTTGACCTCGGCCAAAGAAACCTATGATCTACAAGTTGCAAGGACTTCGGCTGAGATACAGGCTCTGTTAAGTACAAACTGCCCTACACATTTCACAGAAATGTTGGGACGTATCTTAAACATGTCTGATACGAGCAGAATTGTGCATGTATTTAAGACTGTATGTTCAGGACTGTTAACACCTTTTCAAGCAGTCCTCGGAATCATTCCAAACTTTGTGCACTCGGTGTTTGGTGGTCTGCCGCTAATTCTAGCACTCGTTGCAGGAATCCTGTTTTTATTCTTACTGCTACGCTATGGCAAGCCAATCCACCAGCGTCACTCCCAGCGACTTGGAGAAAGCTCTCCTGGAAAGGAAGTGTCGTGAGCGCATAGTACAGCTTTTGGGTTTACCTCATCTACGAGACTTAAATACCACATGGTTTCTGTCATTCAGACCAATCTGGCAAGATTACATCTTACCTGTTCTACGCTGCCTGTTTTGCGGTGAAGAATGCGTGCTAGACATCTGTCTAACACTTCCATCAGTCATGCCAACAGATATCGATACTCTGCTGGACCCGATAACGGCCCATGCTCTGTGTTGTCCCCAGAGGCTACCAATCCTGATGACGGCATTCATTGAGATCTCACAGACGCAACATGCTACTGCTGAGGTACGAGATGGATCAACAGGCACACAGGTAACATCGGTAACGAACTCTGCTACTGACGATGCTTCACATCTATGTGCAGTTAATCTTCTAAATCAGGTATTCGACCTATCACGACATCGGTAGACGATTTTTTGTCTACAGGAATAGAGGATTTCATGTTTTCACCAGCACCTTACACTGACTTTTGATTTGGCTCACAGTGTACCGGGTAATCTATGAATTTGGCCTTCGTTTTTCAAAAACAAAAGACAAAATTTAGAACTTTTTTCTCTTATCATTGATTTTTTTTTAATGGCTCAAATACTCTGCTTACAGTAGAACTATTCATAGAGAACAGACTTCTTTGAACACTTCCAGGGACACATTGTCACCTTTTCTTCACACCGATTTCATTTATGTAATGGCTTTTGAAACTACTTTTTTTTCTGTAACATTGAACCATTTCGTCATATGTATATATTTGTGCTCATTCATTTAGCATCCATTGTACCCATATGCTTAGGATGAGACATTGTTTTAAATATGTACAGCACCTTTGCATTCCATGTCTAGCAAAAGTTTTTAACATGAACGCATTTTAAAGTATGCTTTTAGATATGTTTTTAGCGAATCATGCGATACTCAATTCTATGTGTTTAGCATGTTTAGCATTTAGTAATATCGATCTTCGTCAATGGAGTGGGTGTTGTGTTTCGATTTAGATGCCCGTACATAGGTTTTCCTGAATCATGTCCTTATATAGGCACAATTCGCATTGCCCTTATTTAGGCATAGAATCCCAGTCCTTATTTAGGCATTAGCCATGCTATCCAAATACAGGCATGGTCACCTACATCCGTCCATTCCACGTCACAACGAGTTCTTAGAAACCAGACCCTTAAGCCATTGGGACTTTCCCTGCATGGATTATTGATTTCTCCAAGAACTCATCTATTATGCATGAACCACTATTCCTTAGGGGTTCATTCATGACGTCTTCCTCTGCCCGACTTTACGTCAATGCTAGCATTCCTAAGCACCTTCCAGGTATAAATATACCTTTACTTACCATGGCAAACCGCGGCTCGGCTACACAGCTCGATACGGCTCGCCATGGCAAGTTCGGAAGGAATTCGAGTCCCCGCCTGACGCACTGACCAGACGCTGTCATCCCTGCTCGCAGAGAATCCAGCTTCCAGTGTTCTGACTCCCTTCGCGGGGTGTTAGAGTTTGAGACCCGGAAAGAGATTCCCACCTCTCTCATTCTAAGGTATGGAGCTGACTAGAACCTAGAGGGACTCTTGGCATACAAACTTAGTATATACCATACTATAGAAAACAGCACCTACTTCTTACCTCGTACTACACTTCGGTTAGGTACACTGGGGTAGAACTATTTAGAAGCATCAGACGAGTATCCACTTTTTAGCCTGTGTTATTTATATATGTGTATATGAATATATGTCATAGCTAGAAGACAATGCTATTGCAGTATTATTTCTTCTTACTTCTTACGCTGTACGTATTATTTCTCGCTTACTGTCTAACGATTGTAACAGCTCATATCTCTTACACGAGAAACAAGACTGTTCAATAAATCCTTTTATTGAAACGCTCGTCTATCTATTTCTGTGTAACTCTGAAGAAACTAAGCATGCACGATTTACTGAGTGAAACTGTTATCTATTGTTTCCACGATTCTGAGACTGTTCCGATTCTAAGGGAAACAAAGTTGTCATGTTTATGCGGTTGTCAGAAACTACTCCCTTCTTGTTTATTCAAGAAGTTTCTAGTGACCTCTGAGTTAGCTGGCACACAAAGTAATTAAGTTTAATGTACTCGATAGAGGCATACTGACCTCAGTCCTATGCCAAAACTATAGTGTATATTATTCCAATGCGCAGAGCCTATAAGGGAAATAGGAACTACACTACAGGACCCCAGCATAATTCTTCCATGAACAGTGAGGGATCCCCGGCATCATTCTTCTGTGAACAGTGAGGGATCCACAGCATCATTCATCTGTGAACAGTGAGGGATCTACAGCATCATTCTTCCATGAACAGTGAGGGATACCCAGCATCATTCTTCTGTGAACAGTGAGTGATCCCCAGCATCATTCTTCCATGAACAGTTAGGGATCCCCAGCATCATTCTTCGTGAACGGTTAGGGATCCCCAGCATCATTCTGCTGTGAACAGTTAGGGATCCCCAGCATCATTCATCCATGAGCAGTGAGGGATCCCCAGCATCATTCTTTCATGAACAGTGAGGGATCCACAGCATCATTCTTCCATGAATAGTGAGGGATCCCCAGCATCATTCATCCATGAGCAGTGAGGGATCCCCAGCATCATTCTTTCATGAACAGTGAGGGATCCTCAGCATCATTCTTCTGTGAACAGTTAGGAATCCCCAGCATCATTCTTCTGTGAACAGTTAGGGATCCCCAGCATCATTCTTCGTGAACAGTTAGGGATCCACAGCATCATTCTTCTGTGAACAGTGAGGGATCCCCAGCATCATTCTTCTGTGAACAGTGAGGGATCCCCAGCATCATTCTTCCATGAACAGTTAGGGATCCCCAGCATCATTCTTTTGTGAACAGTTAGGGGTCCCCAGCATCATTCTTCATGAACGGATAGGGATCCCCAGCATCATTCTGCTGTGAACAGTTAGGGATCCCCAGCATCATTCTTCTGTGAACAGTTATGGATCTCTAGCATCATTCTTCTGTGAACAGTGAGGGATCCCCAGCATCATTCATCCATGAGCAGTGAGGGATCCCCAGCATCATTCTTTCATGAACAGTGAGGGATCCACAGCATCATTCTTCCATGAACAGTGAGGGATCCCCAGCATCATTCATCCATGAGCAGTGAGGGATCCCCAGCATCATTCTTCCATGAACAGTGAGGGATCCTCAGCATCATTCGTCTGTGAACAGTGAGGGACCCCAGCATAATTCTTCCATGAACAGTGAGGGATCGCCAGCATCATTCTTCTGTGAACAGTGAGGGATCCACAGCATCATTCTTCTGTGAACAGTGAGGGACCCCCAGCATCATTCTTCCATGAACAGTGAGGGATCCCCAGCATCATTCTTCTGTGAACAGTGAGGGATCCCCAGCATCATTCTTCCATGAACAGTTAGGGATCCCCAGCATCATTCTGCTGTGAACAGTTAGGGATCCCCAGCATCATTCTTCTGTGAACAGTTATGGATATCCAGGATCCTTCTTCTGTGAACAGTGAGGGATCTTCAGCATCATTCATCCATGAACATTGAGGGATCCCCAGCATCATTCATCCATGAACAGTGAGGGATCCCCAGCATCATTCTTCCATGAACAGTTAGGGATCCCCAGCATCATTCTTCTGTGAACAGTTAGGGATCCCCAGCATCATTCATCCATGAACAGTGAGGGATCCCCAGCATCATTCTTCCATGAACAGTGAGGGATCCTCAGCATCATTCTTCTGTGAACAGTGAGGTATGCTCAGCATCATTCATCCATGAGCAGTGAGGGATCCCCAACATCATTCATCCATGAACAGAGAGGGATCCCCAGCATCATTCTTCCGTGGACAGTTAGCGATCCCCAGCATCATTCATCCATGAACAGTGAGGGATCCCCAGCATCATTCTTCTGTGAATAGTTAGGAATCTCTAGCATCATTCATCCATGAATAGTGAGGGATCCCCAGCATCATTTTTCCATGAACAGTTAGGGATCCCAGCATCATTCTGCTGTGAACAGTTAGGGATCCCCAGCATCATTCTTCTGTGAACAGTTAGGGATCCCCAGCATCATTCATCCATGAACAGTGAGGGATCCCCAGCATCATTCTTCCATGAACAGTGAGGGATCCTCAGCATCATTCTTCTGTGAACAGTAAGGTATGCTCAGCATCATTCATCCATGAGCAGTGAGGGATCCCCAACATCATTCATCCATGAACAGAGAGGGATCCCCAGCATCATTCTTCTGTGAACAGTGAGGGATCTTCAGCATAATTCTTCTGTGAACAGTTAGGGATCCCCAGCATCATTCTTCCATGAACAGTGAGGGATCCCCAGCATCATTCTTCCATGAACAGTGAGGGATACCCAGCATCATTCATCCATGAGCAGTGAGGTATCCTCAGCATCATTCTTCCATGAACAGTGAGGGATCCTCAGCATCATTCTTCTGTGAACAGTGAGGGGATCCACAGCATTATTCTTCCATGAACAGTGAGGGATCCCCACAATCATTCTTCCATGAACAGTGAGGGATCCCCAGCATCATTCTTCCATGAACAGTGAGGGATCCCCAGCCTCATTCATCCATGAGCAGTGAGGGATCCTCAGCATCATTCTTCCATGAACAGTGAGGGATCCTCAGCATCATTCTTCTGTGAACAGTGAGGGATCCTCAGCATCATTCTTCTGGGAACAGCGAGGGATCCACAGCATCATTCTTCCCTGAACAGTGAGGGATCCCC
The DNA here is from genome assembly GCA_963921515.1 of Calotriton arnoldi. Taxonomy (NCBI): domain Eukaryota; kingdom Metazoa; phylum Chordata; class Amphibia; order Caudata; family Salamandridae; genus Calotriton; species Calotriton arnoldi. The sequence continues at coordinate 260,713 of CAWUFW010014305.1, read as the reverse complement.
AGCATCATTCTTCCATGAACAGTGAGGGATCCCCAGCATCATTCATCCATGAACAGTGAGGGATCCACAGCATCATTCTTCCGTGAACAGTGAGAGATCCTCAGCATCATTCTTCTGTGAACAGTGAGGGATCCTCAGCATCATTCTTCCATGAACAGTGAGGGATCCCCAACATCATTCATCCTTGAATAGTGAGGGAGCCCCAGCATCATTCTTCGTGAACGGTTAGGGATCCTCAGCATCATTCTTCTGTGAACAGTGAGGGATCCTCAGCATCATTCTTCCATGAACAGTGAGGGATCCCCAACATTATTCATCCATGAACAGTGAGGGAGCCCCAGCATCATTCTTCGTGAACGGTTTGGGATCCTCAGCATCATTCCTCTGTGAACAGTGAGGGATCCACAGCATCATTCTTCCATGAGCAGTGAGGGATCCCCAGCATCATTCTTCTATCAACAGTGAGGGATCCCCAGCATCATTCATCCATGAACAGTGAGGGATCCCCAGCATCATTCTTTCATGAACAGTGAGGGATCCACAGCATCATTCTTCCATGAACAGTGAGGGATCCCCAGCATCATTCATCCATGAGCAGTGAGGGATCCCCAGCATCATTCTTCCATGAACAGTGAGGGATCCACAGCATCATTCTTCTGTGAACAGTGAGGGACCCCAGCATAATTCTTCCATGAACAGTGAGGGATCCCCAGCATCATTCTTCTGTGAACAGTGAGGGATCCACAGCATCATTCTTCTGTGAACAGTGAGGGATCCCCAGCATCATTCTTCCATGAACAGTGAGGGATCCCCAGCATCATTCTTCTGTGAACAGTGAGGGATCCCCAGCATCATTCTTCCGTGAACAGTTAGGGATCCCCAGCATCATTCTTCTGTGAACAGTTAGGGATCCCCAGCATCATTCTTCTGTGAACAGTTAGGGATCCCCAGCATCATTCTGCTGTGAACAGTTAGGGATCCCCAGCATCATTCTTCTGTGAACAGTTATGGATCTCTAGCATCATTCTTCCGTGAACAGTTAGGGTTCCCCAGCATCATTCATCCATGACCAGTGAGGGATCCCCAGCATCAGTCTTCCATGAACAGTGAGGGATCCCCATCATCATTCTTCCGTGAACAGTTAAGGATCCCCAGCATCATTCATCCATGAACAGTGAGGGATCGCCAGCATCATACTTCCGTGAACAGTGAGGGATCCCCAGCATCATTCTTCTGTGAATAGTTAGGGATCTCTAGCATCATTCTTCCATAAACAGTTAGGGATCTCCAGCATCATTCTTCCGTGAACAGTGAGGGATCCACAGCATCATTCTTCTGTGAACAGTGAGGGATCCTCAGCATCATTCTTTCATGAACCCCAGCATCATTCTTCTGTGAACAGTGAGGGATCCTCAGCATCATTCTTCCGTGAACAGTGAGGGATCCTCAGCATCATTCTTCTGTGAACAGTGAGGGATCCTCAGCATCATTCTTCCATGAACAGTGAGGGATCCACAGCATCATTCATCCATGAACAGTAAGGAAGCCCCAGCATCATTCTTTGTGAACGGTTAGGGATCCTCAGCATCATTCTTCTGTGAACAGTGAGGGATCCCCAGCATCATTCTTCCGTGAACAGCGAGGGATCCTCAGCATCATTCTTCCATGAACAGTGAGGGATCCACAGCATCATTCTTCCATGAACAGAGAGGGATCCACAGCATCATTCTTCCATGAACAGTGAGGGATCCACAGCATCATTCTCCCAAGAACAGTGAGGGATCCTCAGCATCATTCTTCTGTGAACAGTGAGGGATACTCAGCATCATTCTTCCATGAACAGTGAGGGATCCACAGCATCATTCACCAATGAACAGTGAGGGATCCCCAGCATCATTGTTCTGTGAACAGTGAGGGATCCACAGCATCATTCTTCCGTGAACTGTGAGGGATCCACAGCATCATTCTTCTGTGAACAGTGAGGGATCCTCAGCATCATTCTTTCATAAACCCCAGCATCATTCTTCTGTGAACAGTGAGGGATCCAAAGCATCATTCTTCCATGAACAGTGAGGGATCCTCAGCATCATTCTTCCATGAACTATGAGGGATCCACAGCCTCATTCTTCCATGAACAGTGAGGGATCCACAGCGTCATTCTTCTGTGAACAGTGAGGGATCCACAGCATTATTCTTCTGTGAACAGTGAGGGATCCACAGCATCATTCTTCCATGAACAGTGAGGGATCCCCAGCATCATTCATCCATGAGCAGTGAGGGATCCTCAGCATCATTCTTCCATGAACAGTGAGGGATTTTCAGCATCATTCTTCCATGAACAGTTAGGGATCCCCAGCATCATTCTCCTGTGAACGGTGAGGGATCCACAGCATCATTCTTCCATGAACAGTGAGGGATTCTCAGCATCATTCTTTCGTGAACAGTGAGGGATCCACAGCATCATTCTTCCGTGAACAGTGAGGGATCCTCAGCATCATTCTTCCGTGAACAGTGAGGGATCCACAGCATCATTCTTCCTTGAACAGTGAGGGATCCACAGCATAATTCTTCCGTGAACGGTTAGGGATCCCCAGCATCATTCTTCCGTGAACAGTGAGCGATCCTCAGCATCATTCTTCCATGAACAGTGAGGGATCCACAGCATCATTCTTCCATGCACAGTGAGGGATCCACAGCATCATTCTTCCGTGAATGGTTAGGGATCCCCAGCATCATTCTTCCATGAACAGTGAGGGATCCACAGCATCATTCTTCCATGAACAGTGAGGGATCCACAGCATCATTCTTCCTTGAACAGTGAGGGATCCACAGCATCATTCTTCCGTGAACGGTTAGGGATCCCCAGCATCATTCTTCCGTGAACAGTGAGTGATCCTCAGCATCATTCTTCCATGAACAGTGAGGGATCCACAGCATCATTCTTCCATGCACAGTGAGGGATCCACAGCATCATTCTTCCGTGAATGGTTAGGGATCCCCAGCATCATTCTTCCATGAACAGTGAGGGATCCACAGCATCATTCTTCCATGAACAGTGAGGGATTCTCAGCATCATTGTTCCGTGAACAGTGAGGGATCCACAGCATCATTCTTCTGTGAACAGTGAGGGATCCACAGAATCTTTCTTCTGTGAACAGTGATGGATCCTCAGCATTATTCTTCAATGAACAGTGAGGGATTGTTAGAAATGGGATTTTTGGTAGGCTGGGAAAGCCAGGCAAAAACCACCACTCTAGTCAGGATAAGGGAGTTACACTTCTAAAATAACCCCTGCTCACCCCCTTTGTATCTTGGCACGAGCAGCCAGGCTTATCTTAGAGGCAGTGTGTAAAGCATTTGCACATAACCAACAGTAATACAGGGTACGCACTACAAATTGACACCACACCAGTTTAGAAAAATAGCCAATATTTTTATATAGTTTAAGACAAGACCAAATGTGATAAAAATCCACAATACTATACTTAAAAATCTGCAGTTATCAAAATAAGTTTCAAACACAGTTCCTTGATGTCGATAGCTCAGTCTGGGGCTATCACGGCGTCGTGAACAACAAATCCCAACAGTTCTGGCTGGTCGAGGGGTTGCGGGCCAGCAACGGTGTCGGGAAGACCCGCAAACAGTACCTGTGAGAAATGCAGGGCGTTGAGGCCCTTGAAGTCACTCGCGTTGCAGGTCGGGCTCCTCTCTGATGGAGTCAGGAGCGCTGGTGCTGACAGGCGTCGAGTACTGCTGTGTGAAGTGCAGCGGTGCAGCGTGCGGTGCCCCCAGGTCACGGTGTGAGCAGCAGCTCGGTGGCGGCGTCAGATGGCATCGTCAGTGAGACCAGGGTAGCGCTGTGAGATGGAGGCGGTGCTCGTCACGGTGCTAACAGGTCATGGTGCAAGCAGCGGCGTCATCGTTGCTGAAGCGCTGTCGTCGGCTGACGAACTGGAGTCGATGGCACCGGTGTCGGTTGGCCAAGGCTGCGGTGCGGGATGAGGGCGGTGCGTCATGTGACTTACGAGCGGTGCCCTACTCTTCAAGCAGTGGGGGCGCTGGACGTCCGCGACGCCCACCTCGACGGTGGACTCCTCCGAAGATTATACAATACACTCAGACTCTGAGAACAGTATGACTCTCTTCCCCCCACAAATGGTGAACAATTATATTGGCTGTAGCAGAAGACTTTCACACTTTGGGGCCTCTATATGCATGGGATGTCATACTAAATGAGCGGTTCTATTCGTCTGCTAATATGTATGTTTTCATGGCTCTGCACATGCAAGTAATATAGGGCTAGGGCCGGGCCGGATTAGGGACTGTCTCGGACTGTGCCACCCCTAGGCCTAGATTCGGTGTTGGTTACCTTCCCCCCCAGTGCAACTGCATTCTTGCCTGTTATAGAAGTTTTAATGGTTTTCTTAATAACCATGGTTTGGTCCTCAGCATTATAAATGGGCATTCCTGTCTCTGGACCACTTGCCACCGAGCCAGTGCTGTAACTGGCAGGGTACAACAACGCACCTCGGAATATGGTCACGTCCGGGAAATACAAGATATTAACCTGGAATGTTAGGGGGATGGGGTCTGTCCACAAGAGAGAGAGACTGCAGGAAACACACTTGACACACTCGGAGGCACTAAAACTCCAGAAACAGTGAAGTGTTCAGCTGTTTGGTACATCCTATTCGGGCTTTGGATTAGAAGCGGAACTCCGTTTATAGTCTTAGAGCAGAAGATAGATGCACATGGCAGATATGTGCATTATTCCTATAGTCGAGATCACCATGGCAGAAAGACACACAGCAACCACACAACTTGATATTAACTTTCAAAAATATTATGAATTACTATATGGGGCCCTGTCAGCACTATCAATGGGGGAACTAACTAGTTTCCTGGAAGGCCTGGAGTTCCCGCAGCTCACCAAGGCGCCGATAGACGACTTAGCTGCCCCAATCTCTAAGGCTGAAATACGTGCTGCAATTAAAGATCTATCCCGCAATAAAACCCCAGGTCTGGATGGCTTACCTGTGGAATTTTATGAGACTTTCTCAACCCAACTAGTCCCTCACCTCGAACAGTTATATCAAACTGCTCTGGAAGCTGGAGCATTACCGCTGACCACGAGTCATGCTTTTGTGACTTCCCTGCAGAAACCAGGCAGAGACCCGAAAGATATGGCAGGTTATCGTCACCTCTCTTTACTGAATACGGATTATAAAATCCTTAGTAAACGGGCCAATCGTAGGTTACAGCACTACCTGCCACGTTTAATACATATTGATCAGTGCGGATCTGTACCGGGCAGTAGCACCTCCCTCAACATCAGGCGCTTACATCACATAATTTCCTCGATGCCCCCAGGAAATGCAATGGCTGGTTGCATCTCCTTAGACCTGAAGCAGGCATTTGATACACTTCATTGGGACTATATGCTCCGAGCTCTCTCCCTATTCGGTACAGCTTCTGTACACGAACACGACTACTCGGGCTAGGACTGGGGCGCATATATCTTGGCCATATGCTGTGGCCAGGGGCACACGGCAGGGCTGCCCTTTATCGCTCCTGCTTTTTGTCTTGGCGCTGGAACCGCTTGCCATAAAGGTGCGAACGACTGCAAGAGACAGAGGTATCCGATTGGGGATCAACACTCATGTCTTTTCAGCCTATGCTTTGATTTACGCGGACCCCTTGACCCACTCCCTGCGATATTCAAACAGTTTCAAATGTTGTCTGGCCTTGTTATTAATGAATCCAAATCAACCGCTTATTTTTTTCATGACTCCATGTAGGAGAGTAGGATCTGCTTCTTATGGTTACCCCCACTTTTTGCTGATGTTTCACTGTTTTTCGACTTTAGTCTGGCTGGGGCCCTGCTAATCAGAACCCCAGCCTAGCTGCTTCCTCTCTAAATTGATTCCCTGTACCTGAGGTACACTCCCGATTGGATTCTGGGGTACCCTTATAAGTCCCTAGTATATGGTACATGTTAGATTTGGGGTCTCTAGTTGGCAGAGGTAGGTACCTTTGTCCAAATAGGGACCCTTGCGTCTAGTCAGGGTAAGGGGGTACACTCCTAAAATAACCATGAGCAGGCAGGCTTATCTCAGAGGCAGTGTGTAAAGCATTTGTGAAGACATACAGTAATCAAGTGACAACACTACAGACGGACACCACACGGGATGTATATCAAAAATAAGTATCTTTATATAGGTTTACCACAAGACCATAAACGCAAAAGGATCCACAATACTGTTATCAAAAATAGAGTTCTTGTTAGGAATACTTGAATCAAAGTTCTTTACAAGTCGGTAGCCTCCTCCGGCTATGGCGAAGTTAGAAACAACAGAGTATAGCAAATCCAGCTGACTGCGTCAATATGGGTCAGCACAGCGGGACAGACTCGGTTACAGTACCTTTACTCGTTGCGGCAAGTACGGCCGTGCGAGCCGGGTGTGTCAACCGTCGCGGTTGCATTGCAGAAGTGGAAGCGTTGCAGGGCGCGTTGTCCCTCGATGCGGTACAGGCAGCGGCTTGGTGATGTCACGGCATCATTGAGACCAAGGCCATGCGTTGCAGGGCGAGACGGTGCTCGATGCGGTGCTGGAAGGTTGTGGTGCAGCGACGGAGCCGGTCGGCGGGAGCTGGTGTCGGTCGGCCCAGATGCGGTCTTGGGGCTCGAAGTCAGCAGCAGCGACCGTGTCGGTCAGACCAGTTCGATTAGGTGAAGCGAGGCGGTGCGAAGTGCTGTGCCCTCAGGTCACGGTGCAAGCAGCGGCTCGTTGGCGGCGGCGTTGAACATCACGGTCGGTGAGACCAGGGTTGCGTTGCAAGATGCGGACAGTGCTTTGGGCGATGCCGTCGGGACACCGAGCCGGTCGTCGGAGTCGGTCACAGCTGATGATGAGCTTGACCTGGGAAATCCAGCTCCCCAGGAAGATAAGGAGGAAGACCTCAATGGTCCTCTCTTTGTTCCTCCTGGGAGAGTTGGTGGTGTGCCTAGAAGGTCCAGATCTCCCTCTGTGGAGTCTAACCATTCTGGTACATCCATAGGGACCTCTATCTATCTATCACACAGTCAGGGAAATAGAAACATTGAACAGTGGTAAGCCCACCAGATGTGCATCAGTGTAAGCCACAGATGTTAATTTACAAATGCAAAACGTACATCCCTGTGTCAAATGCTGAACATTACACCTCAGACTGCAGCAAAGGATGCTATGGATCCAGACTAGATTAGGACACATATCCCATGGTCCACATGGAGTCCATCACAGCAACACTTCATTTTCCTGATCTGAAGACTATAACAACAGCAAATGCATGATGATACTCATCTACATCATGTACATCAAAAGAAAAACCACTAGTAAACAAAAAGAGGCTTTATTCAGCAAATGTGAAACACAAATTTGAAGTCCAAAAGAAACTAAGGCCAATGGCCAGTCCACATACACAGTCCGAACAGGGTGATATGTGACAACTTGTCACCCATCGCTTGCCTGCACTGGTACGGACAGGGGACATCCCCCTCGGAGGGGCATACAAGGGGCAGGCCAGGCACCGCAGGGACAGGATCAGGGGATGCCAGAAGGAGGCAGTGACGGGGTGGTGGGTGCAGGAGTGTCACCGGCGACTGCAGTGGAGGTGTCTGACTCAGTGGGGGCCGGCACCACTGTAGGGCACAAGTCAGATGATGTGGGTGATGGCACCACTGCAGTGGGCCAGTCAGATGGAGTGGACTGGGTCCCCACTGCTATGCCCAAGTCAGACGGAGTGGTTGTGGACTCCACTGCAGTGCATAACTCCAAGGGAGTGGAAGGGGGGGCAGATGAGGTGGGCAGGACAGAGGGGGGACCCGGTCTCCACACCATTGGCACAAACAGGCCGAGCGTCTGGCTTGGGGGTGAAAGAGCAAGTGGTAGGGGGGGAGGGCCTAAGCAGTTTGGGGATGCAGTATCGGTGTGTGGGGGAACCTGGGGCAGGGTGTGGCGGGGGAACCTGTGGAGTGGTGGCCTGGGGGATGGAGGAGAGAGACTGCGTGGTGGAGCTGCGTGGTGGTGGGGTCTTGCCCTTCCTGGTCCGGGGGGACTTCCGAATGGGGTCCTCAGTCTGCCTGTGCCTGGGGGAGGGTGGCCGGGTGTGAGGGGCACTCCCCTCTGTGTGTGGTGGTCGCCTCTTCCGCCTGTACGTTGGCTCAGATGGATCTGTGGGGAAGAGGCCAAGCTCACAGAGGAAGAGCTTCTGGGAGGGGGGGGGTTGCAGGTGAGGCAAGGGAAGGGGTTTTGGAGGGAGAGGTATCTGAGGTCTGCGCAGTACTCGTGGATGCGTGGATGTGTGTCTGGGCCCCATCCCCTGTGAGTGAGGTATCAGCCTCCACAGACATGTGGGATGGGAGCAGATGGGAGGGTGGAGATGGTGGTGGTGGCGGGGACAGACTTGCTATATTTTGTCCGTGGTCTGCTGACACCCTCCTCCACAAGGGAGTCCTCACTGAAAGTGCTGTGTTCCTCAGCCGAGGTGGTTGTAGCTGAGATCTCCTCAGTGTGGCTGCCCTCACCCTCCGTGCCACTGGGTCCCTCGGTCTCCTCTGCAGTGGACCCAGTCTGGCTCTGCCGCTCGTACTGGTCCATGGAGCTGTCTCCTCCTGTGGCCGTGGATGTATCTGCAAACAATCAGGATAAACAGAGCAACATTAGTCACCTGTACTGACCACACACACCACAGTAAGTACAGCACATCACATAGCAAGCCCTGCCATCATTCGCTAGACATTGCAATAAGTGCTGACACTGATTTGAAGAAGCCCATTGTCTGCCTGACAGTCATTCATGCCACTCATATCCTACCTGTCCATGCACCCATCTGTCTGGTGCCTGTTGGATGCCACTAATCATATGTGCACACATGCACCACATACAGAGTTGTTGGACATCCAAGAGAACATATGGAAATGTGTCACTCCAAACACATGCCATCTCCTGCCACTGACTCAGTACATGTGTCAGGAAAAGTGATGGGCGGAGTCTCTGTCGCTATGCGGGTTTTGGTTCCATCACCAGACACAATGAGGTCCTCATGTCCTGATAGACAATGCAACAATGGTGTACATGCAGGACATATCACACTACTGCTGGATCACCCTTTGCAAGTTGAATGTCATGGCACAGGCCTGTCTGGCAAGTCAGTCATAACTGTCTCCTGTCACAGGGGCAGTGCATACACACAACACCAGTCTGCACTGTGTCACAATCATGGAAGTTTTGGGAATGCAAGCCCTGTAGCTGACAGGTGCACATGTGCACCCCTGGCCACCCACATCATGAGGACTAAGATGATCCCACGTCATTCAAATGAGACATTTGAGTGACTGCAAACACAAATCCATACACATGAGCACCTCACCGTCTGATGAGAATGAACCAAAGATGCCTGCACCTCAATGTTACATACACCATTGTGCTCAGTCAATGGATCAGAGACCTATGCATTAACCAATGTGCAGATCCTACAGTCACAACTCAGATGGCTGGCCACCCCAAATTGTTAAACACTCCAGGAGTCCAAAAAGCAAGGCCACACCACGGTGACACAGAGGCAGACACCTGAGTGCACTCTTCACAATGCCCAATATGTATGCTGACACACGGGAGTGGGAGAACAGAGTGCCTTCGATGTCCGGAGTAGGCATCACAGTCCTGGGCCATGTGCAACATGGGCACTAGGCAGGTGGCTATGCATGTGTCACACACATGATGTACATACTCCTGATGCTCCTACCTTGGTCTCTGCTGCAGCATGGGTGTGTGGCACATACCCCAGACATGTGGTGAGTCAGAGCAGCAATTGGAACACATATTAAAGCCATACCCAGAGTACATGTCAGATCACAGGCATTGTGTGAGCAATTGTACCACCCATTCAGCCCACAACAAAGTTCCTGTAACTGATGCTGTCCCCAACTTGAACCACAGGTAACTGCAAGTACACAGTACCGAAGTAACCTAAGTCACAGACTGTAAGATGACTGTATCAGATGAGGAGGGGGCATGACACAAGTGAGGGACATGAGTCCAGGACGACAAGACAGTCGTACTGTGGAAGTGGAACCAGGCTAAAGGAGTGCATAGAGCATGTTAGTCATAGTACCCAGAAACGGCTAGCACTTACCCCCTCCTTGCTGCTGTCTGGCCTTCAGCTGCCCATCCAGGTCAGGGAAGACCACCGCCAGAATCTGGAGCATGTGGGGGGTCAGGGTCCAGTGTGCGCCCCTCCTGCGAGGAGGCGACAGCTTCAGCTGGACCCTTGCGATCCTCCGGGTCCAGCCACGAAGGTCCTGCCACCTCTTCTGGCAGTTGCGGATCCTGCGCCTGTAGACCCCCACGGATCATACTGCCCGGGCGATGGTCAGCCAGATCTCCTGCTTCTGGTGGGCATCAACCTGTGAGGATGACAAAGTGAAAAGGCCATTACTACACATGCAACATATCCGTGCATCACACAGTTGGATATACATGTCTCAGTCACAGGGGCATATGATGTACACAGGTAGTGCAACTATGGCTATGAACAGTTGTCCAGCAGTTACTAAATGGTATCATTGCCTGGGAAGTAAAACCTTGTTGGAATGCACTGTTACTGCACTATGCCTGTTCAGTGCATGTAACTACACACTTTGGGGTGACAACTACTCAGTGAGCATGCTAGCCACTGGTGTACACACTGTAAGTCTTGCTAGTCAGACAACATGCACAATTAGTAAGGCAGTGGACAGCACACTCACCTGCTCCCCTGGTTTCCCATACAGCTTGCTGTACTGTGGAAGGAGGCTGTCCAACAGGGCCTGGTTCTCCTCAGCACTGAAGGCTGGGGCTCTCTCCACAGTACGTGCCATTGCAGTAGCCAGAGGATGCAGAGACAGCAGCAGTGGTAGTGGCAGATGTCGTCCTGGAGCATGTAGTGCAGGCAAGTGAGCTCTCAGGGGAACAGCCAGCATTATATGTGTGCTGCAGAGGCAGATACTGTCCCATGTGTCCAAAGTGATAGGTCCAAGTCGTTTGCATCTTCTGAATCTGGCCAATCCATGGAATTGCACCACTTATACACGCCTACAGCATCCTTCAAAATTTCAACTTGATGACCCCCATGAATTTGCAACATTGTTGTGGGTGGCCAACTGAATTCACTGCATCCGACTCCCACAAGCTTCGAATACGCATCCGTTAACATGTCAGTCCATAGCCAATGCGTGCGCACGGATCGTTCCTTTGCTGTACGACGTGTATTTTGTAACACAACACGCATCCGTCAACGTCAGATGCAATGGCCAATGCGTGCGCACGGATCGGTCCATTGCTGTGCGACGCGTATTTCAAAACACAACACGCATCCGTCCACATCATATGCACTGGCCAATGCGTGCGCACGGATCGGTCCATTGCTGTACGACGCGTATTTCGGAGCACAACACGCATCCGTCCACATCATATGCAATGGCCAATGCGTGCACACGGATCGGTCCATTGCTGTACGACGCGTATTTCGGAGCACAACACGCATCCGTCCACATCATATGCAATGGCCAATGCGTGCACACGGATCGGTCCATTGCTGTACGACGCGTATTTCGGAGCACAACACGCATCCGTCCACATCATATGCAATGGCCAATGCATGCACACGGACCGGTCCATTGCTGTTCGACGCGTATTTCGGAGCACAACACGCATCCGTCCACATCATATGCAATGGCCAATGCGTGCACACGGATCGGTCCATTGCTGTACGACGCGTATTTCGGAGCACAACACGCATCCGTCCACATCATATGCAATGGCCAATGCGTGCACATGGATCGGTCCATTGCTGTACGACGCGTATTTCGGAGCACAACACGCATCCGTCCACATCATATGCAATGGCCAATGCGTGCACACGGATCGGTCCATTGCTGTATGACGCGTATTTCAGAGCACAACACGCATCCGTCCACATCATATGCAATGGCCAATGCGTGCACACGGATCGGTCCATTGCTGTACGACACGTATTTTGGAGCACAACACGCATCCGTCCACATCATATGCAATGGCCAATGCATGCACACGGATCGGTCCATTGCTGTACGACGCGTCCCTGTACAAGTCACTCGCATATGTCACCATGGTTGTCACTGGTGAACGTATGCCGGCCACAATTATTTGCCAGGGACTCAGGGGCACACCTACAACACCACAGCCTGTCCACACTGTATCCTAAGGCATGTAAGGCTGCATTACCTGTGTGTGTATGGGGGTCAGCATGTGGTTTGTTGGGTGGCACTTGGGGGCAGCCACTCCTAGGCTGTGCATGTGTTCATGGGGACAGAATCCTTTGTGTGTTGTGCACATGACCACTTTGATGTGCAACTGTTCAGTTCAGAGCATGTGGCATGGTCACATTTCCAGGTTGTGTATGTGTATGTTATGTCACATACACCCTGAGTCCCATGTGGGATGGTATGTACGTCACAGGGTGACCCATTGCCATAATTGTGATGGGCCCTCCACAGTCTGTGTGCATGTTGTGTTTCAGATGTCTCTAATTCCATGTGCACAATGGGAGACAGTCTCCACATCCACGTTGTTTGTGCATCGACTTTGATGTTGTGCGTGTGTGTGTCACAGACGTCCATGTCTGTCCTGCAGAGGCAACAGGGGCCACTACCTGTGGGAGTCATGGTTGTTTTGCTGATGTGTACATGATACGCCATGTCATGCCAGTGTCCATGTGGCAATGCAGGGTCCCTGGGAATCTACCTGTCAAAGAGCTGTGATGCCTTGGGCACATCTGTCCTCACTTGTCACTGTGGTGTGTGTTTGGAACGTGACAGCAGTACGTGGGTACTGTGACACAGCCTAATGATTTCCATAGCACAACCTGGAACTTGTTGTCTACACATGTTGAACTGAGATGTTAGATGTTGGCCATGTAGGGGCCATATATGTCCATACAGAACAGCACACACATCAAGTACTTGTGTCTCGTAATGATGTATCATGTGATATTGAGCATGGTCAATGCCACATATGTGGGGTGACTGACAATCTTTCTTTGTTCACCTATGCACTGCAGGGCACCAGCTGTCCATAGACCATTCCCTGACCTTGCAACCATGGTTGAACGTGACTGCATCCGACGGTACCGCTTCAACAGGCCGCTGATTGAGGAATTGGAGGTGCGGTTGGCCCCACATTTGCAACCTGGCCGGCCATACCCTGCAGCGCTGACACCCAAGGTGAAGGTGATGGCAGCCCTACACTTCTTTGCCACCGGTACCTTTCAACACACTGTGGCATCTGCTGGTGGGATGTCACAGACCATGTTCAGCCGTGTGCTACGCGATGTTTTGGAGGCGATGTTGAGATACTTGAACCAGTACATCTATTTCCCTAAACGTCAACAACTCACGGACGTCAAGAGTGACTTCTATGCCCTGGGGAGGATGCCACATGTCATTGGCTCCATTGATGGGACACATGTGGCTTTGGTACCACCACAGGCACATGAGCAGGCATACAGGAACAGGAAACATTACCATTCTATCAATGCTCTGGTGGTATGTCTTGCAGATATGAGCATCTCACATGTGTGTGCACGTTTCCCCGGTTCTGCACACGATGCCTACGTAATGAGGAGTAGTCGCATCCCGAGGATGATGTCACAGCTGCAGAACCAGCGTGCCTGGCTTGTCGGTGTGTACTGACTTTGTACCATTGTGTGTGTTCTGCAATGTTGTATTCCACCCTCTTTTCCAACTCAGCTAATGTGCAATTGTCTGTATGTAGGTGACTCCGGATACCCCAACATGCCGTGGTTGCTGTCACCCCTCAGGAACCCTGTGACACCAGCCCAGATGCGCTACAATGAGGCACATGGTCGGACCAGGAGAGTGATCGAGCGGACATTTGGTCTCCTGAAGAGCCGCTTTCGCTGCCTGGTCAAGACAGATGGGGCCCTCCCATATGCCCCTGCAAAGGTGTGCAAGATTGTCATCGTCTGCTGCATGCTACACAACCTGGCAGTGCGGAAGGAGTTGCCTCTCATCCTGGATGACGATGACCAACATCCGCCACCTGTGGAGGATCCTGGCCTGGGCCACGATGCCAGTGATGATGATGATGATGAGGGTGATGTCCGCACACAGCTCATCACCAACTTCTTCAGCTGAATGTGAGTATACAGAGTTGGTATGTCAATGATTTGAGTTTGCATGATATGTGTTGGTGGTGCTCTGTTGCTGTTTGAGTGTGCCCATGTGTTACTTGACTGGATGCGTGCAGCGATGTGTCCTTACAGGTAGTCGGTACTCCCCAACAGTGTTGACATGCTAACTTGGTTTTGTGTAGGTATCTTGTGACATGTATTGGGCATGAGAATTGCAGTTCTGTCCTATTCTTCAGTGCTTTTGACTGTGTGTCATGTCTGTCCTTCACAGGGTACTTTCAGAGTTGTTTGGTCAACTCGGATCCCCCGACACCATGATTCAACTTCCAGGGTGGAAGCAGTCGTTTCCCTACAGGTGATGTGCCACACACCCTGGACTTTATTTTTTCTACACTTGGTGACTGTGTGGCCACTGCCACGTGGGATTACCTTGCATCTGTAGTGGAAACAACATGTTGCAAATGTGTAATAAACCTGTGCTTCACTTTGGGATGTGCGTTGTCTGTGGTCACACATCTGACTGACATTTGCTTACTGCACCTGTGGGCTAGTTAACACATACTCTGAATAGGTGTGGTGTCTGTGCATTCCACTGTATTTCCTGGCAACATCAGTGTAGGCGATGAGTCAGATGGCCCTGGTGTGTATGTGTTGTGTAGCCCTAGTGGTGTGTCTCCCTCATATGTGTCACGTCGCCATGACTCACATGACAGTGTTGAACTTGCTGTAGCAGTTAGCATGCACAGTGTCATTTAGCAGATCAGCATCTCCATGACAAAAACAACGTTGGAATCACAACAGAGGCAAGTATTGGGTATTAGTGAGTTTATTTACATAGATGTGTGAGGATAGTGCACAGGATGGTGGGTGCTGTACATTGGGATTGGAATCCAAAGTTCCCAGATGAGTTGGAAGTGTTGGTAGCAGAAATGTCCTGAGTAAAGTCCACAGTCATCTGATACATTAGTCCAACTTAAACTCCCCATGTCATGTGGGAGAGTTGGGTTGCATTCGACAGGGTGAACAGTTTGCACACAAAGGAGAATTTCCAGAACAGGTGTTGGGTTCCTGGGGGATGTACATGGCCATCAGCCTCTCAGTTTTCCTTCCTCGGACGACCCCTCTTCTTTCTGGGGGACCCTCACGTGCAGGCCGCTGCGGTGCAGAGGACTCTCCACCAGAGTCATCCTTCCTCCCTGTGGCAGTTGCAGTTGTTGCGGCACCAGATGTTGTGGGCACACAGGGAGCTGTGGACATGTTGGTGCTAATCTGGCGGAGGCATGTCAATATGTCCCTCTGCACCGCTGTCAGTTCTTCCAATGTGTCCCACTTGGACTCCATGCCAGACATGTGTGTCTCCACACGGGACATGTGGGAGTCCAAGCGGGCATGATGGGCAGCCTGCTGCTGTTGAATGTCCTTCAGGATCCCCACTACCTGGCTGACCTCTCCGGTGCTATTCTGGTACGCATCAGCAATGCGTACCAGTTGTGGGTCATCATGCAGTCCAGACCCCTCTGCAAACAGCGACCTCTGCCTACCACCCCTCCCACCACCCCTGGCCACACGTGCGGCACCTGCGGTGGCACGCACAGGTGAGCCTAGGCCCCCTTGGGGGTTGGTACTGGGGTTGTTGTCCGTTGCTTCACGGTGGGCCGGGGTCCTTGTGCTGTTGTCATTCAGTGTCCTTGGTCTGTCCATGTCGGCGGGGGTGGTCTGTGTGTTGGCAGATGTTGGAGGAGTGGGTGCAGGGGGTGCAGATGGTGGTCCTGCTGGTGCTGCATGATGACTCACACCGGAGGGGCCAGGTAGGTCTTCGCCATCCGAGGAGGGCAGAGGCTGTTCCACACCAGAGAGCTCAGGGGCCACCGGAGCCTGGGACAGGGACTCCTCATCATCTGCTGCTGTGTCCCCATCATCACCTGTTTTTGGAAGAGACACACAATGTATGTTATGTTTCTACAGGCATCAATGGTTCAAACACCTGACAGTTGTGCCTGTACATTGCATTGTCCTAAGTTGTCACAGTCAGAGGTTGATATTGGTGTAGCACATTGTCCTGCCAACCTGAAGCATTTCAATGTGAATGTTGAGGTGTGTGCATGACCAGCATTGGTGGTATTTGGTTGACATCCGGACCTCCTTCTCCCCCCAGCCGAGTTATCCCACCATGAAGCATGCCACCCTTGCAGTGGGTGCAGGTTAACTCTCAGGATGTCAGTCAGTGGTGTCCTGCTGTTGGTTGGTGCCCAGTTCCCAGCAGGGCTTTGTGCTCCCCACAACAGAGCACCATTGTCAGACATCTTAGAAGTGGCTTTTCACTCCCTGTGAGGTGTGCATGCTTCAGTGTGAGCTTGCTGGGCCATGTGGGTGGGGGATGTTGAGCTGTGACTACCACTCCCATCATGCTATTGCCTACACCCCTCTTCCCAGCATGCCCATACTTCCTTCCTTTTGAGTCGACTTCACTGTGTGTGAGTGTGACAGCAAAGGCAAGATGGCTGGCAGTGTGGTCCTGTTGTTTGTTGGTGCACAGTTCACAGCAGGGCCTTGTGCTCCCCACAACAGAGCACCATTGTCAGACATCTTAGAAATGGCTTTTCACTCCCTGTGAGGTGTGCATGCTTCAGTGTGAGCTTGCTGGGCCATGCGGGTGGGGGATGTTGAGCTGTGACTACCACTCCCATCATGCTATTGCCTACACCCCCCTTCCCAGCATGCCCATACTTCCTTCCTTTTGACTCTGCTTCCCTGTGGGGTAGTGTGCCTGTGCTGACAGGATGGCTGACAGTGTTGTCCTGGCATTTGTTTGGCTACAAGTCCCAAAAGTGTCCCTGTGCTTCACACTAGGCCTGGGCGGTAAATTCCGTTCCGCTCGCGGAATTTGCGGAATTTGGGTAATTTCGCATTCCGCGGAGAACGCGAAATTGGCAAAAATTCCGCGATCCGCGGCTTTGCGGAGTTTTTTGCTTGTTCGCACTTTCAAAATGCGTGTTCGCGAGATATTTCTCCCCGAGCACGCAAACAGTGTTCGCGAACAGGAAAAAAGCATCGCGAACGGGCGGAACAAGCATTTAATTGTGCGTAGCACGTGGTCGGGTTCTCACACTGCACCTGTCCTCCGTGGGGTCCCTACTTACTCACCTTGGGGGGTTCCTTGGGTCCCAGCGATTCTACAACCTCTAGACACTGTCTTGACTCGAGTCTTGGTTCCTATACCACTATTTTAGTATATGGTTTGGTCTCCCCTTGGAGCCCACTGTGTATTAGTGCTGCTTACGTTTGTTTCTGTGCTACAGTATTGTGTGCTTTGTGCTTATCTGTGTGCAGCAGATACTGTGAGGTATTTAAGGTGTGTTATAATAATAAATACATATTGTTATAACTACTGTGTGGTTCTCCTTTCATTTAACCAATAACTTAAGGTTGCATTCTGGTAAAACAAGCTGCTTAACATTTCTTCAAGACGAAACCTGAAGGCTGCTCTCCACAGCTACCACTTGGATAGTTTTCTAAGGTGATCTTTGACCTCTTAAATAACCATAAGGGTTGTTTGGACTGGTGCAAGGTGCCCACTTTAATTAGTGGACAGCATATACCAGGCCAACTTCTCACACCCGGTACAGGCCTTTTAGGGTCTAACAGCAAGCTAGTGCTGCTGCCGAACACAGAAACGATTCTGTCCTCCTACTACTGAGCTGAGCTTGAGCAGGGGAAGGTAGAACAATAAGTTTCCTGTCACAGGGGGTGGACCACCTCCCAGACAGGACTTAGTGTATCGGGCTGGCGTGGGGGTGCTTGTCAGAGCCACCAGACTGCTTTGAAGGGCACATTTGGTGCCCTCCTTACATACTCCAGTTGGAACCAGTTCAACGAGCCGTTGGCTCCGCTCTGGAGCGAAACTGGACAAATAACATGGGAGTATCGTCCCCTCTGACCAGCCCCTCCTCTGGGAGGGATCGCTGAATCGTTCCAACTCTTTCCCTAGGATACCTAAGGGCTTACCTGTGGGTGGCTTTTCATGTTCATCGTGGGACAAGATTCAAATCTGAAAACACTTCAACTTCAACCATCTGGGCACCTTGGACTTCATTGGACTTCTCCTGGAACTGAGACTGCATCAAGGAAGACTCCTGCTGCTCCTTGTCATCCTGCCAGCCTTCTGCGTCGTCTATGCCTGTGCTTCATCCAGGTTCTTCTCCAGGCCTGTGGGCATCAAAGACACCCGAAGTTATCTCTCTTGGAGTGAAGGAGTACCTCCCCTGCATCTGCAGGTACTGCAATAAAGCTGACCCGTCTGCTGGTCTTGAGGTCCCACGGACTCCAAAACGTTCAGCAACACAGGTTCTGCAACTCCCTCAAGGCCTGTCTCAGCAAGTTTGAGGCCAGTATCCCTCGTCAGAACCGCTGGAACAGAACCCCTGTGCATTGCGTCAACTTGACAATGCCAAGGCTTGTTGACTCTGTCTTTCAGAGATCTTCGGGCTACAAGAAGCTCCTACCAAAGTCTTCATCCTCACCATATCCTCTGCACTGTGGGCCTGCATCTTTGATAAGCTGCTCGAGGTCCTCTTGCGACTCCGGTGCCTTCAGCCTGTGGGTCCTCTTGAGGGTCTTCTTTGACTTCAGTGGGCTGCCCTGCTCTGACTCTCCTGTACTTAATGAGTCCCTTGGACTTTGCTGGTCCCAACACTGCACCTTCTTCATTTACCATGTCTGTTGCTGCTGCCAAGGCTTGTTGGTGCTCCCGCCAGACACCGACCCCTTGGTTCTTGACTTTCAACGTGGGACAGCTCATGAATGGCTCCTGCTCTTCCACAACATCGCCTGGTCCTCACAGCTGCAGCAGTATGGTCACCGTCAACTCTCCTGCATCTTCCGTCATTGGTTTTCATTGGTCTTCTGTGCCTCCCAATCAGTCCAGAGTGAAATAGATTCTGTCTCCTCTGCTTGCAGGTACTCCTCTTCAAGAATCCATCTTTGGATTCCACCGGATTCTTTTACCTTCTTCGTCATCTGCATCTTTACTGAAGTCCTCCATTGTGGTCTACCTGGTTTCCAACGTCACTTTGCACCTGTGCACTCGGCTTCCCTGGTGTAGGTATCCTGGTTCCAGAGGTATCCACGGGTGGGGTGACTCTCCAACCTTCCATCTTCCACGGGGTTTCTTCAGGGTCCAATGGGGAGGGCCATTGTTCTTGAAAACTGCAACCGTGACTTTCACATTGACTTGCATTGAGTACGCGGCTGTGTTTCCACTCTGCACACAGCCTCCGTGGGTTTCCTGGTTACTTACCTCGGGTAGTTCCTTGGGTCCCCAGCTCTTCTGAGTCTTCTGGTCCAAGTCTCGACTTCGGTCGCAGTTCGCATTCCATTTTCTTAGTATATGGTTTGGTCTCCCTGTGGAGACCAATGTTTATTTGTGCTACTTACCTGTTCTACTTTTGAAATATTGTGTGTATTGTGTTGATATCTCTGGGTAGGAGATATACCAATGTGTTAGTGAGTGTGTATAATAAATATAACTTTTTTATAACTACACTATGTGGTTATTTTTTTATTTAACCTACACTATATGATTAGTTCTGGTAAAACAAGCTGCTTCTGGATTAAGCCTGAAGGCTGCTCTCCACAGCTACCACTTACGGAGCTTTCTATGGTTGTCTAAGACCACTAAAATCACCATAAGGGTTGTCTGGATTAGTGCCGGATGCTTCACTTAAATAAGTGTGCACCATATACTAAGCCCGCCTCCTGCAGCGTAGGTGCCTTTGGGTGGCATAGTGCACGCTGCAGCCCTTAGGGACCCTCTTTAGTACCCATGCCCTGATTACCAGGAGTATCATTTACCAGGGATTTACAAGAGTGCTAAAGTCCTTGCCAATTGAGTTACAATTAAGCATTTGTGTTGTTTTTCAGAAATTAGCATTGGCACTGGGGCCTGGTTAGCAGGGTCCCAGTGCACTTCCAATCAAGAGTCCAGTACCAGTGGGCAAAACGTGGGGGTGGCCATGTCAAAAGAGGTACTTTTCTACAGCATGTATCACCGTACCCACCAAATCTTGTCACAGTTTATTGTGCTCATTGGAGGACAGTTGTTTTTCCTGAAGTAATTCCACATCCGTGCGGTGTGTCTGTAGGAAAGAGAGGATTTTCTGCCTTTTAATATAATGGGTCAGGCCATTCATATTAAGGGAGGCAATCTGGAGAGGGCGGGTTGGCCCAGGTTGTGAGGGGGTCATGACTCATGAGTAATGCCATTGAGGGGGCAAGGGGAGGAGGGGAAAGGGAACCAGATGGTAGAGGCTGGGGGAGAACCAGTAACTTTCCTAGATGCCCGCACCCAATCCACTGGCAGGTAGAGATGAGGACTAAACTATAAACCAGAGATGCGTAAACGCTCTTCAGTCCTTACCCCAATCTTCAGGAAGTGGGAACAATGAGGGCTGTAGATCTGGGACGGAGGAACACTGCTGATCCGCAGCTGTGTGCCCTGGTCCATGTAGTGACAGCATGCATATGGAAACAGTCCCACACCAACATAATGGTAACCCAGGGTAAGAGGGACCCAAAGACCAAAACCCAGCCACCAGCCATCCCATCCAAGATAGAACAGACAAGATAGATAAATTGGTCCAGGCCCAGCATTGGAATTAACAACTGTGAAAACTGAAAATACAAATTCAAACAAAGGAACCAAGAGCATAGTGTACATTACTGCCAGGAGGCCCAAACAGCAACACAGGACAGTCTTGGCCAGGCTCAGCACAAGATTCCAGGAGCAAGTCACTACAGATGCCATCAAAGTGAGCCGGGCAATAGCCGGGCTCTGTGGCGCCAGAAGGTGCCTGTTGGGCAGCAACAGGAGGGTGGCACCAGCAGACTATAGGCAATCGGCCTGCTCGAGACCACCAGGGCCACGGTACATGGTAGAAAGGCTACCAGCAATCCGGGAGGCCAGATGACAGACGAGCAAAGATCTTAAGTCTTGAGCATCTAGCGTGGCTTGTCCCCTGGACCACCCAAAGACTTGCGGAGATGCTTGCCCCCATCAAAAGAGTAGCGTTGGGTGACTCTTTCCAGCCGTTGTTGCTCCTACTGGTCATCAGGTGGTTGATCCTCCCTCCCCGTGGCAGCAGCTGATGGACCAGCAGAGGGTCTCAGGTGTCCATGTCGGTGACATCCATGACGTCCACGAAGCTCCCCAGGTCTTCCGGGTCATCATACTCCCGATCCCTGCCATCCACAGTTATCAGCATCACAGCTGGTTCCAGAAGGCTATATCGGATGTCACACTACCGAAGACGGGGTTACAAGGACCCAAATCGCTTCCGGACAAGGTTGCTATCAGGAGGGAAGTCGCCTGAAATTCAAAGCTGGTGATTTTCACACTGAGAAGGGCTGTGTTTTTTCTCCGCCATGATAATCTGCTGCACCTACTAATATCGCAGAAGGAACATCAGAATATGCCTAGGTCACTGTGTGGAAGAGTAGGGGCGGGAACAGACCCTGTGCGCCCACTGTATCTCCTGTTTCTGCACAAAGCGGATAGACAGTTTAGGCAGGAAGTTACAAAGGAACGGGATCATGTGCGCCACCCTTCATTTCCTCCATTGTCCTTTCTATTCCTGCCCTCCACATCAATCACCTTCCCCCGCAGTGTACCCCCTCCACAGACCAGTCCGGGAGCCCATCAACACGTGCCTCCCCATCGGTGAGGTGGGTCTCTGTGATGTCAAGCCCTGATGAAAGGAGGCAGTGTCCATGCAAATTCTACACGTCCTCTCAGAGGCGCAACTAAAGCCAAATTTCGGAGGGGGCTACTAAAAAGTTCGGGGGGGGGGGCTGATTCTTCCAGCAATATGCAGAGTGGAGATGCAGGGGCTCTAAGATGGGGTGAAAACACAACAAAGCCTCGTTAGTGAGTAAATGGTATTTTAAAGACCTGTGAAGTACTCGGTGTGGCTGTGTGTGTGCCGGGCAAGCTGTCTCAGCCGGGCTGACACACACGACGGGGGGGCCCTTTGAGCCCAATGGGCGTTGCACGCCTGTGTCCTCTGCCGTTTTCATGACAGCTGTGCCAATGGAGCTCATGGGGTCTTTGATATCAGAGAGCTCGCGAAGCAGGGGCCCATAGCCCGAGACAACAAAGATGGTGGTGCTGCACCAGGTCCTCCGCTTCTAAAGTGTCGGGTGGCCTCACCCTAGAGACAGCCTCTGAGAATAGGAGCAGCCCTGCCAAGTACCACGCACCGGGCGTGAGACTAACGCATTTCAATGCTGGTGTCCGCAACACCGCACTAAAAGGCATTAGTCAAGCATGCAGAGCTTCTTGCCTCACTGTGGGATCAATGAGGCTCTTGTTTCATAAAAGCTGCCGTGGCAGTGCTTTCTTCCCTGCTGTGGGGCTCTGCCTGCCTGGCATGCTGGCTGGGCCTGGGGGACTCAGTCGTTTCTATGGTGACCGGGGTTGATGCCGCCTAGTCCAAGACTTCTAGTCGGATACATTGTATCGACCACTGCACGGGAGAAGAACTTGCCAAGTGTGGTCCCGGAGCATTCTGGGAGTCACGTGATGTGGGACTGCACCGGCTGCCTTGGGGTTTAAGGAATAAGAAGTGTCTGTCTTGGTCCAGGCAGCAGCTCCAGTGGTTGTTGTGTTCTTTGTCTCTGCCACGCACACGAGTGACACCGCAGGTCGGGCGTCCCTGTAGACACCGGGGAGGGGGGCGGGGGGGGGTCAGGGTCGCCTGCATCAGAGAGTGGCCATGGGAGGACGTGGGATCATGGCAGCAGCACTAGTCTCTGCTGGTGATGGAGGACAACCAACAGGACAGGTGACAGTGCTCACCCGAATACCAACAGAGCAGGTAACAGTGCTCACCCGAATACCAAGAGAGCAGGTAACAGTGCTCACCTGAATACCAACAGAGCAGGTAACAGTGCTCACCCGAATACCAAGAGAGCAGGTAACAGTGCTCACCCGAATACCAAGAGAACAGGTAACAGTCAGTGCTCACCCGAATACCAAGAGAGCAGGTAACAGTGCTCACCCGAATACCAAGAGAGCAGGTAACAGTGCTCACTCAAATACCAAGAGAACAGGTAACAGTGCTCACCCGAATACCAAGAGAACAGGTAACAGTGCTCACCCGAATACCAAGAGAGCAGGTAACAGTGCTCACCCGAATACCAAGAGAACAGGTAACAGTGCTCACCCGAATACCAAGAGAACAGGTAACAGTCAGTGCTCACCCGAATACCAAGAGAGCAGGTAACAGTGCTCACCCGAATACCAAGAGAACAGGTAACAGTGCTCACCCGAATACCAAGAGAGCAGGTAACATTGCTCACCCGAATACCAACAGAGCAGGTAACAGTGCTCACCCGAATACCAAGAGAGCAGGTAACAGTGCTCACCCGAATACCAAGAGAACAGGTAACAGTCAGTGCTCACCCGAATACCAAGAGAGCAGGTAACAGTGCTCACCCGACTACCAAGAGAACAGGTAACAGTGCTCACCCGAATACCAAGAGAGCAGGTAACAGTGCTCACTCAAATACCAAGAGAACAGGTAACAGTGCTCACCCGAATACCAAGAGAACAGGTAACAGTGCTCACCCGAATACCAAGAGAGCAGGTAACAGTGCTCACCCGAATACCAAGAGAACAGGTAACAGTGCTCACCCGAATACCAAGAGAACAGGTAACAGTCAGTGCTCACCCGAATACCAAGAGAGCAGGTAACAGTGCTCACCCGAATACCAAGAGAACAGGTAACAGTGCTCACGCGAATACCAAGAGAGCAGGTAACAGTGCTCACCCGAATACCAAGAGAGCAGGTAACAGTGCTCACCCGAGTACCAAGAGAGCAGGTAACAGTGCTCACCTGAATACCAAGAGATCAGGTAACAGTGCTCACCCGAATACCAAGAGAACAGGTAACAGTGCTCACCCGAATACCAAGAGAACAGGTAACAGTGCTCACCCGAATACCAAGAGAGCAGGTAACAGTGCTCACCCGAGTACCAAGAGAGCAGGTAACAGTGCTCACCCGAATACCAAGAGAACAGGTAACAGTGCTCACCCGAATACCAAGAGAGCAGGTAACAGTGCTCACCCGAATACCAAGAGAACAGGTAACAGTGCTCACCCGAATACCAAGAGAACAGGTAACAGTGCTCACCCGAATATCACATTCGATGTGCACTTTCAACTCTGGCTAAAGTTTGTACCGGAAGAAAGCTTTGTGTGTAATCTGTGCAGGATTAAAAGTGTGCATGCATGCAATGGAGGCCGTTAATTAAAAGTGTGCATGCATGCAAGGAAAGGTCGTTAAAGCTGTTTAATGACCCTGCAGGTCAATTATTTCACTTGGCGCCAGGGCTTTAAGTGGGATGAAAAAACTGGGGGGGTCTCTCAAAGGGACGTGGCCAATGTAATTAAGGGCGTGGCTTAACAACACATAAGCTAAAAATCCTTGCTTAGCCCGACTTGTATTTTGCTGTTTCTGTCATTCCATCCAGATATATGATACAACAAGGCAGGACTATTGGCTTTGTCAATGGTTGTTTGTTGCATAAGATAAATATGCAGAAACTATGGCTTGTTATACAGAATATTGAAAAAACTTCCACTTAACGCCCTGGTGACACCACGACGATGTTGTTGCTCCTGAGTTTCAAAAAGAGAAGGGAAATCCAGAGAGAAAATGACTCTCTTTAAAGGATTTCCCTTCCCCTACAAGCCCCCCTGTCATGACATCATGCCGTCACTTCTCCACTAGTGAGAAGTGAGCAGTGTGAGCACGCGCACACTAGTGAGGAGTGAGCAGTGTGAGCAGCGCACACTAGTGAGAAGTGAGCAGTGTGAGCGGCGCACACTAGTGAGAAGTGAGCAGTGTGAGCGGCGCACACTAGTGAGAAGTGAGCAGTGTGAGCAGCGCACACTAGTGAGAAGTGAACAGTATGAGGAGCGCACATCCATGTGAGAAGTGAGCAGCGTGAGCAGCGCATCCTAGTGAGCAGTGTGAGCAGTGCACACTAGTGAGAAGAGAGCAGTGTGAGCAGCGCACACTAGTGAGAAGTGAGCAATGTGAGCAGCGCACACTAGTGAGAAGTGAGCAGTGTGAGCAGTGTGAGCAGCGCACACTAGTGAGAAGTGAGCAGTGTGAGCAGTGCACACTAGTGAGAAGTGAACAGTGTGAGGAGCGCACATCCATGTGAGAAGTGAGCAGCGTGAGCAGCGCATCCTAGTGAGAAGTGAGCAGTGTGAGCAGTGCACACTAGTGAGAAGAGAGCAGTGTGAGCAGCGCACACTAGTGAGAAGTGAGCAGTGTGAGCAGCAAACACTAGTGAGAAGTGAGCAGTGTGAGCAGCGCACACTAGTGAAAAGTGAGCAGTGTGAGGAGCGCACATCCATGTGAGAAGTGAGCAACGTGAGCAGAGCACACTAGTGAGAAGTGAGAAGTGTGAGCAGTTTGAGCAGCGCACACTAGTGAGAAGAAGTGAGCAGTGTGAGTAGCGCACATCGATGTGCCTGCTGCTGTCACTGCAGGGACCGCCTGTGCCAGGGCACAAAACAGAGCCCGATAGAGATCCGTTTCGAGGCACCCTTTAACAAGCATTGGCATAGCCAATAGGTCTCGCTTTTGGGACCTTATAAGTATTTAGATATGCAACACAATCAACTGTTGCATAACTAAACACTTATAAGGTCCCAAAGGCGAGACCTATTGGCTATGCCAATGCTTGTTCTAAATTGATGGCGAGGGGGTGGTTTCTCAAGCATCTCTGAGGAAGGACTGGCTGCTTTAAGTGGTTTTTCTTATAGGTGATAGCAGGCTGGCGAGAGGCACTTATGCCCTCGTGTTGCAAACTCCGAGTCCTTCCCTCAGAGATGCTTGAGAAACCGCCCTCTCGCCAGCAATTTTGAAAAATAGTGCTATGATGTAGCTAGCGCTTGCCGCTTTATAGCACTTATTTTTTAACTTCCAGCCATGCTACACAGCAGCTTCGCTGCTGTGCAACATGGCTAAAACATTGACAAAGGCAATAACTCGCATAGGCGAGATTTGTTGGCTTTGCCAATGCTTGTTTGTCTCATTGCTCCCAGCCAAGCCGAAAAAAATAGAGGGAGACATTTTTACTCCAAGCTTACCTTTTGTTGAGCTTCTGTACACACAATAGCAAATGTTTGATCACTTTTCTCTGCAAGCTTACTTGTTGCTAAGCTTGTCTATGCACTAACCCTGTTTTGAGTGACGAAATACCTTATGCAGAATCATTTAGCAGCAACTTTGCACACCCCTGTCTAGGAAAAGGCAATACTAAGCGACCGCCTAGGGAGCCACTAGCAGCTGGCATTGTACTGGCTTCACAAGCATAAAATCTCATCTAATTCGCATTGGGGGTCTTAAAATATCAATTTACAGTGCAACGTTAAATGTAGTGCACAGACCACGGTCCCAGCCTTTAGCCTACCTCACAGCGCATGCGTTCTCCTCCTACGAACAAAGTTAGGGCCGGTCACTGAGAGCATGCATTTTTCTCATCAGGCTCAAAACGCTATTATCAGAAAATAAAATAATATAAACCCTGTTAACACCTGTGCTCGGCTGTGCGACTCCTAATAACTGTAGTTCACGGCAAAGCACACCAACCTCTGAAACCATGGCTGACCCAGAAGGAACTCTCCTAAATAGCAAAGCAAAATAAAAAATACAACAAAAAAACTGGGAAATGCGAAGCATGTCAAGTGTGAGCAATTGAAAGGCGAGTGGGTCTGAAGGGATCGCGGCCACTCTGTCATCAACTCACTCAAAGAATGAGGCCCGGAAGCACAGTAACCACCTATTAAAAACACAAGCCACCAGCGGCGCCGGGAGACAAAACACATAAGTTGCATGGTATGCCTTTTTTATTCGAAATCATGTTCGATCGTTAGCCACGAGGCCGCAAATAGCGCTGTGTCGCATGCAGGTTTCAAGCCAGTGCTCTTCCTGTAACAGACATATACAATACATGTCTGGAGACTTTTGAAAAAATAAAAAAAGATACAGATTTCCTGGCATTGGCTGTGCCAGTTCGATTTTTGCAGTAAAAAAGCGTGTTGACCAGTAGGCATAATGCAACACTTTCCATTGCCAGCAGATGTCAGTGCTGCACAAACTTGAGGCTTCTTCCACTGGGTTGGGTATTTTATATAGCCACTAACCAGGCTCTGTGATTTTCGAAGGCTGTTGCATCCGAATCTGTCTCTGGACTGTGTCACGCTTCTGTCTTTTACCGCTGAATAATGAAACGAGCGAGCGCGGCAGCCTGGGCTTTTGAAAGCTGACCAGACGCTCGTGCGTCATGGCCTTTTCCCTGCGATTACCCGCACGGCCGGCATGTGTTTCCAATTATCGCGCCCGCGTCTGGGCATGATAATTGGAAACAGATGTCTGCCCTGCGGGTAACCGCGGGGAAAAGGCATTGACGCACGAGCGTCTGGTCAGCTTTCTGAAACCCCTAACATAAAGTCTTGCCAGAGCAGCGCTTGCGCGCTACTCGAGGCTCGACCTAAAAAACTGCTGGTGCTCGGCACCGGTGAGCCCCGGCCCACTTAAAGCCCTGCTTGGCGCCTCTTATAAGAAGGAGATGCGCCGATCTACCCGTGTTCAGAGTGTCCAGAAGTAATCTTAAATTGAATCTGCCAGCCAACAAAAGCCCCCTCCACCTGGTGCAAGGGGCTAACTTCCCTTTTAGGTGCGAGACAGAGAGCCCCGAGCTCTCCTCAGAGTACACACACCCCTTGGTGCCTGCACGGTGCACACACACCCCTTGGTGCCTGCACGGTGCACACACACACCACTTGGTGCCTGCATGGTGTACACACACACCTTGGTGCCTGGATGGTGTGCACACACCCTTGGTGCCTGCATGGTGCACACACACCACTTGGTGCCTGCATGGTGCGCACACACCCCTTGGTGCCTGCATGGTGCCTGCATGGTGCACACACACCCCTTGGTGCCAGCATGGTGCCTGCATGGTGCACACACACCCCTTGGTGCCTGCATGGTGCACACACACCCCTTGGTGCCTGCATGGTGCGCACACACCCCTTGGTGCCTGCATGGTGCGCACACACCCCTTGGTGCCTGCATGGTGCGCACACAGCCCTTGGTGCCTGCATGGTGCACACACAGCCCTTGGTGCCTGCATGGTGCACACACACCCCTTGGTGCCAGCATGGTGCCTGCATGGTGCACACACACCCCTTGGTGCCTGCATGGTGCACACACACCCCTTGGTGCCTGCATGGTGCACACACACCCCTTGGTGCCTGCATGGGAGACGGACACACTCCTGCCGCTGCTGGGCTTTTCACACTTCTCTGTTTGCTCTAAACTATCACCGTGGAGCCTGTAAACAGAAGCAGAATAAGACCTGTTCATTGGGTAGAAGCCTGGAGCTGGCAGGATAAGAGCTGCTGGGGGAGAGGGACCCTGAGTGCTCACACATTTTAACGTCTGCACAAAACTGCAGAAATCGGACATCAAACTGCATGCTTTTTATAATGAACCATTACTGTTGTATTATGAAATATTTCGTTTGCTCGCATGGTTGCGCAGCCTGCATCAGATTGTATGTGTCTGACAGCTTTGGCTAACCTTGCCTTTTACCAGAGCCAATTGTGTTTTGCCAATGTTGTTACCATTTAAAACCACCTCGGACTTTTCCCATTATAAGTTACAAAACGGGCTCAAAAGTCACAGCATGCAAAAGGAATGCTCATGTTATGTACCCATGCATAAGAACTTCAGGCGCATTGCCACTGGTTCTCTTTTATAGACCCTAATATGGTGCAAGCAAATAATGTCTGTAATTGATCACATTACGCTAACGTGACCGCTTTGGTCAGCCCGGAATACAGTGTCACATTAGAAGTATTCAAATGTCACATATAACCATACTGAAAGCATAGAAATGTCACATATACAAACTGAAACATTGACAGCTATGAGCATGGGGCAGTGGGTACGCCCATTTAAGCTACAGCTAACCTTATCTGTGAGGGACAGAATTCTGCCCTTTCACAAGTAATGCAGCAACACAGAAATCACCCCTTTCAGTGGCAGGCACTACTATAGCAATAAGAGTTTTTTTAGAATACAAAAAAATATTGAGCGCATGCTCCAGCCTCATTTAACAGCCCTGGCAAGTATCACGCATCAGGCATTAGACTAACGCAGCGCATGTATGTAGTGTAGCTCTGTGTGACAGGCTGCAGCTGGTGTGATTGTGCCACGGGCGGGGCTGGGCAGCAGACCAGGGCGGACCGCTCAGTCACCTAAAGATTTTTATTGATGACCCTATTTCTTTTTTAAATACAGCCTGTGACCTATGATGTGACTTTTCTTAGAGTTTCTTGTTGCTTAGATAGGTGTTTATGGTTCCCTCGTCTTTATTGCTTGATTTTGAAAGTGTCACTCATAGTCGTTGAAATGTCACTCATAATTACATTGAAATTATGAAAATGTCACACATAGCAATCTGAAACCTTGGCAGCTATGTAGGAGTTGGCGGGTGGACCTTAACTTGGATATGGGCGACAATCAGGCCCCAAGCAGAGGTAAGAAGCAGCTTCTCTGAGCAGAGTCAGAGTCGCTGAGTAGAAGTCACTGCGTGGCAGCTCCAGGAGGCAGGCAACGAGGAACACAATGGTGTAGAGCACTTAAACCGGTCTGCTGCCCGTCATCCAAAGAGGAGAGTCACAAACCACCCTAAATCCCGCGCCCCCCCCTTGGAGCAGAGGCAACGTCAGCCCCAGCAGAAGTAATGGGCACCTGGCTCTTGAGCAGCAATCTTTCCAGGAGCTGCCCAATGGTAGAGGTACGGGGGGCAACAGGGTGCAAAAAGTACAGGGCCACGGGGGAAGAGGGTAGGGGGGCCAATCTTGTTCCAAGAGAAGGGTGGCCTTAGTTGTTCCTTGTTCCCCGCTAATCCCAGTGTGTTGGCGGGCTGTGACAGGTCAGCAGACTGCCCCGGCCATGAAACACAAATAGTGGCAGCTGGAATGTCCCTGGCATAGTGGCAACGCCTCCACCACCTCACGCTACTCACCGTCTACAGCTGCATCCTCGGGTGCTCCTCCCCGTAGAATACACACCCAACTCAGGCCTCATGAGGCCCAAACAGTGCACGGGGCCAGAGAAGAGGTGCAGGAGCCCATCTACCTCCATCCTGGGCCGCAGTAGGGACAGTGGCCGTGAAGGTTCCAGCCGCAGTCTCTAAAGAGCTTTAAAGCCCTGCCGCGCTCCTCCTGTGGCCGGGGCATGACAGCCGGGGCCCCATTGTCTTCAGGGGGCCTCCAGGCAGGGAACAAAGTCGGGTGCATAGGGGGAGGGTGGCCAGCCCATGCATGACCCTCCAGGGTCATAGAACAAATGGGCCAAAAAGCAGGCCTCGGGCGCCTGAGGTCGGGCCGCACCACCAGCGCTCACAGCGGTGTCAGTCTCCAGGCACTGAGGCCGTGATCTTAGCCCAGCTGCGGGGGCCTCCTAACACCCCTCCGTCGTCAGCAGGTATGTCACTGGATGCAGCATGGCACTGCAGCGGGGCCTCCTAGCACCCCTCCGTCATCAGCAGGTAAGTCACTGGATGCAGCATGGCACTGCACCAGGGGCCTCCTAGCACCCCTCCGTCATCAGCAGGTAAGTTGTTCGATTCAGCATGGCACTGCAACAGGGGCCTCCTAGCACCCCTCTGTCATCGGCAGGTAAGTCGTTTGATGCAGCATGGCTCTGCAGCGGGGCCTCCTAGCACCCCTCCGTCATCGGCAGGTAAGTCACTGGATGTAGCATGGCACTGCACCAGGGGCCTCCTAGCACCCCTCCATCATCAGCAGGTAAGTTGTTTGATGCAGCATGGCTCTGCAGCGGGGCCTCTTAGCACCCCTCCGTCATCGGCCGGAAAGTCACTGGATGCAGCATGGCACTGAAGCGGGGCCTCCTAGCACCCCTCCATCATCGGCAGGTAAGTCCCTGGATGCAGCATGGCACTGCAGCGGTCCTCCTAGCACCCCTCCTTCATCGGCAGGTAAATCATTCGATGCAGCATGGCACTGCAGCAAGAGCCTCCAAGCACCCCTCCGTCATCGGCAGGTAAGTCACTGGATGCAGCATGGCACTGTAGCGGGGGCCTCCTAGCACCCCTCTGTCATCGGCAGGTAAGTCATTTGATGCAGCATGGCACTGCAGCGGGAGCCTCCAAGCACCCCTCCGTCATCGGCAGGTAAGTCACTGGATGCAGCATGGCACTGCAGCGGGGGCCTCCGAGCACCCCTCCGTCATCGGCAGGTAAGTTGTTTGATGCAGCATGGCACTGAAGCGGGGCCTTCTTGCACCCCTCCTTCATCAGCAGGTAAGTCGTTCGATGCAGCATGGCACTGCAGCGGGCCTCCTAGCACCCCTCCGTCATCGGCAGGTAAGTTGTTCGATGCAGCATGGCACTGCATCGGGCCTCCTAGCACCCCTCCGTCATCAGCAGGTAAGTTGTTCGATGCAGCATGGCTCTGCAGCGGGGCCTCTTAGCACCCCTCCGTCATCAGCAGGTAAGTCACTGGATGCAGCATGGCTCTGCAGCAGGGCCTCCTAGCACCCCTCCGTCATCAGCAGGTAAGTCGTTTGATGCAGCATGGCACTGCAGCGGGAGCCTCCTAGCACCCCTCCGTCATCAGCAGGTAAGTCACTGGATGCAGCATGGCTCTGCAGAGGGGCCTCCTAGCACCCATCCGTCATCAGCAGATAAGTCGTTTGATGCACCATGGCACTGCAGTGGGAGCCTCCTAGCACCCCTCCATCATCAGAAGATAAGTCACTGGATACAGCATGGCTCTGCAGCGGGGCCTCCTAGCACCCCTCCGTCATCAGCAGGTAAGTTGTTCGATGCAGCATGGCTCTGAAGCGGGGCCTCCTAGCACCCCTCCGTCATCGGCAGGTAATTCACTGGATGCAGCATGGCACTGCAGCGGGCCTCCTAGCACCCCTCCGTCATCGGCAGGTAAGTCGTTCGATGCAGCATGGCACTGCACCAGGGGCCTCCTAGCACTCCTCCGTCATTGGCAGGTAAGTCGTTCGATGCAGCATGGCTCTGCAGCGGGGCCTTTTAGCACCCCTTCGTCATCGGGTGGTAAGTCACTGGATGCAGCATGGCACTGAAGCGGGGCCTCCTAGCACCCCTCCGTCATCGGCAGGTAAGTCACTGAATGCAGCATGGCACTGCAGTGGGCCTCCTAGCACCCCTCCATCATCGGCAGGTAAGTTGTTTAATGCAGCATGGCACTGCACCAGGGGCCTCCTAGCACCCCTCCGTCATCGGCAGGTAAGTCACTGGATGCAGCATGGCACTGCAGTGGGCCTCCTAGTACCCCTCCGTCATCAGCAGGTAAGTCACTGGATGCAGCATGGCACTGCAGTGGGCCTCCTAGCACCCCTCCATCATCGGCAGGTAAGTTGTTTAATGCAGCATGGCACTGCACCAGGGGCCTCCTAGCACCCCTCCGTCATCGGCAGGTAAGTCACTGGATGCAGCATGGCACTGCAGTGGGCCTCCTAGTACCCCTCCGTCATCGGCAGGTAAGTCACTGGATGCAGCATGGCACTGCAGCGGGCCTCCTAGCACCCCTCCGTTATTGGCAGGTAAGTCGTTCGATGCAGCATGGCACTGCAGCGGGGCCTCTTAGCACCCCTCCGTCATCAGCAGGTAAGTCACTGGATGCAGCATGGCACTGCAGCGGGCCTCCTAGCACCCCTCCGTCATCGGCAGGTAAGTCGTTCGATGCAGCATGGCTCTGCAGAGGGGCCTCCTAGCACCCCTCTGTCATCGGTTGTGCCAGTTGGTTATCATTTACTGGTGCAGTACAGAGAGAGTGTGAAGCTACCTGTTTCAAATAATTTACCAGGGAGTGCATATTTGATGTGAGTTTCCTGTGAGCCCACCTTAGTTGGCTAAATTTAGGCTCAAAATCCCCATGCCTCATTGAGGCCCCGAGGACCCAATCCCCCAGCACAGGGTATACAATTTGGGGGAGGAGGTGTGTGCACCTCCCCATACCTTATTGATGACCCGGGGACCCAATCCCCGGAGCAGAGCATTAAATCTGAGGGAGGGAGGGCATGTCCCCCATGTCTCATTGAGGCCCCAGGGACCCCATCCTCTGGAGAAGAGAATAACATCTAGCAAATTTAAGAAGGTGGGGCCATGTTCCCACTTCCCCATGTCTCATTGAGGCCCCAAGGACCCCATCCTCTGGAGCAGAGAATATCATTTAGGGGAAGAGGCATGCAGGAGCCCTGCAGCATGCGCAGTGTTATCACTCATGTTGTTTTAGATGTTGCACAACCTATCAATGACCACAGTGCTCCCACACAGTCAGTAACACTACCCTGTTCCCACATTCTGTCAGTGACCCCCTGTCACCACTTCTGCTAGTGACCCCCAAGCTCCCACACCTTCAGTGACCCTGCTGCTTCCACATCCTGCTTGTTACCCTTTTGTTCCCACATCCTGCCAGTGACCACCTCTTGCTCCCAAATCCTGCCAGGTAAACTCCTGCTCTCTTACGCCCAGAAACCATCCCTACTCTCACACATTGTCAGCAACCCCCCAGCTCACATAACCTGCCAATGACTCCCTTGCTACCATACTGTCAGTAGTCCCCCACACCCTGTCAGTGACACACAGACTGTCAGAGACACCCTGTTCCCACACTTCCAGTGACTCTGCTGCTCCCACATCCAGCTAGTGACGCTTCTGCTCCCATGCCTTGCCAGTTACCACCCTACCACATCATCAGTGACCTCTCTGCTTCCCTATCCAGGCAGTGCCCTTCCTGCATCCACACTGTCTGTAACCCCGCTGCTCCTGCATCCTGCTTTTAACACTCCTGTTCCCACACTCTTCCAGTGATTTCGTACTCCTACATTTTACCAGTGACATCCCCACACATCGGCAGTGACCCCCGCTGCTTTCCCATTCAGGCATGGGCCCTCCTACCTCCACACTGTCAGTGACTCTGCTGCTACCACATCCTGCCCCCCAATTCCCACATCCTGAGAATGACAACCCTCCTCCGACATCCTGCCAGTTACCCTCCCACTCCCACATCCTGCCAGTGACCCTGCTCCCACGTTGATGCCCTGCTCACACACTTCTTTTCAGTGACCACTCCTGCTACTACACCTTCTTAGTGGTGCCTCTGCTTCCACTCGTCAGTGACCACCTGCACTCACACCCTGCCAGTGACTCGCTTGATCCCATATCATGTCAGTGACCCAACTACTCCCATATCCTGCCAGTGACTCTCCTGTTCCCACAACCTGGTAGTGATCCACCTACTCGCATACCCTGTCAGTGACCTACCTGTTCCTACACCCTGTCAGTGTGGGAGCTAAACCTTGATAATCACCTGGACCCCAATATTTTGAACATCTCTATTTTTACTAAATTAATTCAATGGATCTAGCAGTTAAAGACAACACTCCTAATAGGAAAAATATACACTTTAATAAAATACAACAAAACAAACATGTAAACATTAAAAACTTCTTTCTAGAGTTCTAGATCAAAAATAGATTTATTACAAAAAAAAAAAGAATATATGGAGTACAGAAGAAAATGCACATATTGCCATGAAGGCCCAAATACAGAAATACAGAGTCATAAAACTTAGCCCCAATTAGACATTTTTAGCTAAAACTCCGAAAGTCACACTTGCATAGATTACTGACAGCATCCCCATAAAGAGAATCATAGTCACAGGAGGCAAATGGAAGTCGCCTCAGCAGCAGCTGACGGGACAACAGCCCTAGGAGCAAGTATAAAAAATGACCCCTGCAATTCCAAAACTGAAGTGTTTTATACACAATTCACACAGGCTATTAAGAGATTCTGTAAATTCAGCATAGTATGATCATGGTTAGGGTCGCAATGGCAAATTAGAAACAATAACATAATATTTTAAATCTTAAGTACTACTCCATTTCTTAAGGTAAGAGAAATCGTCCACCTATTTCGTCAGCAACTATACTCTGAAGAAGATCAACACAAAGTGAAGCATTTCTTTAACCTGGAAAGTGCCACGGCCGATCTAATTGTCCCGTGCTAGAGACAGGAAGTGCTCGAACCGATCAGAATGGCCCGAGCTCCACCCTCTAGTGGGAGAAGTTTTTATTCACCTCTAATCCACTAATGCGTTCAATATCTCTGTTTAAGACTTCATAACTTCAGGGCCAGTGTCTAGGGTTTAGGGTTAGGTTTGAGGGATTGAGGGCATAATGGAGTTGGCAGGGTTTCAGGGTGGTTTGGTTCGATTTTGGCCAGATTTGGCAGATTTTTGGGTGTTTTTCAATGTTGGCGGGCGGGGGATATTTGGCTGAAAAGTCGTACCCCTTCCAGTGAAGCTGTGGTGTTCTGGCTTGGTGAGATTTTTGTGAATCGCTGCAACTAGTATCCCACAAAGTTAGAAGATGATCGGCCTGAATTTTTTGGCCTGCCCTAACGTCAAGATTTCTTGCAAAGATTTCCCTGACTGTTGGAGGATTGTTTCTGGTAGTTTTACGGAGTAGCACCCTTGTATGATTTGAGCACAAATCTTTCTGCTCATCCTGAAACCCACATATGCTTGCGAGTTCCTTTAATCGACTATGAAAGTTGCCTATAGACTCTTTAGCTTTCTGACGTGCTTGCCTGAATACGAAGTGTTCATAATCCTTATTCACCATTGGCTCGAAATAAGCATTGAGTGCATTCAGCAGCGTGGTGTAGGTTTTCGGCGTTGCTTCTACCAGCTTTTTATATATTCTGTGAATGTCCTTCCCTCCTAAATGGTGCAATAGGGCTCTCCTCTGCTCACGAGATATGCCAGCTCCCTCAAAGTAGAATTGTAGGCGTTCTGTCCAAATTTTCCATTTGGGCACTAGAGTTGATGACGCTCCATAAACCACGAAAGGCTCCATCACCAGGATCGAGACTATGGTGTGTGAGAAGTGAGAGTTGAGCCTCATGGGGGACCTCGCATTATGAGCACTGCCTTTCTCCACAGATGTGGGGACAGCTGCCAAGCTGAGGAAGCAGGTAGGGTGCGCGGCGATCTCTCGCAGAGATGAACAGTACAACAGACTAGCTGAGTGCTGCGGTGCCAGTACCAGGTGTGGTCTGAACTTGGTTAATGCAGCAGGGTGCTGATTGTATAGTATGGCTGTTGGATGTGTTCGCTCTCTCAGCTTTTTTGTGTGTGTATTTGGCTTCCCTGGATGCAGAAGGCAGGTGTTAAATTCAGTTCACTAACCCCTGAGGCTTTCAGGCAATGCACCCATTTAGGGAGTATTGGGGCCAGGTACAGGCACTGCAGAGGGATAGGCCGCATAGGCCAAAGAGAGCAGGGAAGGCCTTTTTTTGTTTTTAGTAAGATTCCGTAAGGAGGGGTACGAGTGGTGCGGACACGCTACAATCACGCCTCTGTCACGTGAGCTGAGCAGCCAGGGGATGCAGTAGAGGAAACAGTGCCGGGCAGAGAGGCCCGGCACTGTTATAATGAGCTACACTGTGGTTATGGTCTCCTGGTGTATTTTGGGACTGACTCGCAGACCCACCCCCATTTATTTATTGGAATTCCAACATCATGAGAGACCCTACCAAAACCTGCATGTATGCGTGTGCCTTTACTTAGGTCACCCCACCAACTTGGTGAGGTGGTATGTTACAGTGTCTTCTGCCATACCTGTTGAATGTCTGCTAGGGAATGATCTTGAGACATCAGCATGGGCTTAGGTAGGGATGAGAACCCATGCAGCCATGCTGGAAATACCTGAGTGGGTTTGTGTAAAAACAAGAGCACAGAGCAAAACCCAAAGTGAAAAAGAGGTCTTGGAGCCTGGAATAATGGCCCAGAAACCTCCAAAGGAAAAGCCAGGAAGGCTGGGAAACCAATTTCCATACAGACAACAGCTCAGGTCCCCTCTCCCCAGGGAAAAGACCTGTCAGCTTTCGAGGGAACTGAACCCCAAGGAACTTGGGCCTTACACAACAGTGCTCCTAGGTACAGGGGGACCCTTTAGGGAAGATTTATTCCAGGGACAAAAAACATGTCCCACTCTTGAAAGCCTGAGAGAGCAAGCTGCTGCACAGGAAAGTGGTGATGTCAGTGGTTCCCACAGGACCTATTGGGAGGAAGGACTCCTGTACACAGAGGCCAGAGAACCCAAACCTGATAAAAATGTAAGAGTGGTAGTCTCTCAAATGTAGATAGAATTTCTACTCACTTTGGCCCATGACATCCCCCTAGCTGGGCATCTTGGCCAAATCAGCTTGGAGTAGGTTAGTTACCCACTTCTACTGGCCAAACATGGCCCAGAAAGTGAAGGAGTTCTGTAACTCCTGTGTTATCTGCCAGGCCTGTGTCAAAACAGGTAGCAATCCAAAGGCCCCCTTAATTCCACTTCTAGGGGTTGGAGTTCCCTTTGAAAGGTGCAGGGGTTGACATTGTTGGTCCCCATTACCATCAAACAGCTTCAGGCAACAGGCTTATCCTGGTGGTAGTGGATCATGCCACCAGGTATCCTGAGGCTTTCCTCTTAGGACTGTCACTTCTCCTATAGTTCCCAAGGCCCTCATGTAGGTTCCCTAAGGAGGTGGTTTCAGACAGCAGTAAAAAGTGTGCGGCGACTTATAAGTTCATCACACCATATCATCCACAAACAAATGGCCTTGTTGAAAGATTTAACAAGACCATAAAAATATGATTATGGGGCTCCCTGAAAAGCTCAGTAGGAGTTGGGATGTCCTGTTACCATGCCTGTTTTTTGCCTACAGAGAGGTGCCTCAGAAAAGAGTGGGCTTTAGTCCCTTTGAGATTCCGTTTGGCCATCCTGTATGGGGTTCCCAGAGGCATGTGAAGGAAGTCTGAGAGAAGCCTCTCAAAGAGCCTAAACTGGACATACTGGACTATGTGCTTGGCCTTCGTTCAAGGATGGCTGAGTACATGGAAAAAGCAAATCACAGCCTTGAGGCAAACCAAGAGCTCTAGAAGCAATGGTTGGAATAAATAGTTGAATTGGTTGAATTTCAACAAGGGGAAAAGGTATGGGTATTGGAGCCTGTGGTACCTAGGGCCCTCCTAGACAAATGGAGTGGACCCTACCCTATTCTTGAAAGAAAAAGGGGAGGTCACCTACTTGGTGGACCTTGGCACTCCTAGGAGCCCCCAGAGGGTCAACCATGTGAATCACCTGAAACTCTTTTATGAGAGGGCAGGAAGAATAGAGGGAACCTCTTTCTGACCTTCTATCTAAAACCCTAAAGATGGGTCTCTTGATGGAGTTGTCTTGTCAGACACTCTCACTGCCTGAAAGCAGCTGACTGCATTTAGTAAAGTTCCTTTTTTTAAGATGGCCACCCCCACTTTTTGCTCACTGGCACTGATGCTGATTGGTAGTGCACTGGGTCACCGTTAACCAGGACCCAGCGCCAGTGCTATTTTCCCTAAAGACAAGGTCAATTCAATCAATCAGCTGTTTGTTAAGCGCGACTACTCACCTGTAAGGGTCTCAAGGCTCTGGGGGGTGAGGGGGTCGCAGGTTCCAGTCCATCAAGGAGTGAGTCTGTCGAAGAGCCAGGTTTTGAGGTTTCTTGCGAAGATGGGGAGCGATGTTATCTGTCTGAGGTGGAGCGGAAGGTCGTTCCAGGCTCTGGCCGCGCGGAAGGAGAAGGAGCGGCCTCCCGATCTGGTCTTTCTGGTGCGGGGGACCACGGCGTAGGAGAGCTGGGCTGATCGTAGGGTCCTTTGGGGTGCGTGGAATTTGAGTTGGCTGTTCAGGTATGCTGGTCCAGTGTCGTGGAGGGCCTTGTGAGCGTGGGTTAGCATCTTGAAGGTGACTCTAGCTTCGATGGGGAGCCAGTGGAGTGTGCGCAGGTGCTGGGAGATGTGGCAGCGTCTTGGCAGGTTGAGGACCAGTCTTGCGGCGGCGTTTTGGATGTTCTGTAGCTTGCGGGTGAGGTTTTTGTTTATTCCGGCATAGAGTGCGTTGCCGTAGTCGAGCCTACTGGTGACCAGGGCGTGAGTAACGGTCTTTCTGTGTTCGAGGGGGATCCATTTGAAGGTCTTACGTAGGAGGCGGAGGGTGTGGAAGCAGGAGGACGAGACGGAGTTGATCTGGCGGTCCATTTTGAGCTCTGAGTCCAGAATGATTCCCAGGTTGCGTGCGTGGTCCGTGGGGGTGGGCGGGCTTCCGAGGGCGGGGGGCCACCGTCGTTCCAGGCATCAGGGTTTGGGCCCATGATGAGTACTTCCGTTTTGTTGGTGTTTAGTTGTAGGCAGCTGTTTTTCATTCATTTGGCGATGGCTTCCATGCCTTCTTGAAAGTTGTGTCTGGCGGTGTTGAGTTCGTTGGATAGGGAGAGGATGAGTTGGGTGTCGTCTGCTTATGACACAATGTTGAGTCTGTAGGTTCTGACGATGGGGGCGAGCGGAGCCATGTAGATGTTGAAGAGCGTAGGGCTGAAGGAGGACCCCTGGGAGACTCCGCAGGTGGTAGGTGTAGGGTCCGAGAGGAAAGGGGGGAGTCTGACCCACTGCGTTCTGCCGAGAGGAAGGAGCGGATCCAGTCGAGGGCCTTGTCTTGGATCCCTGCGTCGTGGAGTCTGTGTATTAGGGTGCGGTGAGAGACTGTGTCGAACGCCGCTGAGAGGTCGAGGAGGATGAGGGCTGCTGTTTCTCCTTTGTCCAGTAAGGTATGGATATCGTCTGTTGCGGTGAGGAGGGCGGTTTCCGTACTGTGGTTTTTTCTGAAGCCGGATTGGGAGGAGTCGAGGATGTTGTGCTCTTCGATGAATGTGGCGAGTTGGCTGTTGATGGCTTTCTCGATTACTTTCGCTGGGAACGGGAGCAGGGATATGGGTCTGTAGTTTTTGAGGTCGGTGGGGTCCGCCGAGGGTTTCTTCAGGAGGGGGTTGATCTCAGCATGTTTCCAGTCATCAGGGAACGAGGCGGTTGCCAGGGAGCGGTTGATGGTGTGGCAGAGCATGGGTGCGATAGTGTCAGCTGCTCTGTTGAAAATGTGGTGGGGGCAGGGGTCCGTGGGGGCCCCGCAGTGGATTGACTTCATCTTCTTCAGTGTGTCTTTGGTGTTGAGGGCTGTCCAGTTGTCGATCGCTGACTACAGGGTGTCGGGGGTGGTTGGTGAGGGTTCAGTGTGTTGGTTGTCTTAGTTGAAGTTGTCGTAGATGCTCTTGATTTTGTGGTGGAAAAAGGTGCTGAGTTTGTCGCAGAGGTCTTGTGAGGGAGGGATGTCGGTGGACTCGCTGGTGGGTTGGGCGAACTCCTTGATGATGTTGAAGAGTTCTTTTCTGTTGTGTGCATGAGTGGAGATTCTGTCTTCAATCGCTTTTTTCCTCGTTTTTCTGATGAGTTGGTGATGGGCGTTGGTGGCGGCTCTGAAGTTGTTGTGGGCTTCTCTGGATTTGGTGTTCCTCCAGGCCTTTTCGAGGCGGCGGCAAGTGCATCTGGACTCTCGAAGTTCGGTGGTGAACCATCTAGCTTTTCTTGAGGGGGGCTATGGTGTTGGCGCTGTCGGAGATCCATCTGTGCAGGGTTCGGGCTGTGGTGTTGGGGTCGTCGTTTTCCATGATGGTTGGGGTGGAGTTGCTGAGTGATGAGGTTAGCTGGTCATCGGTGATTCTGGTCCAGTTTCTTCGTGGGAGCAGGTGCTGGTGTCTGTGGATGGTGGGTGTTCTGAAGGTGAAGTGGACGCATCGATGGTCAGTCCATGGGAGTTCGGTGGTGTGGCTGAAGGTGATGGAGTTTTCTGTTGTGAAGAGGGGGTCGAGGGTGTGTCCTGCTGAGTGCGTGGGTTCGGTCAAGATCTGGCGGAGTCCAATGTTGTGGAGGTTGTCCAGGAGGGATGTGGTGCTGGGATCCAGTTGGTTGTAGAGGTGGAAGTTGAGGTCTCCCAGTAGGGTGTAGTTGGTGGATGAAATGGCATGCGGGGAGATGATGTCCGTGATGGAGTTGGCGAAGAGTCCGCGGGGTCCAGGGGATCGGTAGATGAGGGTTCCTCGGAGGGTGGAGGTAGGGCTGGCCAGTATCTTGAAGTGAAGGTGTTCCATCAGGTCTGTGGGCTCGACGGGGAGTGTGCTCAGGCGGAGGGTGGATTTGTGGACAATGGCAATTCCTCCTCCTGGGCGGGTGGGGCTGTCCTTTATGGAGATCTTGCAACCTTGGGGAATGGGGATGGCGATGTCCGGTCCCGAGGTGGTGTTGGTCCAGGTTTCGGTAAAGAATGCTACGTCCGGGGTGGTGCTGTCGAGAAGCTCCCAGATTTCGGTGGCATGTTTGTGGAGGGATCGGACGTTGAGGAGGATGCATTGCAGGGTCTTCGGTTCGGTTGTGTTCTTGCGGGCGAGTTGCGCTGGGTCCGTGGTCTTGGCGGTGCTGCAGGTGTGCCGGCAGTAGTGACAGCTGAAGGGTCCATGGGTGTTGGCTGGTGATGCTTGTAGGAGAGTAGCATCTGCTTCTTATGGTTACCCCCACTTTTTGCTGATGTTTCACTGTTTTTCGACTTTAGTCTGGCTTGGGCCCTGCTATTCAGGACCCCAGCCTAGCTGCTTCCTCTCTAAAATGGATTCCCTGTACATTAGGTACACTCCAGATTGGATTCTGGGGTACCCTTGTGAGTCCCTAGTATATGGTATACTATGTTCCCAGGGCTTAGGTACCCTAGAGGCCTACCAGGGGCTGAAGCATGTATTATGCCACCCCTGGAAAGCCTTCCAAAATGACACCACAGGACTGCTACTGCAGCCTGAGTGAGGTGGTGCATGCACCCCTAACTGAGATATAGGTTCACTATATCTCAACCATCACTGCACATAGAAACCTATCAGTCACCCCTATGGCAGGCCTTATCAATCCCGAAGGCAGGGTGCTTGATTATATGTGAGAGGGTGCCCAGGCATGAGCTGAGCACCCCTGCAGCCTTCGGAATCTATCCTCCGGGGTTGTCAGTGGTGCAGCCTGACCATATACTCTTAAGTGCATTATAACCTCGCGGTAAATGCTAACTTTGGACTGGCTGCACGGAAACATGTCGTGTTTGGTGTCAAACACCTTGGAATCATACCCCCACACCAGTAACTGGTGTGGGAGTATGATCCCACCCTTCTAGAGGGAGAGACATGACAGCACCGGTATACCCGGTACCAGCTTAAAAGAGCCCTGGCATCACAAAATGGATGCTGCAGCCACAGTCTACGAGTCTGGCCTCCTGCTACTGACCGAAACTCTGGCAGGGGAGGCCTGGACAATAGGTTTCCTGTCACAGGGAGGTGTCACCACCTCCCAGACAGGCTTTTGTTTATGGGGGCTTTGTGGGAGCACTCCAAGAGTGCTTTGAAGTCCTGCATTGGGGGCACATTTGGTGTCCCTGTGTATAGTCCAGTTCAAACCGGTCACAGGGGCTACCAGCCCCTGCTCTGGCACGAAACTGGACAAAGGAAATGGGTGTAGCCACCCCTCTTTCCAAACCCTCCCATAGGTGGGTCCCCTGAGTTAGTCCAACCCCTTCCTTGGGTATAAAGAAGGAACCTCTGTAACCAGAACTTTAGATATCCCTGGACGAAACTCTGAAACTGAATTCTGGACCTTCGACGATCTGTTCAACGCCAGATGACTGAAGAATCTCTCTTGGAGTAAAGGAGTTACTCCCCTGCTTGGCAGGCACCCACAACGCATCTGTCCGGTCTGCATTTCCAAAGCTCCTGCCGGACGCCGAAGACTTTGCAACACCAGAGGTGGATTTCCAGACTTCCCCGAGGCCGACCTGAGTCCCCAGTAAAGCTGAGACCTGTAGCCGTCATGGGTAACATGGAACTGGAACCCCTGGACACCGTGCACATTTGCAAGTGCATCAGCTTCTCGGTGTTCTTCG
Source organism: Calotriton arnoldi (assembly GCA_963921515.1). Lineage (NCBI taxonomy): Eukaryota > Metazoa > Chordata > Amphibia > Caudata > Salamandridae > Calotriton > Calotriton arnoldi. Next base: position 217,532 of record CAWUFW010014305.1, on the reverse strand, counting down.
ACCGACCTCGAGCAGAGAATCCATCGAAGATTGCTGGCCTACCCACTCTGAGTGACCCGTGGGTCGCCATTTTGTGATTCAGCCCGAGGTACCTTCGCGATCCCTTGTCCGTTGACTTGTGGGTCCCTGAGAAGGCAACTCTGATTTTCTTTGGGCTTTCCTGGTTGCTCCAGACGTGCCCTGAATCTCCCTTGCTGGGTGAGTTCCCTGGACCTTGCTGGTCCACTCCGAAGCCATTGTTCTCTTTCTGCGTGGGTTGCTGTTGCCAAGGCTTGGTGTGTCCAATCCGGACTCCGACGCTGCAGTACTCGATATCCTTTGTGGGACAGCTCGAATCCAGCTGCTGGTCATCGTCGACACCTCCTGGTCCTCGTGGCTGAAGAGTCAAACTTCCCCTCATCTCACCTGAAGCACCCGACATCGGTGGGCATTCAACTATCGTGCCCCTGGTCACTGGCTAGTGACCCAGACTCTGTCCCCTCTGCTTTCAGGTTCTTCTCATCTGCGATCCAGGCTTGGATCTCTTCGGACACTTCGCATCTTCCCGGCAGCAGCACTTCTTCGCCAGCTTCCATTGAAAACGACGACGCGACCCGACACCATTTGACACCTATGCACCCGGCTTCCCTGGGTTAGGTAACATGAGTACTCCGGTTCTCCCGTGGGTGTTGGCCCTAGAACCATCTAAGTCTAAAAGGGTTTGTTCCTAGTCACCTCCTAAGTGTCCTTAAACTTTAAATTTCCAACCGAGACTTTCCCCATAGAAGCTAACGGCACTCGCAGCTGTGTTCCCACACTGCACGCTTCCCCCGTGGGTGGTTCCGAAGGGGCCCAGCTATTCTACAGGCTCTAGGCCTTGTGTCTAGTTAAGTCGTGGTTCTTATACCACTATTTTAGTATATGGTTTGGTCCCCCCCTGGGGCCTATCGTAAACTGTGCTATTTACTGTGAATATTTTACTTGTAACTTGTGTACTTCGACTTCTAGCCTCATAAAGAGACTAGGGGGGTGTGTTTTAGAATAAATACATATATTTTATATATATACCTGGTGTGGATCTCTTTTCATTTGGTCATTCAAGAGATTATAGACTGGTAAAACAAGCTGCTTTACATTCCTTCAAGACTTAGCCTGAAGGCTGCTCTCCGTAGCTACCACTAGGATAGCTTTCAATAAAGGTTGTCTTTAACCTATCATCAATAAGGGTTGTTTGGACTGGTACAAGGTGCCCACTATAACTAGTGGACAGCATATACCAGGCCAACTTCTCACATTGGTGTGCAGAGTGTGGGATTCCAGCTTGCTATTGTTTAACCAGATAATCTCAATTGATTGACTAACTGAAAACCCCTAACGGTACTTGAGGTACATATATATTCAAGCTTAGAATAACAGTAAGTTCTATTGAACTTAGAGTTGTGTGTTAAGGGCTTAGCACACCCTTTCTACAACTCAAGAGAGTTTAGTAGGCCACACTAGAGTAGGTAGTGCATACACCACACCTCACTAGTGATGTCTTCAAGGCCAGCAACCAGTGGGTCCCTGCCAGAAGCCCCTGGGCTTCTTGCAACCAGGTATGATAATCTCCCATTCTTGGAATTGAGAGCATTATGCAGTACTAGGAGACTGAAGACAGGCAAAAGTGCAACCACCCAACGCCTCATAGAGGTACTCCTGTTAGATGACCTCAGAAGACCCTTAGGGTCTGAGGGCACAGGCAGGGTGGGTGGGGCAGCAGATGAGGAAGAGTCCAGGGTTGAAGATAACCAGGACCAGACCTCTGAAGCTGACCAGGAAGATGATGATGATCTTGACCTGGGAAATCCAGCTCCCCAGGAAGATGAGGAGGAAGAACTCAATGGTCCTCTCTTTGTTCCTCCTGGGAGAGTTGGTGGTGTGCCTAGAACGTCCAGATCTCCCTCTGTGGAGTCTAACCATTCTGGTACATCCATAGGGACCTCTATCTCTGCTCATAGGAGGGAATCCTCTCATGAGAGGAGAGAGAGACTGCTCAAGTATGAGGAAGCTCAGCTTAGGATCAGAAAAGAGCAGTTGGCTATCGATAAGGAGGCCCTAGAGATTCAGAAACCTAGAAAAAGGTTGGGACTAGAGCCCCATGGTGGCAGCAACATCCCTAGTGTTAGGGAAAGGTCTTATGACCATAGAAACCTGAGCAAGATTGTCCCTCCCTACCAGAGTGGGGATGACATCCATAAATGGATTACTGCGCTGGAAAGGGCCTGTAAAGTTCAGAGCGTCCCCCAGGAGCAGTGGGCAGCAATCTTGTGGCTCTCCTTTGCAGACAAAGGTAGAGATAAGCTCCTCACTGTTAGAGAGGAGGATGCTGATGATTACCAGGTTTCGAAAAGTGCATTGATTGAAGGGTTTGGCCTAACCACTGAGCAATACAGGTTAAAGTTCAGAGACACCCAAAAGGCACAGAATCAAGACTGGGTGGATTTGTAGATTGTTCTACTAAGGCTCTGGAAGGCTAGTTACTTGGCAGTAAGGTGTGTGACTTCAAAGGATTGTATAATTTAATCATGAGGGAGCAGATTCTTAATAACTGTCAAAATCAGTTGCTACATCAGTACCTGGTGGACTCTGATCTGACCTCTCCTCAAGAATTGGGAAAGAAGGAAGACAAATGGGTCAGAACCAGGGTGAGGCAGAAGGTTCAGAACCAAGGTGGTGACCCAAAGAAGCAAGATTCAAAGAACTCTGACAAGGGTGGGGAGAAGGGTAAAGACCAGAAGTCTTCACAAGGTCCCCAAAAATCTTCTTCAGGGGTGAATCCCAATCTAACAAGGGAAAAGGCCAAAAGAAACCATGGTGCAAGATTTGTAAACATAAAACTCACTGGACCAGTGATTGCACCAAGCCCAAAAACTCTAATCCAGCCACCATTGCCCCTAAGGCAACTGTTCCCCCTAGTGCAGCTACAATTGGTGGTGGTAGTACTCAGAATAAGGGTGAAGTGGGGTTAACCCTGGGTACTGAGTTGGACTCTGGCCTAGTCAGAGTGCCAACTTAGGCTGTCCTGATCTGTGATGGAGGCATGGATATGTCCTCCTTGGTGAGTCCCAGTAACTTGGGCAAATACAGACAGCAGCCATTGATCAATGGAAAAGAGGCTTTGGCATTCAGGGACACAGGAGCAAGTGTCACAATGGTGACAAAAGATCTTGTGGATCCTGGGCAGATTATACTTGGTGAAATGTACCAAGTGACCAATGCTAGCAATGTCAGAACAGACCATTCTCTGGCAGTTGTTAACTTCTCCTGGGGAGGGGTAACTGGCCTTAAGAAGGTTGTGGTGAGTGCAGACCTAACAGTAGAATGCTTGCTTGGCAATGATCTTGAAACTTCTGCTTGGGCAGAGGTGGAGCTCAGGACACATGCAGAAATGCTAGGGATCCCTTCACATGTCTTTGCTGTGACTAGGTCACAGGCCAAAATGTCAAAAACTGAACAGGCCCTGGATCCTGGAACAATGGACCAGGTGCCACCCAAGAGGAGGAGCAGTAGGGTTAAGGCAGTGCCTTCCCCCCTGACTCAGAGTACAGATCAGCCTCCAGAGGGAGATGATCTCCAGCCTGAAGAAGGAACTGTCCCAGAGGAGCTTGAACCTGCTCAGGTTGAGTTCTTGGGGACACGGGGCCCTTCTAGGGCAGAGCTGAGTCAGGAGCAATTGAGCTGTCCCTCTCTTGAACCCCTCAGACAGCAAGCTGCTGCTGAGGCTGCTGGGAATGCTAGTGGCACCCATAAGATATATTGGGATGATGGACTCCTGTGTTCAGAGAGTAGAGACCCCAAGCCTGGTGCTACCAGGAGGTTGGTAATACCTCTGAAATATAGGGGCTTCCTATTGACACTAGCCCATGATATTCCTTTAGCAGGTCACCTGGGCCAGAACAAGACTTGGGACAGAATTGTCCCTCACCTTCACTGGCCCCACATGTCTGAAGACACCAAGGAGTTTTGTCGCTCCTGTGTAACCTGCCAAGCTAGTGGGAAGGCAGGTGGCACCACAAAGGCCCCCCTGATACCACTACCTGTGGTGGGGGTTCCCTTTGAGAGGGTGGGGATTGACATAGTTGGCCCCATGGATCCTCAAACAGCATTTGGGCACAGATTTATCCTGGTGGTGGTGGACCATGCTACCAGGTACCCAGAAGCAATTCCCCTTAGGACCACTACAGCACCTGTGGTGGCAAGAGCCCTCCTGGGAATTTTCTCAAGAGTGGGTTTCCCTAAGGAGGTAGTATCTGACAGAGTAGCAAACTTTATGTCCAGTTACTTGACTGCAATGTGGAAGGAGTGTGGAGTGAATTACAAATTCACCACACCCTATCACCCACAATGCAATGGTTTAGTTGAAATGTTCAACAAAACCTTAAATGGCATGATTAAAGGGCTCCCAGAAAAGCTTAGGCGAAGATGGGACATTCTCTTGCCCTGCCTTTTATTTGCATACAGGGAGGTGCCTCAAAAGGGGGTTGGCTACAGCCCTTTTGAACTTTTGTTTGGGCACCCTGTCAGGGGTCCATTGTGTCTGGTGAAGGAAGAATGGGAGTTACCTCTCAAGCCCCCTAAACAGGAAATAGTGGACTATGTACTTGGTCTCCGCTTCAGGATGGCTGAGTATATGAAAAAGGCAATCAAAAACCTTGAGGCTAGCCAGGCATTACAGAAAGCCTGGCATGACCAAAAGGCTGTGCTGACTGTTTACCAGCCAGGGCAGAATGTGTGGGTATTGGAGCCTGTGGCCCCAGCAGCCCTCCAAGACAAGTGGAGTGGCCCCCATACAATTGTTGAACAGAAGGGAGAGGTTACCTATCTGGTAGACCTGGGAACTCCTAGGAGCCCCCATGACTGAAGCCATATGTGGACAGGGTTGACTTGACATGGGCTTGCTCATGGCTACTGATGAGGGACAGGAGGAAGAGAGTGACCCACTCCCTGACCTGCTCTCACAGAACCCTGATGATGGGTCAGTAGATGGTGTAGCCTTGGCAGGCAGCCTCACTGCCCAGCAGCAAGCTGATTGTAGACAGGTGCTCAATCAGTACAGACATATGTTTTCTCTGACTCCAAGTCAGAGCACCTGGTGCACTCATGAGGTGGACACTGGGGACAGTCTGCCTGTTAAAAGTAAGATTTACAGGCAACCTGATCATGTCAGGGACTGTATCAGGACAGAAGTCCAGAAAATTTTGGAATTGGGAGTCATTGAGCCCTCAGATAGCCCTTGGGCTAACCCAGTGGTCCTTGTGCCTAAACCGTACACCAAAGATGGCAAGAGAGAAATTAGGTTTTGTGTGGACTACAGGGGCCTCAATGCAGTCACTAGGACTGATGCCCATCCAATCCCCAGGGCAGTTGAGCTAATAGACATTTTGGCCTCAGCCAAGTATCTAAGCACATTTGACCTGACAGCTGGCTACTGGCAGATCAAACTAGCTGATGATGCAAAGCCAAAAACTGCATTTTCTACCCCTAGTGAGCATTATCAATTTGTGGTGATGCCCTTTGGTTTGAAGAATGCATCTGCCACTTTCCAAAGGTTGGTGAATACAGTCCTTACAGGTCTGGAAGCCTACAGTGCAGCATATCTAGATGATATTGCTGTCTTTAGCTCCACCTGGGAGGATCACCTGGCCCACCTGAGGAATTTTTTAGAGGCCCTGCAAAAGGCAGGCCTCACTATCAAGGCCACCAAGTGCCAGATAGGGCAGAGTCAGGTTGTGTACCTGGGCCACCTTGTGGGTGGAGGCCAGGTTCAACCATTGCAGAGCAAAATCCAGACCATCATGGACTGGGTTGCTCCAACTACCCAGACTCAGGTGAGAGCCTTCTTAGGCCTGACTGGGTACTACAGAAGATTTGTCAAGGGGTATGGATCAATAGTGACACCCCTGAATGACTTAACCTCTAAGAAAATGCCCAAAAGGTTCAGTAGACAGTTAGCTGTCAAAAGGCATTTGATGACCTGAAGCATGCCATGTGTACCGCTCCCATTCTGCAAAGTCCTGATTACTCCAAAAAGTTCATTGTGCAAAACTGATGCATCTGAGGTGGTGGTAGGGGCTGTACTGTCACAGTTGAATGATGAAGGTCAGGATCAGCCAGTAGCTTTTATTAGCAGAAGGCTGACCTCCAGAGAGAAATGTTGGTCAGCCATTGAGAGGGAGGCCTTTGCTGTGGTTTGTGCTCTGAAGAAGTTGAGGCCATACTTATTTGGTACTCACTTCATTGTTCATACAGACCATAAGCCCCTCTTATGGATAAAACAGATGAAGGGTGAAAACCCCAAACTGCTGAGGTGGTCCATTTCCCTACAGGGGATGGACTTTACAGTGGAACATAGACCTGGGAGTAACCATGCCAATGCAGATGGACTCTCCAGGTATTTCCACTTAGAACATGAAGACTGGTCAAGGTTAGTTTAATGTCCCTGCGTTTGGGGGGCGGGTTGTGTAGGAGAGTAGGATCTGCTTCTTATGGTTACCCCCACTTTTTGCTGATGTTTCACTGTTTTTTTACTTTAGTCTGGCTTGTGCCCTGCTATTACGGACCCCAGCCTAGCTGCTTCCTCTCTAAAATGGATTCCCTGTACATTAGGTACACTCCAGATTGGATTCTGGGGTACCCTTGTGAGGCCCTAGTATATGGTATACTATGTACCCAGGGCATAGGTACGCCAGAGGCCTACCAGGGGCTGAAGCATGTATTATGCCACCCCTGGAAAGCCTTCCAAAATGACACCACAGGACTGCTACTGTGTGAGAAGTTGGCCTGGCATATGCTGTCCACTAATTATAGTGGGCACCTTGCACCAGTCCAAATCGACTCTTATGGTAGATAGGTTAAAGACAACCTTATTGAAAGCTATCCTAGTGGTAGCTATGGAGAGCAGCCTTCAGGCTAAGTCTTGAAGGAATGTAAAGCAGCTTGTTTTACCAGTCTATAATCTCTTGAGTGACCAAATGAAAGAGCACCACACCAGGTATATATTCAAAATATATGTATTTATTACTAAACACACCCCTCTAGTCTCTTTATGAGGCTAGAGTTCGAAGTACATAGGTTATAAGATCTTAAATCACAGTAATAGCACAAATCCACGTTTGGGCCCTAGGGCGTACCAAACCATATACCAATAAAGTGGTATGCGAACCACGACTAAACTAGACACTAGGCCTAGAGCCTCTAGAAGTGCTTGGACCTCAAGGAACCACCCAAGGTAGTGACACAGGGGACCCACGGGAGACGCGTGCAGTGTAAATACACAACCGCGATACGCCGTTAACTTCTATGGAGAAAGTCGGGATCGGGAAAATAGAGGAAAGGGACACTTAAAAGAGGACTAGGACAAAACCCTTTGAGATCTAGGACTTTGAAGAGTCTCTACCCACGGGAGCACCGGAGTACTCGTGTTACCTCACCCAGGGAAGCCGGGTGCATAGGTGCCTTTCGGGGTCGGGTTTCGCCGTCGATTCGAATGGCGATCTGCTGCAAAGTGCTGCTGGCGGCCAAGAGAAAAGTGTCCGGGTGGATCCAAGAGTGGATCGGAGTTCTGGTGAACCTGAAAGCAGAGGGGACAGAGTCTGGGTCACTAGCCAGTGACCAGGAAGGCGATGGACAGATGCCCACCGATGTCGGGTGCTTCAGGTGCGTTGACGGTTGTCTCGTTTCTGCAGCCACGAGGTCCAGGAGGCATTGTCGGCGACCAGGAGCAGGATTCGGGCTGGTACACAATGTCTGTCGAGTGCTGCGGTGTCGGCGACCGGATTGGACCCAACAAGCCTTGGCAACGGCAAGTCTCGATGTAGCTGAAGATCGTCGATGGTGCAGACCAGCAAGGTCTGGGGAACTCACCCAGCGAGGGTAAGTCAGGGCAGGCTTGGAGCAACCAGGGGAGCCCTTTGGTTTCTTTAGAAAGTCTTCTGGGGACCCACGAGCCAGCTGGCAAGGGATCGCAAAGACACCTCCGGCGGAATCACTCAACAGGGGCCCACGGTCACTCGGGACGGTGTAGGCCTCTGATCTTCAGAGGGATTCCTGCTGGAGGTTGGGATCACACGTGGTCTAAAGCACAGGTTCGTAGAACGTTGTGAAGGGGTTGCACTTGACAATAGTGCACGGTACCCAGGGGTCACGGTTCCTTGTCACTCGGGGGGTCCACTTGCCTCAGCTTCGCTGGGGACTCACGATGACCTTGGAGAAGTCAGGAAATCCACTTCTTGGGCTGCAGGGACTTCGGACTCCAGCGGGAGCGGCATAGTTTGCGACCGTCGTTATCGTTTTTGGTGCCTGCCAAGCAGGGGAGTCACTCCTTGACCCCAAGGGAGATTCTTCAGTCCTCTAATCGTGATGTAGAGCGTCGAAGGTCCAGGATTCAGTTTCAAAGTTTAGTCCAGGGATATCTAATCTTGCTGTGGCAAGGGTTCCCCATTTTAACCAGTAAAACAGGGAGGGACTAACTCTATGACCCCACCTATGGGAGGGTCAAGGGAGGGGTGGCTACACCCACTTCCCTTTGTCCAGTTTCGCGCCAGAGCAGGGGCAGGTAGCCCCTGAGCTGGTTTGAACTGGCATATGCACAGAGGAGCCTTTTGCTCCCCCAGTGCAGGACTTCAAATACACATTATCCTGTCTGGGGAGGTGGTCACACCTCCCTGCAACAGGAAACCTATTGTCCAGGCCTCCCCTGCCGGAGTTTCGTCCAGCAGCAGGAGGCCAGACTTGTGTCTGTGGCAGCAGCATCCATTTTGTGATGCGAGGGCTTCAGAAAGAAGTTACCGGGTAAGCCAGAGTTAACATGTCTTTCCCTCTAGAAGGGTGGAATGCTACCCCCGCCGCCAGGATTGGCGGGGGGTAGTATTCCAAGATGTTTGACACCAAACACGACATGTTTAGGTGCAGCCATTCCAAAGTTAGCATTTTACCGCGAGGATATAATGCGCTTAAGAGTATATGGTCAGGCTGCACTACAAACAGCATCAGAGATGGTCTCCGAACGCTGCAGAGGGGCCCTGCTCGTGCAGGGGCACCCTCTCACATAGGAACCATGCACTCTGCCTTTAGGATTGATAAGGCCTGCCTTAGGAGTGACTTATAGGTTTATATGTGTGTATGTATTTAGTGATATAGGTAACCTATATCACAGTAAGGAGTGCATGCACCACCTTACCCAGGCTGCAGTAGCAGACCTGTGGTGTCAGTTTGGATGGCCTTCCAGGGGTGGCATAATACATGCTGCAGCCCCTGGCAGGTCCTCTGAGGTACCTATGCCCTTGGTACATAGTACACCATATACTAGGGACTTATAAGGGCACTCCAGATTCCAATCAGAGATGTGCCTAAGGCACATGGAAACCTTTTACAGAGAAAGCAGATAGACTGGGGCCCTGAATAGCAGGATCCCAGTCCAACTAAGTCATAAACCAGCAAAACACCATAAAAAAAGTGGGGGCAACCATATAGTCAGATTCCACCTTCCTACATAACCCCCCAAACGAAAGGAGATAAGGCTAACCTTGGCCAGTTGAGCCTATATTGACTAAGTGGCCATATAAGGAAGCACCTGCACTAGCATGGTTGCCCCCTATGTTATGGTCCACTAAGCAATCCCTCACCCTAAGGGTATGAGAGGGTCTCCACCATGGGGAATCACTACCTCTGGTGTGCTTAGGTAAAGTACAAGGCTGGTGAGGTGTCTGAGTAGGGAAGTGAGGCCCTAGGAATGTTGGCCTCAGCTTCCTCAGATCACTGGTCACCATGTATGCCTGTCTTTCCATGACTGAGTTGCACTTTGCTCTAAGGGTCAACCTTTGGCTGCCTACAGCTGGGGGTTGGGTCCCTTTGGATGGAACACTGGAGGGACATGGCAGGTTTGGAACCTTCTGGTCCCAGGTTTGCCCTTGCCTACCAGAGTCCTTCTGGGGAGGTCCCTACATAAAGGTATGGGGGATCCCTCAGTGTGTAGAGGAATTTTCACCTGGCTAGGGCTACTAGACTGGGTGCCCCTAATCTGCTGATGGGGGCTTCCTCTGGACAGGGGGCCCGGGGGGTCCACTGGCCTCCCTGACCTCTGCAGCCCTGGGCTGACTGAGGCAGGGTAGAGAGGGGCAGGTTACCTGCTCCAGACTGGGTACCACCTTGGAAGGGTCCTCTGCCATCAGGGGTGTGGCCAGGCCAGGCCTGACTACCTCTGTGGCAGTTCCTTCACTAGGGGTAGGGTCAGTTCCCTGAGGAGGCTGACCCTTACCTACTGTCTGGGGGAAGAAGACTTGTCTTCAACCCTTGTGCTCTCTTTTGGGGAGAGTGGGCCATTCTTTCAGGCTCCATCTCTCCAAATTCTTGGGCTGGGGCTGTGGCCATCACAGCCCCACTAACCTTGCAGGGACGCCCAACATCCTAAGATGGGTTTGGTGTTCAACTTCAGCCCAGGCTGAAATTTCCAAATCATTGCCCATCAGGCAATCTACAGGTAGGGTTGGGGACACTGCCACTCTTTTGGGCCTGTGACCCCCTCCCAGCTGAGATTGACTATGGCCATGGGGTGATCTGTTCTGACACCATCAATGTTGGTCACCTGGTATTTAAACTCAGGTAAAAGCTGGTGAGGGGGACTAGTTTCCCTGCCACCATGGTGACACTAGCCCCTGTGTCCCTAAATGCCACAGCTTTCTGACCATTAATCATTGGCTCCAGTCTGTACCTGCCCAATGCTATGGGACCCATGGTAAAGGTGGCAAATCCTATACCACCATCAGAGTCAGAGGAGTCTGTTGAGGGGTCCCTGTCTAAACTAGGGCCCACCTCTGTTCCTCTTGCAAAAGCACCTAACTTTTTGGGTGCACTACTCCCAACTGGAGGATTACTACTGGTAGTACCAGGAGGGGTGGTAGTAGTTGTGGGAGGAACATTTTCTTTATTGCCAATCCTGGGGCAACTGGGATCAGTTTTCCAGTGCCCAGGCTTTTTACAGACATGGCAATATGGTTTCTTTTCAGGAGAGGAAGGAGTTTGGGACCCACCCCCAGAAGAGGAATTTTGGGGCCCTGTAGGGGACTTATCCTTAGATTTATCCCCACCTTTCTCTTGGGACTTAGTAGAATCTTTCTTCTGGTCACCACCCTGATTTCTAGTTTTTACTCTGGTTCTGACCCATTTGTCTGCCTTCTTTCCCAATTCTTGGGGAGAGGTCAGATCAGAGTCCACCAGATACTGGTGCAAAAGCTGGTTTTGACAATTATTAAGGATCTGCTCCCTCATAATCAAATTGTACAATCCTAAAAAGTCATGCACTTTGTTGCCATGTATCCAACCTTCCAGAGCCTTTGTAGCACAATCTACAAAATCAACCCAGTCTTGAGTCTGAGCTTTTGGGTGTCTCTGAACTTCAACCTATACTGTTCAGTGGTTAGGCCAAACCCATCTATCAGAGCACTCTTCAAGACTGTGTAATTGTCAGCATCCTCTTCTCTTACAGTGAGGAGCTTGTCTCTACCTTTGTCTGCAAAGGAGAGCCACAAGATTGCTGCCCACTGCCTCTGGGGGACCTTCTGAACTTTACAGGCCCTCTCCAGTGCAGTTATCCATTTGTGGATGTCATCCCCACTCTGGTAGGGAGGGACAATCTTGTTTAGGTTTCTATGGTCATAAGACCTTTCCCTATCTCTAGGGATATTGCTGCCACCATGGGACTCTAGTCCCAACTTTCTTCTCTCTCTAAGGAGATCTAGGGATTCTCTATCTAAAGCCAATTGCTTCTTCCTGATCTCTAGTTGAGTTTCCTCATACTGGACCAGTCTCTTTCTTCTCTCATGAGAGGATTCCCTCCTGTGAGAAGAAACAGAGCTCCCTATGGAGGTGCCAGAGTGGTTAGACTCCTGAGAAGGAGACCTAGACTTTCTGAGCACACTCATAATCCTTCCTGGGGGGACAAAGGTGTGGTTTTCTAGATCCTCATCTTCATCTTCCCCAGAAGGGATTGGGTTTTCCAGGTCAGGGTCATTGTCACCCTCCTGGTCAGTTTCAGAGGGGGGGCTGGGGGTAGTGGTACCCCTGGCCCCTTCCTCATCTGCTGGCCCACCCTCTGCTCCTACCCCTTCAGTCTCTGAAGACTTACTAAGATCATAAGCCACCAACAACTCCTGGAGGTGTTGGGTGGTGGGACTTTGGCCTGTCCTTAATTTCCTCACGTTACACAAAGCTCTCAATTCCAAGAATGGGAGTGTGTCATACTTGGAGGGTGGAAGCTCAATGGCTTCCTGCAAGGCATCTTTGGATCCTGCTTTTAAGGACATTACTAGTGTGGTGTGGTGTATGCACTACCTACTCTAGTGTGGCCTACTAAACTCTCTTGAGTTGTAGAAAGGGTTGTGCTATCCCTTAACACACAACTCTAAGTTCAGTAGAACTTACTGATATTCTAAGCTTAAATTATATGTACCTTAGGTACCTTTAGTGGTTTTCAGTTGATCAATTCAATTGAGATTATCTGGTAAAACAATAGCAAGCTGGAATCCCACACGCTGCACACCAATCTGAGAAGTTGGCCTGGCATATGCTGTCCACTAATTATAGTGGGCACCTTGCACCAGTCCAAATCGACTCTTATGGTAGATAGGTTAAAGACAACCTTATTGAAAGCTATCCTAGTGGTAGCTATGGAGAGCAGCCTTCAGGCTAAGTCTTGAAGGAATGTAAAGCAGCTTGTTTTACCAGTCTATAATCTCTTGAGTGACCAAATGAAAGAGCACCACACCAGGTATATATTCAAAATATATGTATTTATTACTAAACACACCCCTCTAGTCTCTTTATGAGGCTAGAGTTCGAAGTACATAGGTTATAAGATCTTAAATCACAGTAATAGCACAAATCAACGTTTGGGCCCTAGGGGCGTACCAAACCATATACCAATAAAGTGGTATGCGAACCACGACTAAACTAGACACTAGGCCTAGAGCCTCTAGAAGTGCTTGGACCTCAAGGAACCACCCAAGGTAGTGACACAGGGGACCCACGGGAGACGCGTGCAGTGTAAATACACAACCGCGATACGCCGTTAACTTCTATGGAGAAAGTCGGGATCGGGAAAATAGAGGAAAGGGACACTTAAAAGAGGACTAGGACAAAACCCTTTGAGATCTAGGACTTTGAAGAGTCTCTACCCACGGGAGCACCGGAGTACTCGTGTTACCTCACCCAGGGAAGCCGGGTGCATAGGTGCCTTTCGGGGTCGGGTTTCGCCGTCGATTCGAATGGCGATCTGCTGCAAAGTGCTGCTGGCGGCCAAGAGAAAAGTGTCCGGGTGGATCCAAGAGTGGATCGGAGTTCTGGTGAACCTGAAAGCAGAGGGGACAGAGTCTGGGTCACTAGCCAGTGACCAGGAAGGCGATGGACAGATGCCCACCGATGTCGGGTGCTTCAGGTGCGTTGACGGTTGTCTCGTTTCTGCAGCCACGAGGTCCAGGAGGCGTTGTCGGCGACCAGGAGCAGGATTCGGGCTGGTACACAATGTCTGTCGAGTGCTGCGGTGTCGGCGACCGGATTGGACCCAACAAGCCTTGGCAACGGCAAGTCTCGATGTAGCTGAAGATCGTCGATGGTGCAGACCAGCAAGGTCTGGGGAACTCACCCAGCGAGGGTAAGTCAGGGCAGGCCTGGAGCAACCAGGGGAGCCCTTTGGTTTCTTTAGAAAGTCTTCTGGGGACCCACGAGCCAGCTGGCAAGGGATCGCAAAGACACCTTGAGCGGAATCACTCAACAGGGGCCCACGGTCACTCGGGACGGTGTAGGCCTCTGATCTTCGGAGGGATTCCTGCTGGAGGTTGGGACCACACGTGGTCCAAAGCACAGGTTCGTAGAACGTTGTGAAGGGGTTGCACTCGACAATAGTGCACGGTACCCAGGGGTCGCGGTTCCTTGTCACTCGGGGGGTTCACTTGCCTCAGCTTCGCTGGGGACTCACGATGGCCTTGGAGAAGTCAGGAAATCCACTTCTTGGGCTGCAGGGACTTCGGACTCCGGCGGGAGCGGCGTAGTTTGCAACCGTCGTTATCGTTTTTGGTGCCTGCCAAGCAGGGGAGTCACTCCTTGACCCCAAGGGAGATTCTTCAGTCCTCTAATCGTGATGTAGAGCGTCGAAGGTCCAGGATTCAGTTTCAAAGTTTAGTCCAGGGATATCTAATCTTGCTGTGGCAAGGGTTCCCCATTTTAACCAGTAAAACAGGGAGGGACTAACTCTATGACCCCACCTATGGGAGGGTCAAGGGAGGGGTGGCTACACCCACTTCCCTTTGTCCAGTTTCGCGCCAGAGCAGGGGCAGGTAGCCCCTGAGCTGGTTTGAACTGGCATATGCACAGAGGAGCCTTTTGCTCCCCCAGTGCAGGACTTCAAAGCACTCTAAGAGTGCACCCACCCAGCCCCAATACACATTATCCTGTCTGGGGAGGTGGTCACACCTCCCTGCAACAGGAAACCTATTGTCCAGGCCTCCCCTGCCGGAGTTTCGTCCAGCAGCAGGAGGCCAGACTTGTGTCTGTGGCAGCAGCATCCATTTTGTGATGCGAGGGCTTCAGAAAGAAGTTACCGGGTAAGCCAGAGTTAACATGTCTTTCCCTCTAGAAGGGTGGAATGCTACCCCCGCCGCCAGGATTGGCGGGGGTAGTATTCCAAGATGTTTGACACCAAACACGACATGTTTAGGTGCAGCCATTCCAAAGTTAGCATTTTACCGCGAGGATATAATGCGCTTAAGAGTATATGGTCAGGCTGCACTACAAACAGCATCAGAGATGGTCTCCGAACGCTGCAGAGGGGCCCTGCTCGTGCAGGGCACCCTCTCACATAGGAACCATGCACTCTGCCTTTAGGATTGATAAGGCCTGCCTTAGGAGTGACTTATAGGTTTATATGTGTGTATGTATTTAGTGATATAGGTAACCTATATCACAGTAAGGAGTGCATGCACCACCTTACCCAGGCTGCAGTAGCAGACCTGTGGTGTCAGTTTGGTTGGCCTTCCAGGGGTGGCATAATACATGCTGCAGCCCCTGGCAGGCCTCTGAGGTACCTATGCCCTTGGTACATAGTATACCATATACTAGGGACTTATAAGGGCACTCCAGATTCCAATCAGAGATGTGCCTAAGGCACATGGAAACCTTTTTACAGAGAAAGCAGATAGACTGGGGCCCTGAATAGCAGGATCCCAGTCCAACTAAGTCATAAACCAGCAAAACACCATAAAAAAAAGTGGGGGCAACCATATAGTCAGATTCCACCTTCCTACATACTGCAGCCTGAGTGAGGTGGTGCATGCACCCCTTACTGAGATATAGATTCACTATATCTCAACCATCACTGCACATAGAAACCTATCAGTCACCCCTATGGCAGGCCTTATCAATCCTGAAGGCAGGGTGCTTGGTTATATGTGAGAGGGTGCCCAGGCATGAGCTGAGCACCCCTGCAGCCTTCTGAATCTATCCTCGGGGTTGTCAGTGGTGCAGCCTGACCATATACTCTTAAGTGCATTATAACCTCGCAATAAATGCTAACTTTGGACTGGCTGCACGGAAACATGTTGTGTTTGGTGTCAAACACCTTGGAATCATACCCCCACACCAGTAACTGGTGTGGGAGTATGATCCCACCCTTCTAGAGGGAGAGACATGACAGCACCGGTATACCCGGTACGAGCTTAAAAGAGCCCTGGCATCACAAAATGGATGCTGCAGCCACAGACACGATTCTGGCCTCCTGCTGCTGACTGAAACTCCAGCAGGGGAGGCCTGCACAATAGGTTTCCTGTCACAGGGAGGTGTCACCACCTCCCAGACAGGCTTTTGTGTATTGGGGCTGGGTGGGAGCACTCCAAGAGTGCTTTGAAATCCTGCACTGGGGGCACATTTGGTGTCCCTGTGCATAGTCCAGTTCAAACCGGTCACAGGGGCTACCAGCCCCTGCTCTGGTGTGAAACTGGACAAAGGAAATGGGTGTAGCACCCCTCTTTCCAAACCCTCCCATAGGTGGGTCCCCTGAGTTAGTCCAACCCCTTCCTTGGGTATAAAGAAGCTCTGTAACCAGAACTTTAGATATCCCTGGACGAAACTCTGAAACTGAATTCTGGACCTTCGACGATCTGTTCAACGCCAGATGACTGAAGAATCTCCCTTGGAGTAAAGGAGTTACTCCCCTGCTTGGCAGGCACCCACAACGCATCTGTCTGGTCTACATCAATGAAGCTCCCGCCGCACGATGAAGACTTTGCAACACCAGAGGTAGATTTCCAGACTTTCCCGAGGCCGACCTGAGTCCCCAGCAAAGCTGAGACCTGTAGCCATCGTGGGTAACGTGGAACCGGAACCTCTGGACACTGTACACATTTGCAAGTGCATCAGCTTCTCAATGTTCTTAGAAGCTGTGCTTTTGGATCCTAGTAGCCTCGTCCTCAAGCAGAGAATCCACCAAAGATTGCTGGCCTACCCACTCCGAGTGACCCATGGGCCGCCATTTTGTGATTCAGCCTGAGGTACCTTCACGATCCCTTGTCCATTGACTTGTGGGTCCCTGAGAAGGCAACTCTGATTTTCTGTGGGCTTTCCTGGTTGCTCCAGATGTGCCCTGACTCTCCCTCACTGGGTGAGTCCCCTGGACCTTGCTGGTCCACTCCGAAGCCATTGTTCTCTTTCTGCGTGGGTTGCTGTTGCCAAGGCTTGGTGTGTCCAATCCAGACCCCGACACTGCAGCACTCGACATCCTTTGTGGGACAGCTCGAATCCAGCTCCTGGTTGTCATCGACGCCTCCTGGTCCTCGTGGCTGAAGAGTCAAGCTTCCTCTCATCTCACCTGAAGCACCCAACATCGGTGGGCATTCGACTATCGTGCCCCTGGTCACTGGCTAGTGACCCAGACTCTGTCCCCTCTGCTTTCTGGTTCTTCTCATCTTCGATCCAGGCTTGGATCTCTTCGGACACTTCGCATCTTCCCGGCAGCAGCACTTCTTCGCCAGCTTCCATTGAAAACGACGACGCGACCCGACACCATTTGACACCTATGCACCCGGCTTCCCTGGGTTAGGTAACACGAGTACTCCAGTGCTCCCGTGGGTGTTGGCCCTAGAACCATCTAAGTCTAAAAGGGTTTGTTCCTAGTCACCTCCTAAGTGTCCTTAAACTTTAAATTTCCATCCGCGACTTTCCCCATAGAAGCTAACGGCCCTCGCGGCTGTGTTCCCACACTGCACGCGTCCCCGTGGGCCCCTGTGTCACTTGGGTGGTTCCGAAGGGGCCCAGCGATTCTACAGGCTCTAGGCCTTGTGTCTAGTTAAGTCGTGGTTCTTATACCACTATTTTAGTATATGGTTTGGTCCCCCCCTGGAGCCTATTGTAAACTGTGCTATTTACTGTGAATATTTGACTTGTAACTTGTGTACTTCGACTTCTAGCCTCATAAAGAGACTAGGGGGGGGTGTTTTAGAATAAATACATATATTTTATATATATACATGGTGTGGATCTCTTTTCATTTGGTCATTCAAGAGATTATAGACTGGTAAAACAAGCTGCTTTACATTCCTTCAAGACTTAGCGTGAAGGCTGCTCTCCATAGCTACCACTAGGATAGCTTTCAATAAAGGTTGTCTTTAACCTATCATCAATAAGGGTTGTTTGGACTGGTACAAGGTGCCCACTATAACTAGTGGACAGCATATACCAGGCCAACTTCTCCCAATGCTAGCTTGTAGTTGTTTTTGCGGCCTGGGTTGAGAGCGTGGAGTGCCGCT
The DNA here is from genome assembly GCA_963921515.1 of Calotriton arnoldi. Classification (NCBI taxonomy): domain Eukaryota; kingdom Metazoa; phylum Chordata; class Amphibia; order Caudata; family Salamandridae; genus Calotriton; species Calotriton arnoldi. The sequence continues at coordinate 199,725 of CAWUFW010014305.1, read as the reverse complement.
GGGTCGTAGCGTTGGCGGTGCAGAGATCCAGGGTTCCTGGCGCCGGTCGCAGTCGGGTCGCGGACAGGCGCAGACGGGCTTGCCTTTGGCGTGCTGGTGGCGCGGCTGCCATTAAGTAGGGGTCGGGAGGGCTGCACAGCTGGGAGGCGGGAGCGGGGAGGGGAGCTGGATTGGGCCGGTCGCACTGGTCGTGCTGGGGGGGGGAGGTGCCGCGGGGGCAGCAGCGGCGGGGAAAAACGGGCTGAAAAAGGCAAAAGGAAAAAGGCAAAAAGAGAGAGAAAAGTGCAAATAAGGCAGCAAAAGTGCAAGAAAGAGTGGAGGAAAGACACAGAGGACACAGAAGGAGAGTGAAAGGGGGATATTGAGATGAGAGTAAAAACGAGTGAAAAACGGAGGAAAGACACAGAAGGAGAGTGAAGGGGGAGCTTGAAATGAGGGAAAAACGACAGAAAATGGAGGAAAGACCCAGAAGGAGAGTGAAGGGGGGAGATAGAAGTGAGGTAAAAACCAGTGAAAAAGGAGAGAAAAAGCGGAGCGAGAGAATGGAGACAGAGGTCCACTGGACCACCAGGGATGAGGCGCAGGTGAAACCTGCGGGTGGAGGAGGGCCTCGAAACACCAACACTCGAGAGTGCAGGGGCTCGGGGGAAGGCCTCACTTAATGGTGGAGCTGCGAGGGAGGGAGAGCAATTTCACTGACAATGAGTCAGTGGTCTTGCTCGCCTGTCCCCGCAGCGGCCGCCATTAATTAGGGGTCGGGGAGGGCTGGACAGCAATCCAATTTCAATTTTAACCCAATTGGGAAGGACTTTAACGCCCCTTTAAGTCCCTGGAAAAGGTACCTATGGTACAAAGGCCACAGGTACTGAAGTGGGTCCCTATGGGCTGCAGCATATAGAATCCCACCCTAAGTGACCCACACTAAAGCACATTTAGACTGCCATTAAGGATGCGTGAAATGGTGCAAACCATTGTGAAAACCCAACATTGGGCCCGATTCTGATGCAGTTTGGAAAGCTTCCCGACCGAATGGGTTTGGGAATGGTTTCCGACCAAATCGGATCAGGAGAGTGCAACCGACCGAGTGCTATGCATTCACCCGAGTGAATGCTATGCTATGCATTCACCCACAGGCTAGCCACATCTATATGGTGAGCTACCTAAAGTGAACAGCCAGAGAACAATTTCACCATCTTGTTTTTAGTAAATTAGACTCCTGGCTCAGGGTTATGCCTACTCCCCACAGGAAGGGGTCATGTAGGGGGCATAGTTGCGCTAGTGGTTGGTATCCCATTGGCTGCTACCTCATACTCCCCTAAACAGCCCTAAATTGAGTATTTAGTGGGCCCCTTGACACCAGGCCTAGAAATTCAACTTCCTGGGAACTGAAGAGGACAAAGTAGAGATGACACCGGGAGAACCAACGACCTGCACAGAAACTGGCACCAAAACCTGCCTTGCCCACAGTAATCCATCATCTTCTGCTAGCGTATCAAAGGATGCCAGCAGCCCATTCCGATAGAGATCGCCCAGAGTCTACAGGCCAGCCTACTGCCAGGTAGAGAGCTCCACCCTGGTGGTGGTGACTCGGCTGCCTCTCGGCATGCCCAGCAGCGACAATGCGGGTGCATACAGGACGACGGGGCTCGTGAGACACAGGCTGCGACGAAAGCACTTGTACGCCACATCTAGCATCATTTGAGCTGGTGCCCCACCTCTTCTCCTGGGGTAAAAGAGCACTAGAACTGATGAGTGTACCCATGCTTTTGAGAACGTAGCTGTGTCCTCGAGGTTCCAGCCACTGGCCCACTTAGGTACCCATTCTAGCTCCGCCTCCAGATAGTAGTGTTCCATGCTGGGCACTGCAAGTCCTCCCTGGCCAGCTGGCAAGTACAGTTTGGACAATGCTACCCTGCACTGTGACCCATTCCAAATAAACTCCTGCATGAGGTGTTCAAAGAAACGGAAGATGAGGGGCCAGATATATATTGGCAGATTAGTGAAAAAGTACAGTAGTCGGGGCAATACCACCATCTAAAGCAGTGCTATGCAGCCCATGATGGTCAGGGGCAGACTCCGCCAGAAGAGCTTCTGCGACTTAATGGCTGTTCCCCTCTTGCAGGTCTGCTGGCTGGTGATATACCCGTACCACAAGATACCGAAAATCAGTAGGTTGCCACTTCACGGTGTGCCGCTGATGACTAGTGCTGGGTCGGGACAAGTTGGATTGAACGGGTATAAACAGGATTTGGCCCAGTTCACTCTTAGGCCAGAAAGGGACACAAAGTCGTTGAGGATCTGGCCAGGGCATCAGGTGAGTCCCTTATGTCAGGAATGTACAGGAGCAGATCATCCGCATATAGGGAAATTGCATGTGTCCCATCACCCAGAGGGATACCCCATTCTGCCCCACTCCCACAAATGGCCACCGCAAGGGGCTTTATGGCAATCAAGAATAGTAAGTGTGACAGCTGGCATCCTTGCCTACTGCCACGGCTGATGGGCATAGGCTCCGACACGAGTGGGCCCGTCTTGATTTTGGCAGACGTGGAGGCGTATAATAGACAAACTAGGCAGAGAAATCGAGCTCCAAGAACGTGCGGGGCAAGGCAGTGAACAAAAACTCCCACTCCAACGTGTTGAATGCCTTCTGCAAGTCAAGCACCAGGTACCCCAAGTGAGGCCAGCGAAACGCTGAGTATTTGGCCACCCGGAATAAATGACGCAGGGTAAGGGACATATTACGAGAGGGCACAAACCCATTCTGGTCAGTGTGCAGCAATTGGGGCACCAGGGGGACCAGCCGGTCCACTGGTATTTTGGCCAGAATTTTCTAGGCGGTGTTAAGGAGTGCCAGTGACCGGTAAGAGCCCAATAGTGTGGGGTCCACGTCCGGCTTAGGCAGGGAAATGAGCAAAGATTTACAGAGGGAGACCGGAAGGGTAGAGGCTTTGAGAGACGCCTCATATAGGGCAGGCAGGGGGCTAACATAGGCCTTTTAGTACTCTGCTGGCAGCCCATCCGGTCCGGGTGCCTTGCCCATAGCTAGAGCTCTAATGGCTTCACTGATTTAGAAGAATGTGATTGGATCCTCCAACTCCGCCCGCTGCTCCGGTGTAATGGTGGGCAGGTGAATGGGGGAAAAGAAATCCACTAGTGCAGCTGGGTGAATACTGGCAATGGACTCATATAAAGCTGTGTAATTTCTGGTTAGTTCCCGGTGTATCTCCAGCTGAGTGTGCAGCAGCTGTCCAGAGAAGGATCGCAGCGAGAGGATGGGCTTCCGTGCCTGCTCCTGATGGATCAGCCATGCGAGCAAGCACCACGTTCGATCCGCCGCTGCATGTGTGCGGGTGGAGTGCGCAGAGAAGTTCAGGCACCGTAGTCACTCTAGCAGTTCTGTGTGCTCTTCCAACGCAGCCGGCAAACACCGAGCACAGTCCGATCTTAAGAAGGAAGCTTTCAATGCATGCAATGTCACCGCCAAGCTGTTTACGGATATCCCAACTGAGTCCTAAGCAGTGACAACTAAACGTGACTTTGAATGCTTCCCTTTCCACCCCTCTATCTGCTGTGGAGTCAGCATTTATTTCAAAGACGTTCGCCGTGGCAGTGCCCAACAATGCCCGGAAAGGTGGGTCCTCTAGCACCACAGGCTGGAGGTGGCAGACATGGACTGCCTGCCAGCGTCATCCCACACCACCTGGAAAAGTTGGGGGTTGTGGTCCGAGTTCATTCGCCCCAGGTAGTCTATGTGTCGACAAACCGGGAGCAGCTCGGCCTGAGCCCACAAGGTGGTCAATGCAGACATGGAGTTTGTGTGTCGAGGAATAGAAAGAGTAGACTCGCGCATCAGGTTCGATGCTCTCCAAACGTCAGCTAAGCGCCAATGTGTAGAAAAGTGGATTTATGTTGCAGTAATCCTCCCACTTTTGCCAGATTTCTGATGCACTTTGACTTGATGTGCCCTGGGTCCCTGCCAATCAGGTTCCCAGGGTCTGTGTTCTTTCCCAAAACTGTACATTTGTACCCCCAATTGGCACTTCTGTGGCCACATGTAACTCCCTTGTAAAAGGTACCATGGGTACCAAGGGCACTGTGAGCAGGGGAGGCCTCTAAGGGCTGCAGCACATATTGTGCCACACTTAGAGGTCCTGTACCTTAACACACACACACTGCCATTGCAGGCTGCATGTTTTGGTGCACAGAAAAGTGAAGAGTCGACATGGCACACATACCTGTATATATATGCAAAATATAGCTATAACATGCACACCCTCGTATGAAAAATTCCAATACAGTAAACAAGTTAAACTTGCGTTGTCAGTGCGTGGTACCTTGTAGTCCTGACCAGCTCCTATCAGGTAATATAAACAAAGTTTGATGTGTACAGATCCTGTCACAAATGGACAAGGTGCACTTTTCTTAAGCCCTAACAGTGCTCTAAATTAAATTGAGCCTTCTCAGTTTTTTGCGAAAGTATTATTATACAAACCTTCTCTCTATTTTCACCATAATTACTGACATTCAAATAGCCAGTGAAACAATGCGTGCAACAACTGTACAACAAAATATGCCAATATTCCATTAATAATCCGTATTAGTTTGATATGACATTTATTGTTCAATTCGATTAAACGTCAAATTCCATTGTTCTTGTGCAGTGTTGCTGTTCCCAATGCATTTTGGGAGACGCTTCGTCAGGGGAACACTATAAATGCAAATGATACAACATTTCAAAATGAAATACTCCTTCAAAATAAATCTTTGAGCTTTTTAGGACAAAGACCCACGTCCCAAAACAGTTTAGCATTTCAGTCTGTGTATTCAAGCTTTTACTCACAAGGTAGTGCAGTCCTGCAGTGCTTACATGCATGCCAACTAATCCATGACCTCCTAGTCATGCCCAGAAAAATACGATGAATGGTGACCCAATTAGCATGTGCTTGACACCTTGTGAGTAAAAGCTTGAATACACAGACTGGAATGCTAAACTGTGTGTTCACACCCCCCCCAGGTTAGGAAGAGCCATCTGTGGCAGGGGAGCTTTAAAGGCCTTGCAGCCTTTGCCATGCGACCCCCGGCCTCTCCTGCTATGAGGAGCAGGCCCCCTTCCTGTCTCACCCACTTTTCGGTGGGAAGACAGGCAGAAAAAATTAGAACAGCATAGAAGGTGTGCCCACCTTTGCCAACTCCACCCCTCAGGTCTAAACTCTTCACTCTTCAGTGCCCACCATCTTGCAGATGGCATGCACTCTTCACTCAGGGTTAGGGATTGTGCCCACTCCCCACGTGGGGTGAGCACACCAAGGGTGTAGTCACCCTAAGGTCAGTAGTCTATTGGCTACTACCTCGAGACCCCGGAAACGCCCCCTAGATACAGTATTTAGGGGGCAGCTCTGAACCTAGAAGGAAGATTCCTGCAGCCTACAAAGAAGAAGGACAGAAGAAGTAGCACAGCAGAGGAGACTACAGAGAAGAACTGACTTGGCCCCAGCCCTACCGGCCGTCGGACGTTTCTGGAGCTCTTGCACCAAAAGTTGTCTTGTCTTGCAGCCAGCGACCACCAGAGCCCCTGGGAGGACTGACTGCCTTTAACAAAGACCGGGTCTCCTGTGAACAGCAGCTCTGTTAAAAAAGAAACAAGAAAGAAAAGCTGTGAGCCTACTGAGGGCGAAGAAACCCGATGCCTGGAACCACCACTGCACCTGCTGCCTACGGCCCGAGTCCAAGTGGCCCACCATTCCCAGCGAGGTACCCCAGTGCTCTTGAGTCTGAGTTCACCTTAGGTTGACCCCTCCAGGATTCACAGACATCACCTGCAGCCTCTGCACGGAGATCCCCCCAACTGCGAATGGCCCAGTAAGGTGAAATCCGACCACAAAAGGCACCCCTGCATCTTGACGCTCTATGCCCGGGAGAAGAGGACCTGAGGTGCACCTACATCCTGAGCCCTCCAACTTTCCTGCCCACCTGTTGGTTCCTCCTGGGAGACTTCCTGGACCGAGCCTGCAGCCAAAATCCAAAACCGGCAACCTCCATTGGATTGCACTGGGCTCCCAACCCCTCCTCAGCACCCTGCACCCAGCCACCCCTGCGCGGCTGGTGGTGTGGTTTTGGTGCCAACCTGTGACCCCCTTTGCCCTGACTTTAACTCTAGGAGCTTGGTTCCCAAGACCAAGTGGCCTGCCCATGGGCAGCCCCCAACCAAAGTAGCCCTAGCCGCATTGGCTAACATTGGGCCTCTGCACTCTGCGCCTGGCGCCCCAGTGCCACTGATGGTGCAATTTGAGTGCCTACCTAGACATTGGGTAACCTTGGTCCTAACCCCCAAAACTCCCACTCGTGAGTCGAGTACTTACCTGTGAAACTGATTGTAGGAAAATAGGATCCTTCTGGCATGGTTACCCCCCACTTTTTGCCTGATGTCAGTGTGTTTTGGATTAGTCTGACTGGGATCATGCTAATCAGAACCCCAGTCATTGAGCTTTTTCTCTAATTTGGACTATAGTAAGTACTTTGGTACCTTCCCAATTGGCTACTGGTGTACCCTTCTAAGTCCCTAGTATATGGTACTAAGGCACCCAAGGCATAGGTACACCTGGGTCTAACATGAGCTGCAGCATATATTATGCCACCCATGAGAGGTAACTCAAACTATAACTACAGGCCTGCCATTGCAGCCTGCGTGAGCTGGTGCTAGCACCACTCACAACAGATATAAGTGTCCTTATATCTGAGGTCACTGCACTTATAAGCTATAAGTCACCCCTAAGGCAGGCCTTTCAATCCTGAAGGTAGTGTAGTGACACTCTCTAGAAGCCCACCAGTACAGGGGTTCGCCCTTCTGCGTACTCAAGTCCTTGGACCAACAAAATAGAGATTGGCACGGAGGCTGTAATATCAAGAGAATAGTTTATTATCACTCATGAGTGGGACTACATCGATACATAACCCTCGGGCAATGTATGAGGCAGTACATAGAGATAAGAAACCAAGGTGTTTATATACTGTAGTGTTAGAAATGGGGGTCTCTAGTTGGCAATGGCTGGCCACTGTCCAAGTAGGGACCCTTCTTCCTAAGTCAGAGTGAGAGGGCTACCCTCTTTAATACCCCTGCTCAACCCTGTGGTAACGTAGCACGAGCAGGTAGGCTTATCTCAGAGGCAGGGTGTGAAGCATTTATGATCATACACAGTAACACAGTGAGGAACAATACAAAGGGACACCACACAAGTAGTTATTATAAAAATAAGTATCTTTATATAAAGGCAGATTTATCACAAGACCAATAACTGTAAAAGCCACAATACTGTCAAAAATAGGATAGCTGTTGAAGGGCTGTCAAAAATAGTTCAAAGGTTGCAAAAATAAGGTTCAAGTTCAAAGCAGTGGTCTCTGCGACCCTTTCTTTCACAAAGTACCTGGGTTTAGTAGCAAAACCAACAAAGTGTTGCAAATAAGCTGTAGCAATGATTCTCGGCACGCGAGGCCGGCGATGCGTTGAAATCCTTGCCGCAAGGGAGGATGATGCGCCGATCTGCGGGATGCGTGCGGAGACGATGCGACAAAACTTCTGCACGCTGGACCGCCGATGCGATGACTTTCTTGCCGCGTGGGAGAAGTCGATGCGGTGATCCTGTTGCGCTGTGCGATCGTGTTGCGATGCGAAGACAAGACGCTCCGCGAGGGAGCGACGAAATTCGGTGCGATGCGATCAAAGTGGCGAACGCACGGCGTCCGCACTGCGATGTCTCGAAGCGATGATTTCTTTAAGGGATGCGAGTGCGCGGCGACAGCAGCGCGATGATCTTTCCAGCGCGTCTCGGCTGCAGCGGCTCGCAAAGGGGCGTCAGCGATGGTTTCGGGTTGCGGGCCCTCGGCGGCAGTAGCGCGATGATTTTCCCAGCGCTCTCGACTGCAGCGGCCCGCAAAGATTCGTTGGCGTCGATTTCTTACCCTCTTTTCTCTGATGCAAACTAGAGGCCCTGGAACTCACAGGAGCCTCCTCAGCAGATAGCAGTCCTCGCAGGGAGGAAGCAGGAGGTTGGTGGTGGAGTCTGATGTGCCTGAGACTCCAGCAGGAGGCTAGCTCTTTTCCTAGCCCTTGGGTGATTGCTGTACAAAAATAAAAGTTCTCTCAAGAGTTCCCTTTCCTCTTCTTCAAGGTCCAGTGGTCACTGCTGCAGGCCAGTGCAAGAAACAACACACAGCACAGGGACAGTCACTTCCTGCAGATTCCTCCAGTGGCACGGACAGAGTTTCCTCTCCAGATCCAAAAGCAAAACAAAAGTAGGGGGTTTGAGCACAGATATTTATACCCCAAAAGCCGGCAATATCAATCACAATATAGGAGCAAAAAAAATTCTCAAATAATGTATGCAGTACGTTATGGTCTGCACTCACTAGTAGTGTACACTATAATTACTGTATGCGATCATAAATGCAAGTCCAGATCCTCACTGCTGACCACCAATGTTAGAAATGGGGGTCTCTAGTTGGCAATGGCTGGCCACTGTCCAAGTAGGGACCCTTCTTCCTAAGTCAGAGTGAGAGGGCTACCCTCTTTAATACCCCTGCTCAACCCTGTGGTAACGTAGCACGAGCAGGTAGGCTTATCTCAGAGGCAGGGTGTGAAGCATTTATGATCATACACAGTAACACAGTGAGGGACACTACATAGGGACACCACACAAGTAGTTATTATAAAAAATAAGTATCTTTATATAAAGGCATATTTATCACAAGACCAATAACTGTAAAAGCCACAATACTGTCAAAAATAGGATAGCTGTTGAAGGGCTGTCAAAAATAGTTCAAAGGTTGCAAAAATAAGGTTCAAGTTCAAAGCAGTGGTCTCTGCGACCCTTTCTTTCACAAAGTACCTGGGTTTAGTAGCAAAACCAACAAAGTGTCGCAAATAAGCTGTAGCGATGATTCTCGGCACGCGAGGCCGGCGATGCGTTGAAATCCTTGCCGCAAGGGAGGATGAGTTTTAGGAAAAAACAGCGGTTCAATTTGGCCCAATCGGGTCCTGTACAACCAAGTGGAGTCCTCGAGAAGGACACAAGGTAAAACTTTTTGGGGTAGACAATTAATCATTAAGGGAGCACGAAAGCAGTAGGGGAGCATATGTAGTGTAAAATAAACATTTTATTTTACACAAACATGATTAACGACAGTCAAGGTAAACAGGTGCTCACATAAAGTGACAGGTGCGTAATGTGACAAGGTGCGGTGAACTCTAAAAACATTACATCACATTGACAACAGAGTAGGAACTTCGCTTAAGTTAATACAATTGAGAGAGTTCCTGTTGTAGAAGTCGACGGCGTTTCGATCTTAGGGACTTAAGATCATCATCAGGACAATAAGTGAGCAACCTGAACTTCCTACAAGAACCACTGAGGCGTGGGTGTTGTAGAACCGATCTGTGATTAGTACAGTGTTGTATTTCTTGCCTCGAAGTGCGTATACTATTGTTCGCGCGGGAACTACTTCCAGCCGGAAGTAGTATGGGAGGGCAATCTGGTCAATACTGCTCTCATGAAGGGCGGGGACCAACTAAATTGTGAGGGCAGGGTAGTGAAAACCCGTTGACACCGAGGGGTTCGGTGGGCCTCAAGGATGCCCAGGATTTTAAGGGAGGAGGCGCGGTTAATCTGTGGGCATGAAGGCCCTTCTCCGGAACGGCACTGCGATGAGCCGTCAAGAGGCCGTCAATGTTAAAAACAGCCCAGCGTATGCGGCGCTTCACAATTGGAGCGTCAATTATTTCAGGCTTCCAGCGGGAATCAAACACCAGTCTGGTCGGCGCGCTGCAGTGAATCACTCTGAAGCGATGATTTCTTTAAGGGTTGCGAGTGCGCGGCGACAGCAGCGCGATGATCTTTCCAGCGCGTCTCGGCTGCAGCGGCTCGCAAAGGGGCGTCAGCGATGGTTTCGGGTTGCGGGCCCTCGGCGGCAGTAGCGCAATGATTTTCCCAGCGCTCTCGACTGCAGCGGCCCGCAAAGATGCGTTAGCGTCGATTTCTTACCCTCTTTTCTCTGATGCAAACTAGAGGCCCTGGAACTCACAGGAGCCTCCTCAGCAGATAGCAGTCCTCACAGGGAGGAAGCAGGAGGTTGGTGGTGGAGTCTGATGTGCCTGAGACTCCAGCAGGAGGCTAGCTCTTTTCCTAGCCCTTGGGTGATTGCTGTACAAAAATAAAAGTTCTCTCAAGAGTTCCCTTTCCTCTTCTTCAAGGTCCAGTGGTCACTGCTGCAGGCCAGTGCAAGAAACAACACACAGCACAGGGACAGTCACTTCCTGCAGATTCCTCCAGTGGCACGGACAGAGTTTCCTCTCCAGATCCAAAAGCAATACAAAAGTAGGGGTTTGAGCACAGATATTTATACCCCAAAAGCCTTTGATCCTTGAAGCTACCAGTCCCTGAACCTAGCCAGAACCAGTTCTGCTCAGGCCTGGAGGACTTTGTTTACCAGGCTGCATCCTTCCTTTCAGAAAGAGGGGGTCTGCTAGCAGACACACAGTGGGAGGTGGAGCCAGCATTCACCTTGCCAGGCACAGCCCTATTCAGATCAAAGAGCCACCCCTCCCCACACTCTAAAGGCAGATCTCTCTATTCAACCCAGGTCTGACTCAGCCTGTCCTGCCCCTCTAAAACCAGACAGCCAATACACATAACGGCAGAGCACACTGGAAGGATTAGGCAAGAAAATACCTACTTTCTAAAAGTGGTATTTTCAAACACAGAATATAAAAATAAACTTCATTAAAAGGTGTATTTTAATATTCTGAGCTCAGGCATACTAAATTCGTTTTTCTACCATGTTCCTGGGGTCAGTTAGGACTATAGCATGTAATAGTCAAACTGCCCATTCTAGCCTATGAGGAACAGGTAGCCTTACAGTAGTGAAAAACGAAATGGTGCATAATTCACTACCAGGACATGCTACACACCCCAAGGCATGTCCTGCCTTACACATACAAGGCACCCTACCATAGGGGTGACTTACAGGATGCTAAGGGAAGGTTCAGGGGCTGGGAAGTGAGTGCACTTCACAGCCAAGATGGCAGTTCTGGGCTGCACACAGACACTGCAGTGGCAGGTCTGAGACACACTTTACAAGCTGCTTCTGTGGGTGGCACACATCAGTGCTGCAGGCCCACCAGCAGCATTTGGTTTACCAGCCCTGGGCACACATAGGCCACACTACTAGGGACTAACAGGTAAACCAAATAAGCCAATCAGGGATATACCAATTCACATAGACATATTTATACAGGGAGCATTCGCGCTGTGACACTGAATGGCAGTGGCACAGCGCCCAGAGCATCTAACACCAGTAAAACAGAGGAGACAACAGCGAAAAATGGAAGGAGACCCACGCCAATGGTGCCAGGTCTAACACACGTCCCCTCCAGCTGAAATGTGGGGAGAACTACCCATCCCTTGGAAGTTCTCATCGCTAAGGCGGAAAAATCTGGACAGACCATCAGCATTGGCGTGTTCTGTACCAGGGCGGTGTTCCACCGTGAAGTCCATACCCTGTAGGGAAATGGACCACCTCAACAACTTGGGATTCTCACCCCTCATCTGCATCAACCATCTGAGGGCCTGTGGTCTGTCTGAACCCGGAAGTGAGTCCCAAACAGGTATGGTCTCAGCTTCTTCAGTGCCCAGCCACAGCAAATGCCTCACGCTCCATTGCACTCCACCTCTGTTCCCGTTGAAGTAACCTCCTACTGATGAAGGCTACAGGTTGGTCTAGTCCCTCCTCATTTATCTGTGACAGAACGGCCCCCACCCCATGCTCTGAAGCGTCTGTCTGGACAACAAATTCCTTAGCAAAATTGGGCGCCTGGAGTACGGGTGCTGTACACATAGCAGTTTTGAGGGCATCAAAGGCTTTCTGACAGGTGTCAGTCCAGTTCACAATCTTTGGCCGCTTCTTGGAAGTCAGCTCAGTCAAGGGTGCAACAATGTTGCCATACCCCTTGACAAACCTCCTGTAATAACCCGTGAGTCCTAAGAAGGCCCTCACCTGGGTCTGGGTCCTTGGGGGCTCCCAAGCCAGGATGGTTTCAATCTTGGGCTGCAGGGGCGCCACCTGGCCGCTCCCACCTGGTGTCCCAAGTACACCACAGAACCCTGCCCAATCTGGCACTTACTGGCCTTGATTGTGAGGCCTGCTCTGCGCAGCGCCATCAACACTTCCCAGAGGTGGCGCAAGTGGTCCTCCCAGGAGGAACTAAACACTGCAATGTCATCGAGGTAGGCGGCACTGAAAGCCTCCAGCCCAACCAACACCTGGTTGACCAATCTCTGGAAGGTGGCAGGGGCATTCTTCATCCCAAAGGGCATCACACGGAACTGGTAGTGCCCATCTGGTGTGGAGAATGCTGACCTCTCCTTTGCCCCATCAGTTAAGGCGATCTGCCAGTACCCAGACGTCAGATCAAACGTGCTGAGGTACCGGGCAGCCCCTAACCGGTCTATGAGCTCATCAGCTCTGGGGATGGGGTGCGCGTCGGTCTTGGTGACCGAATTGAGACCTCGGTAGTCCACACAGAACCTAAGTTCAGGAGTGGCACCAGGCGTCGCAGCTTTTGGTACCAAGACCACGGGGCTGGACCAGGGGCTGCTAGAGGACTCAACCACCCCTAGGGCGAACATTTTGGAGACCTCCTCCTTAATGCAAGCCCTGACCCTGTCAGTTACCCTGTAAGCCTTGTGCTTGACAGGAGAACTGTCCCCGGTATCCACCTCATGGACGCACCAATCAGTGACACCAGGTACCAGGGAGAACAAATCAGAAAATTGCCCCAACAGGTGGTGACAATCTCTCTGCTGCTCAGGGGTCAGTGTGGTGGAGAGGATCACACCCTCCACTGACCCATCCTTCTCTTCTGCACACAGGAGGTCAGGGAGAGGCTCACTCTCCTCCTCAACCCCATCATCTGTGGCAAGAAGCATGCCCACTTCGGACCTCTCAAAGTGGGGCTTTAGGCGGTTCACATGCAGGACCCGCAAGGGGTTCCTGGGAGACTGAAAGTCCACCAAGTAGGTAACTGGACTTTTGCGCTCCACCACCTCAAAGGGACCGGTCCACTTATCTTGGAGCGCACAAGGCTCCACTGGGGCCAGTACCCAAACCTTCTGACCAGGTTGAAATTCGACCAGAGTGGCATTCTGGTCGTGCCAACGTTTCATTTCTTCCTGGCTGGCTTCCAGATTTGCCTCAGCAATTTTTCTGAAACGCCGAGTCTGGATCCTGAAGGCCAACATGTAGCTAAATACATCTTGGGGAGTGTTGGACTTGGCCCTTTTGGCAGGTTCACCCCTAAACTTTTTGCTCGTCTCCTAGCCTTTTCCCTGTGTAGTGTTGGTGGTTTTAGGCCTCTGCGCACTTTAGCCCTGTGTCCCAGTGTAAAGTGCGTGCGCACTCTGAGTGCGTGTGGTGAGATTGGCCTGCCCTCCCATAGGAATGCATGGGGGATATGTGTGTCCATGGTAATTCCTGGTGTGAGAGTAGGGCAGGGGCGAGTTTAGTATGTGCGAACTCGTGAGAATAAATGCTGCGCAATGGTGTGCGCAGATTTATTATGACTGGTGTAGAAATGCCACTTTTAGAAGTTGGCATTTATGTGTGCTCTGTGTCTGCCTGCCTGATGTGAATTGCATGTCTGGCTTTGTGAGTGACAGGGGCTGGGAGGTGTGTGTGGCTCCAGGAGGGGCAGGGTGAGTCAGCGCAGGGCTGAATAGGGAGATCTGCATCTAGATGGGAGGGAGGAGTTGCACCTGGGACCTGAATAGGGCTGTGCCTTCCCTCCACAATGCTGGCTCCACCCCCTGTGGTGCGTCTGATGTCCCTAGCCTGTCCTGTGAAAGGAGAGAGGAGCTGAGCAAAACAAAGTGCTCCAAAGCTCCCCCAAACCAGTTGCATCTGGTTTTCCCTAAACCCTGCACCTTTAGACAAAGGAAAAGGTGTATAAAAGAAGGGGCTGTGACCCCATGAAAGTGTTCTGTTCTGTGCTTACTTGGGCTGGGGGAGACACTCTGCCAGGAGGAACCGCCGTGGGACCCAGCTGCAGCTTCTTGGGGATCCCTGCGTGCTGGCCTGCCTGGCTGCGCTGTGCTTGGGTGTCCCCAGCCCCAAGGACTTGTTATTTCTGCCTGCCTGCGCACCTCTGGAAAAGAAGGGCTGCCTGCTCCCTGGTTGTGTCAGGTGGGAGGCAGGCTGAGCGCTGTATTTTATTTACCTGAGGAAGCGGAGAGGAGCGGAGCGTGTGTGCTCTGCAGCGCTGGGCTGCCAGAGCGCCTGGAAGGAATCCCAGCGTGGGAATCAAGCAGGAGCCTACCCAGGATTGCCATCCTTCGCGGGTGCCCACCCCGCTGTAATTGCACCGTGTTTAGCCCTTAGCTTTGCGGGAGCCTACCCCGCCTTGGATGTCTGTTATTTGAAAACGGGTGCCCACCCCGCGTTGGGTACTGCCGAGCGGGTGCCCACCCCGCTCTGGTGTGCATAGACGAGCGGGAGGCCACCCCGCCTTGCCGCCGTCCGGAGGAGCTGCCCAGATTTAAAGAAAGCGGGTGCCTACCCCGCTGTGGTAATTCCCGCACTTTGAGCCTGAGGAAAAGGGCTCCAGCGCCTCTAGAGCAACGCGACGCGGAAGACAGGCGTTGGTTGCCTGACTAGGGGCGGGGCTACCATAGAGGCCAATTGCGGCCCAGCGCCACAGGAAGACGTCCGGAGCCCGCCCGCCCACGTCGAAGCCCCGGTCCCGAGAGAGGGGACCGGGCGAAGCAAAGGAGAAGTCCTGAGCCCTACGAGAGGGCCCAGGTGAAGAGCAGTGATGGTCCAGGCGAAGGGGACAGGCGGCACTGCACTTGCGGCGAGGCGGGGCTCCCGTGTGGTGAGGAGAGCCCCGCGTGCAGTCTAAACGCCAGCCAGGAGTCCTCAGAGAGCCCGGTGAGTGGGGCTCAGCCTTCAAGGGGTTGGGGGGGTGTCGGGGCACATTGCCGGTGCCGCCCCCTGTGCCAGTGTCGTTGCTCATTTTCTCCAGCTGCCCCGTCTGTCAGTGGGCAGCTGCAACGTGGGGCCACATTGGTTTCTAAGAGTCCCCCGAGTGGGGCTCCCCCGAGGCACATTGTCGGTGCCTGGAGCCGCGTGGATGCTCCCTGGGGCCCTGAGGTGCCGTGCTGATTTTCTTTTTGGGGGCATTATTGTAGAAGTCCCGGAGTGGGGCTGAGAGGCAAGTTAGTGCCAGTTTCCTTGCCACAGCTGCCCCGCCTGACAGTGGGCATATTCTTTGTGGTGGAGTCCCAGTGGGGCTCACAAGGCACAGTGGTGCCCGTGCCATTCCCAGCTGCCCTGCGAGAGCGCAGGCCGCTGCAACCTTGGGGGACAGGTTCCTTTTAAATTGCGAGTCCCAGAGAGGGGCTCAGGGGGCACGCTGGTGCCCGTGTTCATTTTCACAGCTGCCCAGCAAGTAGTGGGCAGCTGCCACGTTTAGCTTGCGCAATTGCGCACTCTGACTTCGCTGCATGTGCAGCCAGCCCTGACTTTTGCGGGACATAGGGCTTTTGAGCCCAGAGAAGAGGCCAGTTGGCCTGGGGTCAGTTGGGAAGGTGCGGTGTGCACTTGATCTGGGCTAGTGAGGCCTATTGCGTAATGTGATTTATGCTGATGAGGTGGGCCTAATAGGTTTTATGTCTAATGTGATATAATGCTTAGGTACCAGTGATTACTGGTTGTGGTTTACATTTTACTTACCTGTTCGGATGGTTCTGACCGTGGCCCGATTGGCCCGGTCCTGTATATAGTCCCCTGTAAATACTGCCTAGTGCCAGTTGGCACAGTGTACCTTGTGTGATTATATTCTAATGTGTTTTTATAATACAAAGGCTATTTTTATATAACCTTGGGTGGAGTCTCCCTTTGTGGTGTGCCTAGTGTGTTGCTGCTGAGTGGGTATTGCACAAGCGCTTTACACATTGCCTCCGGGATAAGCCTGACTGCTCGTGCCAAGCTACCAAGGGGGTGAGCAGGGGTTATCTTTGGCGTGTAACTCCCTTGCCCTGACTAGAGTGGTGGTTTCTGCCTGGCTTTGGCGCAAGCCTTAGCCAACCAGAGATCCCATTTCTAACATTGGTTGGCAGCGGTGGGGATTTGGACTTGCGTTTGCGCAGTACCACAGCGACAACTGGTTGCACTACAAACTCTACATTTAGATAATCACGTGTGTGGGGATTATTGTTCTGAGTTTTGTTTTAATTCTTCTCCTAAAAGTGTCATTTGTAAATTGTATACTCTTGCTTCAGCTCAGACACCTAGGTCTCCTGTGTTGCACGTGTCCCTGAGCGTCCTGCCAAAATGGAGTCTGCTTTTAATTTTTGTGGTCTGTTTAGATACAGCATGTGGGAGTTGGTGGAGTTCTGTGAGGAGAGAGACATAGCAGTGAGTGGGTCAGACACCCAGTCAAAACTGAGGGACAACCTGATCCAATGGCAAAAGGATGAATGGGACTGTGAGCGCAATGAGGAGAAGAGGGCCCTGGCCGCACGCCAAGAGGGTGGTGGGTCTGAGGGGGCCCTGAGGAGTCTGAAGAGGAGGAAGAAAGTGACAGGACAGGGACGCCAGTAGATAGTGAGGACCCCATAGATAGGGAGTCCCTTGCTGGGTCCAGTGTCGGGGGCAGTGCCCCATCCCTTTTCCTGTCCCCAGAGGAGTGGGTGGATAGGAGGGAAGAAAGGGAGCATCAGCTGGCTTTGGAGAAGCTCAGGTTAGAGCATACCAAGGAGATAGCACAGCTGAGTGTGGAGGAGAAAAGCTAGAGACCGAGAGGGTCCTAGCACAGGAGAGGAGGGCGGAGGCTGAGAGGGCCTTCGCCAGGGAGAAATTAGCTCGGGAGGGTAGATTATCCCCTGAGTGCAGTTGTAGTTTTCTGGATTCCCCAGTGAGGGTGGAGTCCAGTGGTGGCAGCAATATACAGTCCAGTGCAGGAAGTCCCAGTTCCCAAAATATGGTACCTTGTTCCAGAGAAGAGGAGTACAGGTTGAAGTTCAGGGGCAGTAGGAAACTGTCTCACCAATCTTGGGTGGATTTTTCGGATGAATGTAATGATGCACTGGCTGATTGGGTAACGGTTAACACGGAACAGGATTTTGAAGGACTGTTCGATCTGGTTATCAGAGAGCACCTGCTCAGTTGTTGTTTGCCGGGGTTGCGCCAACACCTGTTGGAGGGTGGGTTTTCTGATCTATGGGAGTTTGCATGTGAGGCAGACCTCTGGGTGGAGGCCCAAGGTTCTGAAGAGGCATTGGGGAGTGATCCCAAAAGTAGTGGCTCAGGTATCTTCCCGTCCTGTATGGGGGAAGAGGTTCAGTGTAGCCCAGCTAGGTCCCAGTGTAGTGGGAGGGGTGTAGGGGCTCACGTCCTGTCTCAGTGGAGTAGGAGTGAGTGTGGGACTGAGTGTCCCCAGGTGCCCGAAACCCCGTCTCAGAGCCTGGATGGTTTCTTCAGGGAACACCAGGTTGGGAGCCTAGGCTGTCCTGTTAGTCCATTTGAGGAGGATCTCCTAGTGTCTGGAGAACCTGGAGCATCTGTAAATAGAGCTCCAGTGGTTCTGGTGTCTGGCAGTGCCGCTCCAGTTGGGAGGGTACAGAAGTCCGGATTGAGGGGTGAGAGGGGGATGTGTTCCCCAGTGGAAGAACCAGTGGGTCAGGGGCCAGCCAGAAGGGCTGAGTCTCCTAGAAGTGACCATGGTGACACCACTTCTGTCGTGGGGGATCTCTGCGCACTGTCAGATGGACAGGGGTCGGGAGGTCTGCGCCACGCAGACTGTCACGCAACACATGAGTCATGTGTTACCCTCGGGGGGCTGCTGAGTGCGCCCCCGGAAGTCCTGGTGTGCCAGGCAAATGCTCAGCCGTGGGGTTCAGCCCCAAGGTTGGGAGGCCAGGTTAAGGATCCGCCGGACCTGGAGGAAAGGACATCTGTAACCAGTGTCCTGACCGGTTCATCTTCCAGGGGTACCGCTCCAGTTGGGAGGGTGCAGAACTCTGGAAGGGGTGCAGAGGAGGGAGTCCTCGCCTCTGACCCCGGTGCAACCTGAAGGGTTAGACCCTAGGTTGGGAGACCAGTTGTGGGAGAGACGTCCTGAACTGGTGGGAGAGTTGTGTTCTGAGGGTGCTTCTCCAAGGAGGAGAGGGCGGAACACTAGAAGGAGAGGTAGGGGGAGGAGAGCCTCACCCGTGACTTCTGGTCCGCCTGAGGGTGCAGACCCTAGGCTGGAGGATCAGTGGCAGTCTAGACCTGCCCTGATGAGGGGAAGAGTGGAGAATGGCTACTATGTGCCAGGGGTTACTACCCCCACTCTGTGAATGGGCAAGGACCAGTGGCATCTGGATGGCCTAGGGCCTGGTCCTGGCCGCGGACAGTTAGGGAGTACCAGTGGGGTAGCCCAGTTGCTCCGGACAGCTTTTTTAGAAGGAACCACATGGGTTCACCATGGCGTAGAACAGGAGGGTGTCCCTGCAGTTGCGGGCCCGCGTCCGTGTTCTATCGCCCCAAGCAGGGAAGCCCATCACGGTGGTGATTGGTCTGCCCTGCGTTTTGGCTGGAAGGGGTTGTGTTGGACTTGGCCCTTTTGGCAGGTTCACCCCTAAACTTTTTGCTCGTCTCCTAGCCTTTTCCCTGTGTAGTGTTGGTGGTTTTAGGCCTCTGCGCACTTTAGCCCTGTGTCCCAGTGTAAAGTGCGTGCGCACTCTGAGTGCGTGTGGTGAGATTGGCCTGCCCTCCCATAGGAATGCATGGGGGATATGTGTGTCCATGGTAATTCCTGGTGTGAGAGTAGGGCAGGGGCGAGTTTAGTATGTGCGAACTCGTGAGAATAAATGCTGCGCAATGGTGTGCGCAGATTTATTATGACTGGTGTAGAAATGCCACTTTTAGAAGTTGGCATTTATGTGTGCTCTGTGTCTGCCTGCCTGATGTGAATTGCATGTCTGGCTTTGTGAGTGACAGGGGCTGGGAGGTGTGTGTGGCTCCAGGAGGGGCAGGGTGAGTCAGCGCAGGGCTGAATAGGGAGATCTGCATCTAGATGGGAGGGAGGAGTTGCACCTGGGACCTGAATAGGGCTGTGCCTTCCCTCCACAATGCTGGCTCCACCCCTGTGGTGCGTCTGATGTCCCTAGCCTGTCCTGTGAAAGGAGAGAGGAGCTGAGCAAAACAAAGTGCTCCAAAGCTCCCCCAAACCAGTTGCATCTGGTTTTCCCTAAACCCTGCACCTTTAGACAAAGGAAAAGGTGTATAAAAGAAGGGGCTGTGACCCCATGAAAGTGTTCTGTTCTGTGCTTACTTGGGCTGGGGAGACACTCTGCCAGGAGGAACCGCCGTGGGACCCAGCTGCAGCTTCTTGGGGATCCCTGCGTGCTGGCCTGCCTGGCTGCGCTGTGCTTGGGTGTCCCCAGCCCCAAGGACTTGTTATTTCTGCCTGCCTGCGCACCTCTGGAAAAGAAGGGCTGCCTGCTCCCTGGTTGTGTCAGGTGGGAGGCAGGCTGAGCGCTGTATTTTATTTACCTGAGGAAGCGGAGAGGAGCGGAGCGTGTGTGCTCTGCAGCGCTGGGCTGCCAGAGCGCCTGGAAGGAATCCCAGCGTGGGAATCAAGCAGGAGCCTACCCAGGATTGCCATCCTTCGCGGGTGCCCACCCCGCTGTAATTGCACCGTGTTTAGCCCTTAGCTTTGCGGGAGCCTACCCCGCCTTGGATGTCTGTTATTTGAAAACGGGTGCCCACCCCGCGTTGGGTACTGCCGAGCGGGTGCCCACCCCGCTCTGGTGTGCATAGACGAGCGGGAGGCCACCCCGCCTTGCCGCCGTCCGGAGGAGCTGCCCAGATTTAAAGAAAGCGGGTGCCTACCCCGCTGTGGTAATTCCCGCACTTTGAGCCTGAGGAAAAGGGCTCCAGCGCCTCTAGAGCAACGCGACGCGGAAGACAGGCGTTGGTTGCCTGACTAGGGGCGGGGCTACCATAGAGGCCAATTGCGGCCCAGCGCCACAGGAAGACGTCCGGAGCCCGCCCGCCCACGTCGAAGCCCCGGTCCCGAGAGAGGGGACCGGGCGAAGCAAGGAGAAGTCCTGAGCCCTACGAGAGGGCCCAGGTGAAGAGCAGTGATGGTCCAGGCGAAGGGGACAGGCGGCACTGCACTTGCGGCGAGGCGGGGCTCCCGTGTGGTGAGGAGAGCCCCGCGTGCAGTCTAAACGCCAGCCAGGAGTCCTCAGAGAGCCCGGTGAGTGGGGCTCAGCCTTCAAGGGGTTGGGGGGTGTCGGGGCACATTGCCGGTGCCGCCCCCTGTGCCAGTGTCGTTGCTCATTTTCTCCAGCTGCCCCGTCTGTCAGTGGGCAGCTGCAACGTGGGGCCACATTGGTTTCTAAGAGTCCCCGAGTGGGGCTCCCCGAGGCACATTGTCGGTGCCTGGAGCCGCGTGGATGCTCCCTGGGGCCCTGAGGTGCCGTGCTGATTTTCTTTTTGGGGGCATTATTGTAGAAGTCCCGGAGTGGGGCTGAGAGGCAAGTTAGTGCCAGTTTCCTTGCCACAGCTGCCCCGCCTGACAGTGGGCATATTCTTTGTGGTGGAGTCCCAGTGGGGCTCACAAGGCACAGTGGTGCCCGTGCCATTCCCAGCTGCCCTGCGAGAGCGCAGGCCGCTGCAACCTTGGGGGACAGGTTCCTTTTAAATTGCGAGTCCCAGAGAGGGGCTCAGGGGGCACGCTGGTGCCCGTGTTCATTTTCACAGCTGCCCAGCAAGTAGTGGGCAGCTGCCACGTTTAGCTTGCGCAATTGCGCACTCTGACTTCGCTGCATGTGCAGCCAGCCCTGACTTTTGCGGGACATAGGGCTTTTGAGCCCAGAGAAGAGGCCAGTTGGCCTGGGGTCAGTTGGGAAGGTGCGGTGTGCACTTGATCTGGGCTAGTGAGGCCTATTGCGTAATGTGATTTATGCTGATGAGGTGGGCCTAATAGGTTTTATGTCTAATGTGATATAATGCTTAGGTACCAGTGATTACTGGTTGTGGTTTACATTTTACTTACCTGTTCGGATGGTTCTGACCGTGGCCCGATTGGCCCGGTCCTGTATATAGTCCCCTGTATACTGCCTAGTGCCAGTTGGCACAGTGTACCTTGTGTGATTATATTCTAATGTGTTTTTATAATACAAAGGCTATTTTTATATAACCTTGGGTGGAGTCTCCCTTTGTGGTGTGCCTAGTGTGTTGCTGCTGAGTGGGTATTGCACAAGCGCTTTACACATTGCCTCCGGGATAAGCCTGACTGCTCGTGCCAAGCTACCAAGGGGGTGAGCAGGGGTTATCTTTGGCGTGTAACTCCCTTGCCCTGACTAGAGTGGTGGTTTCTGCCTGGCTTTGGCGCAAGCCTTAGCCAACCAGAGATCCCATTTCTAACAGGGAGGTTTCCTGGGAGATTGCTGGGAGCTCAGAGGTCCTCTAACCTGGTGGCCATAGAGGAGTTCAAAGGGACTGAACCCTAAGGACTTCTGTGGCGCCTCACGGTAGGCAAACAACAGGCATGGCAAGAGGACGTCCCACTTACGCCTCAGGGGCTCTTCTAGGCCCATGATCATGCCCTTCTAGGTCCGGTTGAACCTTTCAACCAGACCATTACCTTGGGGGTGGTAAGGAGTGGTGAACTTATACGTTACCCCGCACTCCTTCCACAGAGACTTCATGTACTGGGAGATGAAGTTGGTCCCCCTGTCAGACACCACCTCTCTGGGGAATCCCACACGGGAGAAAATCCCCATCAGTGCACGTCCCACCACGGGGGCCGTCACTGTCCTGAGCGGGATGGCTTCAGGGTACCGGGTGGCATGGTCCACCAAGACCAGGATTAACCTGTTGCCCATGGCTGTCTTGGGGTCCAGAGGCCCCACAATGTCAATGCCCACTCGCTCGAATGGGGTACTCACAACTGGAAAGGGCTGGAGTGGGGCCTTGATCTTCCCCCACTCTTCCCACTTGCCTGGCAAGTCTCACAGGTCCTGCAATGAGAGTCTGAACTCTTGTGCATCTGGGGCCAATAAAAGTGGGCGGCCAGCCTCTCAAAGGTCTTGGTCTGCCCCAGATGTCCTGCCAATGGAATGTCATGAGCCAACCCCAGTAGGAAGGTTCTGAAGCACTCGGGTACCACCAGCACACGGGCTGACCCTGGCTCAGCAACCTTAGGCTCACTCTACAGGAGACTGTTCTCCCAATAAATCAGATGTGAACCAGACATGTCACCTTCTGCCTGGGCTGCAGCCTGTCGCCGCATACCCTCAAGAGAGGGGCAAACTCTCTGCTGCTCACAAAATTCCTCCCTGGTGGGTCCCCCTTCCTGCTGCCAATGGGTCAGCTCAGGCAGGTCCCCCAGTTCGGTGATCTGCTCCCTGGTAGGCTCCAGGGCATCCCCCTCAGGGTCTGCTCCTTCCTGGGCCGTGGGAACCAAGGGGGCCGGCTCCCCGCGCCCCCTGCCCCTTCTCTCTAAGGCAGGGATCTGGGCCCTACTCTCAGGCTCCAGATCCTTTTCAACACCCTCCTTGGCTGCCATGGACCGAGTGGTAGCACACGCCCACTCAGGCAGACCCAACATCTCTAAGTGAGTCTTCCTCTCCACCGTAGCCCAGGGGGAGTCCTCTAAATCATTGCCCAGCAGACAGTCTACAGGCATGGCGGGCCTCACAGCTACCTGAAGAGTTCCTGAGACCCCCCCCCACTCAAAGGGAACCTGAGCCACCTCACATTGGCTCTCTGAGTTGTCTGCGGACACTACTGGGTAGAATGCATGGGGGACAACCTGCTCTTTGGATACCAACCGGGAGCTGACAGCAGTTACACTGGCCCCTGTGTCTCTTAGAGCCTCCACCCTATGGCCATTGATGGTCACCCACTGCCTGTATTTTTAGTGTTAGCAGGCAGTGCAGGCTTGGGGACCATCTCAAAGTCCCCTAATGAGACAAGGGTCAATTCCTACGGGATCCCTCCCCTCTTGGGCACCCATCTCCTCCTCTCCCAGGGCTACACTAGCAATCTGGCGGGGAGGTGCACGGGAGGTGCACTGGCCCCCCTTTGGGGGCACTGGGGATCAAAATATCTGTGGCCCACTTGACCACAGTTGTAACACGTGGGGGGGCCCCTGGGAACAGGCCTACCTGTTGGGGGCCCGGTCCTCCTTTCTTGGGGGCGCTGGGACACCACTGCTTGGTTCCCTGGGGGATTACTTTGGGGCCCTCGGTGGAACTCCCTCTGTTGACCCTTGTCCCCCACTCCTCTGCTGGGGACCCTGCCCACCTTTGGCGACGTCTCCCACTGGACCCTTGCGGACCCGGGTGCTCACCCAGCGGTCCGCTCTCCTCAGCAAGCTTCCTAGGGTTAGTCAGCTTGCAATCAATTAGGTGCTGGCGTAGCTCAGGAAAACAATTACTAGATAAATGCTCCCATGCAATCAAATCAAAAAACTGTGCAAAAGTTTCTACTTTGCTACCTTTTACCCAGCGTTCCATGGCTCTGCAAAAAAGGACACATATTCAACCCACGTGGTACCCTCTAGCTTCTTACAGACCCTAAACCTCTGCCTATACATCTCAGGGGTCAAACCATAGCGGGTCATCAACGCTTCCTTCATGTGGGCATAAACCATCCTACTTTCTGGGGGCAGGTCCAACAAGGTATCCCTCCCTCACTCACAAAGCGTCCCCACAATCCCGCTCCCCAATCCTTCTCAGGGACCCGGTGGGACACCATGGCTAATTCATAAGCGGCAAACCATTGCCCAATATCTTCACTTTTGTGGAAGTCTTTAATAACCTCCTTGGGTATATACACCCTACTCTCAGGGTGCACTACAGGTACGCTGCCACCAGAGGGGGAGATTTCCATGCTCTTAGCTTTAATCTCCAACTCCCTCAATACTCTCTCATGCTCTAGCTTCATCCTCATAATCTCAATTTCTAACTTCTTGTTCTCTAGGTCCCGGTGACCATCCATTTTAACCTTAGCCATCTCCATATTACGCCGCCTATCTCTCTCCCTGTCCTCCAGCTCTTCTGGGGACAGACCCTTAGCGGACACACTAGAGCCCGGGTTGGAAAGGGCTGGATCTCCTACTAAGTCTACTACATCGCCCTGCTGCTCTCCTCCCTCCACAAGCTCTCCTAGATCCTTAGGGGCATCCCTGGCTTCTAGCCAGGCCTTCAGCGCCTTGTAATACTCCTCCCTTCTAGTGAGACCTGTGATAGGGACTGTGAATTGCTTGCAAAAATATTTGAGCTGCTTGGCATTGTAGGTTTCTATTTTCTCTTCTTCCCAGGAGAGATCCTCTGAGGCATTAGATCTGGGCTTGCCCATTGTAGAAATAAGTGGCAATCTCACTAAAGGCCAGAAGAAAACTTCTCAAAAAAATGTAAGCGGGTGAAAAATCACCGGCAATATCAATCACAATATAGGATCCCAAAAACTCTCAGAAATGTGCGCGGGTGAAAAATCACCGGCAATATCAATTACAATAGGGGATCAAAAACTTTCAATAAATGGGCGAGGGTGAAGAATCACCGGCAATATCAATCACAATATAGGATCCCAAAACTCTCAGAAAATGTGCGCGGGTGAAAAATCACCGGCAATATCAATCACAATATAGGAGCAAAAAAATTCTCAAATAATGTATGCAGTACGTTATGGTCTGCACTCACTAGTAGTGTACACTATAATTACTGTATGCGATCATAAATGCAAGTCCAGATCCTCACTGCTGACCACCAATGTTAGAAATGGGGGTCTCTAGTTGGCAATGGCTGGCCACTGTCCAAGTAGGGACCCTTCTTCCTAAGTCAGAGTGAGAGGGCTACCCTCTTTAATACCCCTGCTCAACCCTGTGGTAACGTAGCACGAGCAGGTAGGCTTATCTCAGAGGCAGGGTGTGAAGCATTTATGATCATACACAGTAACACAGTGAGGAACAATACAAAGGGACACCACACAAGTAGTTATTATAAAAAATAAGTATCTTTATATAAAGGCAGATTTATCACAAGACCAATAACTGTAAAAGCCACAATATTGTCAAAAATAGGATAGCTGTTGAAGGGCTGTCAAAAATAGTTCAAAGGTTGCAAAAA
Source organism: Calotriton arnoldi (assembly GCA_963921515.1). Classification (NCBI taxonomy): domain Eukaryota; kingdom Metazoa; phylum Chordata; class Amphibia; order Caudata; family Salamandridae; genus Calotriton; species Calotriton arnoldi. The sequence goes on along the minus strand of CAWUFW010014305.1, from coordinate 174,547 downwards.
TAAGGTTCAAGTTCAAAGCAGTGGTCTCTGCGACCCTTTCTTTCACAAAGTACCTGGGTTTAGTAGCAAAACCAACAAAGTGTCGCAAATAAGCTGTAGCGATGATTCTCGGCACGCGAGGCCGGCGATGCGTTGAAATCCTTGCCGCAAGGGAGGATGATGCGCCGATCTGCGGGATGCGTGCGGAGACGATGCGACAAAACTTCTGCACGCTGGACCGCCGATGCGATGACTTTCTTGCCGCGTGGGAGAAGTCGATGCGGTGATCCTGTTGCGCTGTGCGATCGTGTTGCGATGCGAAGACAAGACGCTCCGCGAGGGAGCGACGAAATTCGGTGCAATGCGATCAAAGTGGCGAACGCACGAGCGTCCGCACTGCGATGTCTCGAAGCGATGATTTCTTTAAGGGATGCGAGTGCGCGGCGACAGCAGCGCGATGATCTTTCCAGCGCGTCTCGGCTGCAGCGGCTCGCAAAGGGGCGTCAGCGATGGTTTCGGGTTGCGGGCCCTCGGCGGCAGTAGCGCAATGATTTTCCCAGCGCTCTCGACTGCAGCGGCCCGCAAAGATGCGTTAGCGTCGATTTCTTACCCTCTTTTCTCTGATGCAAACTAGAGGCCCTGGAACTCACAGGAGCGTCCTCAGCAGATAGCAGTCCTCGCAGGGAGGAAGCAGGAGGTTGGTGGTGGAGTCTGATGTGCCTGAGACTCCAGCAGGAGGCTAGCTCTTTTCCTAGCCCTTGGGTGATTGCTGTACAAAAATAAAAGTTCTCTCAAGAGTTCCCTTTCCTCTTCTTCAAGGTCCAGTGGTCACTGCTGCAGGCCAGTGCAAGAAACAACACACAGCACAGGGACAGTCACTTCCTGCAGATTCCTCCAGTGGCACGGACAGAGTTTCCTCTCCAGATCCAAAAGCAATACAAAAGTAGGGGTTTGAGCACAGATATTTATACCCCAAAAGCCTTTGATCCTTGAAGCTACCAGTCCCTGAACCTAGCCAGAACCAGTTCTGCTCAGGCCTGGAGCACTTTGTTTACCAGGCTGCATCCTTCCTTTCAGAAAGAGGGGTCTGCTAGCAGACACACAGTGGGAGGTGGAGCCAGCATTCACCTTGCCAGGCACAGCCCTATTCAGATCAAAGAGCCACCCCTCCCCACACTCTAAATGCAGATCTCTCTATTCAACCCAGGTCTGACTCAGCCTGTCCTGCCCCTCTAAAACCAGACAGCCAATACACATAACAGCAGAGCACACTGGAAGGCTTAGGCAAGAAAATACCTACTTTCTAAAAGTGGTATTTTCAAACACAGAATATAAAAATAAACTTCACTAAAAGGTGTATTTTAATATTCTGAGCTCAGGCATACTAAATTCGTTTTTCTACCATGTTCCTGGGGTCAGTTAGGACTATAGCATGTAATAGTCAAACTGCCCATTCTAGCCTATGAGGAACAGGTAGCCTTACAGTAGTGAAAAACGAAATGGTGCATAATTCACTACCAGGACATGCTACACACACCAAGGCATGTCCTGCCTTACACATACAAGGCACCCTACCATAGGGGTGACTTACAGGATGCTAAGGGAAGGTTCAGGGGCTGGGAAGTGAGTGCACTTCACAGCCAAGATGGCAGTTCTGGGCTGCACACAGACACTGCAGTGGCAGGTCTGAGACACACTTTACAAGCTGCTTCTGTGGGTGGCACACATCAGTGCTGCAGGCCCACCAGCAGCATTTGGTTTACCAGCCCTGGGCACACATAGGCCACACTACTAGGGACTAACAGGTAAACCAAATAAGCCAATCAGGGATATACCAATTCACATAGACATATTTACAAAGGGAGCATTCGCGCTGTGACACTGAATGGCAGTGGCACAGCGCCCAGAGCATCTAACACCAGTAAAACAGAGGAGACAACAGCGAAAAATGGAAGGGAGACCCACGCCAATGGTGCCAGGTCTAACATGTAGTAGTTGCAGTGTAAGCACAGAGGCTCAAAAAGAGGCGGTACAAGTATACACAGGAATAGCTATTCACATATAAGGACTAACAGAAAGTACTTAGTCAACAAAGTAGGAGGAGTTACATGAATGCTGACTTCAGTAAGAATAGCCTGACAGTTATAATGAAGACAGGTGCATTCTAGCAGCTACAGGCCTTTCCGAGCATGCGCAGAGCTCTGGCTCAGTGCTGAAAGAGCTAACTATAGACGATGACTCAGGCGTAATAGAGAAGCAGGCAACAGTAAAGACAGGGAAGCACATGGCAAACACGTGGCTTAACTAAAATGGCTGCCACAAACAAAATGGCTTCAGCTCATACTAACAGTGATCTCTGCCAACTTCCACAGACGACCCTTTTAGCATTAGCTGAAGACATCTATGATTTGGAGGGAACAATAAAAACATCTTGGATGCCGATTCGCATCATGTCATTAACTTCTTGGTCTAGTACATATTGGGCATTCACATTCTTAACGTTACGTTTGGTAGGTATACAAGCAGAGGCACAAAGGGAACAAAGCATTGGACTACATTGTAGGCATAGGCAGCACGTCAGCAGGATTGCAAAGAATATACATAGAACTGTTAACAGTTTCCAGCCCCAGGTAACAAATAATGTCCATAACCAGCTAGTAAAAGTCCATAGGGCAGATTTACAAGCCCCATGCACCACATTTACGCCGCCGTTGTGTCACTTCTGTGACGCAGCAGCGGCGTAAACCATGCGCCACGTTGCGCCTTATTTACAACGTGACGCATCTAGGGAGATGCGTCACGTTGTAAAGCCCTGCACCACATGAAGCCTGCGTTAGGTTTCATGTGGGCGTTCCGGCGCAGGGTGGGCGTTCCGGCGCAGGAACGCCTCATAAAAGTGATGCAGTGAAATCTACAAGATTTCACTGAGTCACTTTTACGTCCATGCTACGTCAAAACCCTGCTCCTGCTTGAAGCAGGCGTAAGGAGTGACGCAGCATGTTAGGCATAGGGCACCCCTGAGCATTGCTGGAGTCGCGTCGTGCTTGCGACACGACTCCAGCAATGCGCCGCCCTTACGCCACAGGATGCGACACGCATCGCCTATCCTTGCGCCACGGTGCGCCGCATTGTAAATGCGATGCATTCGTGGTGGCGCAGGGAGGGAATTGCGTGTCGCATCTTTTCTGGCGCATCCCTGCTGATTTGCAGAGATGCGCCAGAACTCGTAAATTTGCCCCCATGTTCCTGTATCGGGGTGAATCTCAGCAGCTATCTTATGTAGTTTAGAGATTGCGTCAAAGACTGAAGGGGCGTGATCAGGGATGTACACACAGCAACTGCTCCCGATGATGCGACATGCACCACCACGATCTGCGAGAACAACATCAAGTACCATCCGATTTTGGAGCGCCACAATTCTCGCAATCTGTAGTTCTTCAGTAATGTTCCCAAGTGCCATAGCTGTCTGGTTGGTCACAGCTTCTACAACACGTGTTAGACGCCTGATCTTTCTGCTATTCAAAGCGGCACCAACAAAGTAGAACAACCCCAAATTGAAATCAACATATTGCTGCAGAGCAGTATCAGTCTGATCCACCTCATCATGGTTTATTGTCCTCTTTGATCTGCTCTTGGAAATGTCATTGTACAGTTTATAGTTTTTATGATAGGATGCAGGAGCTAAAAACACAGGTGGTAGCAAAAGGAAACGTAGCAGGTCCCGGACCAACCAATGGGTAAGTGATAGTACCCTTTATTCCTGCATATAAAATATGTATTGTGCGGTGACATAAAACTGCTGTTATTCATTCCAGTAATATTTAATATCAGAGTACAATCACTTTTCCCCACAGGAATATTACCAACACTATTCACATACAAGTCTGCTCGAGCTCTGGTAATAGATATCACAGTAAATCCATTACCCTTAGCAGTTCGAGTGTTTGGGAAAACATAGCGCATAGAGGAGTTTCCTTGGCGATACTCCTCCATTTCCCATACAGTTCCTTTGGCCTGTGGATCTCCTTCCTCATCAGGGTAACAAGCTCTGTTCAGTTGGGCATTCAGTCCACCTACATCAGCTTTAGTAATGTTCGCAACTTCAGAAGCCCACAACAGAGAAAACCAGGCCCTACATGAACCATTGTGTGAGAACGGCAGAGGAATGAAAGGGGTTCCTCCCTTTTTCTGATGAGCTGGCATCATTCCACACACCCAACAGTCGGTAATGTTCGTAGCATTATGAGTGTGATGCAACATCTGAATGAACGTATTATTGAGATAGGACATTCGATGCTGCTGCTCATGATAGGGAAGAGAAGAATAATGATGTTCAATAGGGACTGGAGTAGTGGCAGTCAGCGTTTGTCGAACAGGAGCCACTTCCTCTACAATCCAAGTTATCACTGGCATAATAATCACAATAAAAGTAAACCCAGCAATGAACACAGTTTTCTTGTCGCAAATTCTCGCAGCAGTCAATGTCTTTTCCTTGGGCATGTTTATCTTGGCGTCAAAATAACAAAGCAGATGGAGCTCTAAAGTCCTGGGCAGCCGTTGGTTTCTTCACTGAGCATTAAAACGGGTGTCGCTAAGAGAAAGATCCCCCCACCTCTTCGGCTCAGCCTTTCACTAACCCAGGACGGTTGCTCAAACAGTCTTTTCCAGCAATGCAGTTTCTCTCCGGGGTCGCAGCTGATATCGAGATGCACCAGGGGTCGTGTGGTCCGGAAAGACTTCCTCAGGTTCTTCAGGCGATATGGCTTGACCTCTGTGTCCAGGATATCTCGATGGTCGGTAAGTGCAGCAGGCTCCACCAGGGCAGATGGCACTCTCTTGCAGTGGCTGGAGTGGATCCAGTTCTTTCGATTGGTCACTCGGACTGCAGTTCTGGTCGCCAAGAGCACCTGCTCAGGGCCGCGCCACCTCGGTTCTAGGCTACTCGACCTCTGGAAGACTTTGACCATCACTTGGTCACCGGGCCGTAGATCATGGCCATCACCTCGCGACCTGTCAGGAAGAGCTTCTCGAACCTGTTGATGAATAGAAAGCAAACTGTCAGTCAACTGTGACAGGTAGTCACTCATCAGCACACAAGGTACATCATATATAGGACGTGGCTTAGGAATCCCCCAAATGTTCATTGGCCTTCCAAATACCACCTCATACGGTGTAAGTCCAGATCGTGTATGTGGCACCGATCTAATGGACAACAACGCTAGAGGCAGTGCATCAGGCCATTTCAGAGATGTGGAAGCCTGGATTTTCGCTAACTTAAGTTTGAGGGTGGAATTGTATCGCTCCACTAACCCTGCTGATTGTGGGTGAAAAGCAGCATGGAACTTCTGCTTGATTCCCAATCCTTTCAAGACATACTCAACAACTTGCCCAATGAAATGGGGTCCGTTATCACTCCACAAAAATCAGCAAACACCAAATCTAGGGAAGAACTCCTTTAAAAGCACCTTTGCTGTAGTAAGAGCTGTATTATCTTTCGTAGCGTATGCCTCTATCCATTTACTAAAAGCACATACCACTACTAGAACATACTTCAAATTATCACAGTGTTCAAGCTGGATGTAATCCATTTGCAGAACCTCAAAAGGTGCAGTTGGTGTTGCAAATCCTCCTCTAGGAGTTCGTGTGCCCTTTCCAGGATTGTATTGTAGACAAATCAGACAAGACTGGACTATCTTTTCAGCCGTGCTGGCAATTTCAGGATGATCCCAAACTTTCGTAAGCAACTTCGCTATTGAGGATGCTCCAACATGTGCCGGCCCATGTGCCATGTGAATCATGGGGTGTAAATAGGCTGCGGGTAATCGCCATTTAGTCATATCTTTATTCCTCCAACAGTCCTCATCATCCAATGTTCCCTCCTTAGACCATTGGTCTAATTCATCAGCAGAGGCAGATCGCTGCATGTCCAGCACTTCTTGCCTGGCATCATGCCAACAGTCAGCCTGTGACTTCACCACATACATAGATGTAATGCTTCACTGCATTGCAGTTTCACAGGCTGTATGATCTGCAAAGGCATTGCCCTGTCCTATTTTATCTGTCACTTTCTTGTGTGCGCTACACTTAACAATCGCTACATTTCTAGGGTATGTCAAGGCAGTAAGGAGATTATGCACTAATTCTCCATGCACTATTTGTGTCCCATGTGATGTAAGGAAGTCTCTTTCCTTCCAGGGTAACCCAAAATCGTGAGCCACCCCGAAGGACTATCGGCTGTCAGTGTAGATGTTAACAGACAAATCAGTGCTAAGTTCACACGCCCTTGTTAATGCTATCAACTCAGCGGCCTGAGCTGACTTCTGTGGAATGCGAGCTGTCTCAACTACCGTCTGAAGTGTTGTAATTGCATATGCAGCTGATGTCGTGCCATCTGGCAGTTTCAAACAGGACCCATCAACCCACAATTCCCCATCAACACTTGAAAGGGGCGTATCTTGCAGGTCAACACGACCCTTTGTTTGTTCCTCAGTAAGGAATATACAATCATGTGACTCTTGCGACTGATATTGAGCAGCTGGGAATGGCAACAGAGTAGCCGGATTAAGAGTCGAACATCTTTTCAAGGTGATATGAGGGGTCAAAAGTGTCAATTCATAGCCTGTCAAACGAGCACTAGTTAAATGCTGCGTTTTGGTCTGGTTCAAAAGGGCATCAACTGCATGGGGCACTAACACAAGCAATCTATGTGACAGGACTATTCCCTCACTCTGACGTATAGACACAGCTGCCGCTGCCACAGAGCGAAAACACCCTGGTAACGCACAAGCGACTGGATCAAGGACAGCTGAAAATTATGCACAAGGACGCTGCTTATCACCGTGAATTTGTGTTAAAACCGAGAGAGCACAACCGTCCGTCTCGTGTACGTAAAGTGTGAAGGCCTTAGTGTAGTGTGGAGTGCCTAATACTGGTGCAGAACATAGCGCTTGACGCAACTGTTGAAAAGCAGTCTGACATTCAGTAGTCCATGGGAGGGGCATCGGAGTATCTTTAGTCAAAAGGGCCAACAAAGGTTTAACAATATATGAAAAGCTAGGGATCCATTGCCTACAAAAAGAAGTAAGGCCAATCAGTGCACAAACATCTTTCTGAGTACGGTGCACAGGTGTGTCTAAAATAGCTTGGATGCGATCTGGTGTGAGTGCACGCCCTCCTTAGACAGGAGGTGACCTAAATAGGTAACCTGCTGTCTACAATATTGTAATTTCTTCCTAGAGACCTCGTGATGGTGAGATGCAAGAAAGGAGAGCAATGACAATGTTCCTTCTTCACATTGATCGGGGGTGTACGCAGCCAACAAGATGTCATCGACATATTGTATGAGAGCTACCCCTTTTGGCGCAGGGAAAGAATCAAGCTGTCTTTTCAAAGCCTGGCTATAAATGCTAGGACTCTCAGTGCACCCCTGTGGAGCTCTACAAAATCTGAATGATCGATTATTCAAAGTGAAGCCGAACAAATAACGGCTGTCAGGATGAATAGGTATCGAGAAGAAAGCATTCTTCAAATCAATCACAGTAAATGTAGTAGCAGTCAGAGGAATCATAGTAAGGAGTGTTGTGATATCAGAGACTACCGGATATTGAGGCACTACGATCTTATTAACCTCTCGTAAATCAATGATGAACCTGTATATTTTAGTATCAGTGTCTTTTTTCAAGATGGGAAGGATAGGGCTATTGCAAATATTGTAAGGGACTTCTTTCACAACCCCTACTTCAATCAGATCTTGAACAATACGTATTAGTGCCTCTTCACCTTCTCGAGATATTTTATATTGAGGCAATAGTGGCAATGAAGCACCCTCCTTTACTTGAATATGGTCTGGTGGAATAACCATTTGTCCCACATCGGTATCTGATGTGGCCCACAAAGTGCTCGGTAATGATGCCAAAGCAATATCTTCTCTAATGAGACAAAACTTCTCAACCATGGGATAGTTATCATTCAAAATAACACGCACACCTTCTGGGGTACATCGTATAGTAGCACGAAAATGTTTGAGCATATCGAGACCCACAATATTGTCCGGTGTGTTAGGGGAAAGCAGAAAAGGACAGGCTCCAGTAAACTTATCAACATGAAATGCAAGAGGTTGTGACACTGGGCTAAGGGAAGGTGTCCCATCGAATCCTATTGATGTTATTGTTAAGCCAGACAGGGGAGCCCTAGGAACCAATTGTTTAGACAGGGCACTACGAGTAGCTCCTGTATCAACCAGAAACCAATCAGTAGAACCCAAGATATTTGCATCTACATAGGGACCCTTCTGATCTACTGGGACTTCAACTGGTTCCTTACCCCATCCTAAGCTTTTCTATGCATAATTAGAATCCTTCCAATCAGTAGTCGAATAATCAGACATTTGATATTGATTTCGCCTGTCAAAAGTATTAGAAGAATTTTGAGTATGCTCTACTGTTTCAAACCTGGTACGATTATCCATACCTCCCCTATCCATACCTCCTCTATTTCCTAAATTCCCTGGACGGCTTCTCATTTGTCCTCTGCCACGCTGATACTGCTGACCTCACAAAAGTGGGCACTCAAAGCGCCAATGTCCAAACTCCTTACAATAGGCACACTGATCAGAAGACAAAGTAGCTCGAGGGAAAGAGGGTGTGCTAGGACGAAACATCACACGTCTGCCTCTACCACCACCTCTATAAGATGGATCATAAACCTGAGCTAACATAACTTTTGTTTTTAAATCCTTAGCCTTTTTATCCTCTTTGCCCTTAGCTTCCAATTCCTGACGTTCATAATACTGAGCCATAGTCAAAAGGGAGACTGGGGAAGACATAGTCCATGAACTCTCGCTGACCTTTAGGCGACTAGCTATTCCTGGCAACATGTTCGCGACAAATTTGTCAACGAACAGATGCCTGCCCGTGTCATCTGTCAATGACTGCCCACTAAAGTCATGAAATGTCTCCTCAAAACGTGTAAAGAAATCAGAAACTGGCTCATCCGGTTTCTGCTTACAGGACGCTAGCATAGTCCAATCTATCTTTTTAGGAGGTATAAGGGTTTTCAGCTTAGTTATTATAGCCTTTGGGAGATCTAATATCTCTTGTTGTGGTTTCTGTGCGGGTTCCCTTTCTGAATATTTTCTTTCTATTTCCTTCCAAATATCTCCGAAAGCTGTATCATCATCTACTTTACGAATAGATCTCCACATATCAGGGAGTAAAATAAGCCCAAAAAACATGTCAATATCAGGCAAAGTCATAGTGCAAGAACTAATGGCTCCTTCAACTTCTTCATAAAAAGCAGCCGGATTTTTCTGCGGGTCAGGCAAAGCAGCTTTAAGAGCCATGACATCCACTCCACTACAAGGAGTATAGACCCAATTATAAACAAAATATTCCTTCGCATCAGTTGAATCTTTATTGTCCGCACCCCTCGGAGGGACATATAAAGGCGCAGCTTCACGCATTGGTTTCCCATGAACTACAATATCCTTATCTGTCCCTGGATCTTCCTCCTGTGGCACGGGGGTCTGAACTGTTTGTTCAGCTGTAGCAGCTGCCTTTTTCTCCTCTCGCAAACGGAACGCATCAGTTCTTAGTTTAACCACGCGTCTAATTAAATCGGCCACCTGGGAAGAGAGAAAAAGACCGTCACTCAATTGTTTATGATCAGATTTTATATCAACAGGCTCTAATTCTTTGGAATGTTTCCTAAAACTTTCGATTACTTCTCCAGTAAACGACTCTGTAAAATACAACTGCTCTGAGTCTGGCCATTGCTGAACATTTGCTATAATGTCTGGAGCAAAAGCGGTACCACGAGCTGCTTTATGAGCAGCGGATCTAAGAGTGGCCGCACGGTCAGCGGTCAAGAAAGAGCGAGTCTGCCGTTTACCTTCTAAATCTGTCCCTTTCTGATCTAGAGAGGATTTATCGTTATCAGAATCGTCCTCGGGGGCAGAGGGAAAAGTATATGGAGGCGGAGATCGATCTAACAAAATTGAATTGTCCTGGGGTTGATTAAGTAGAGGATAGAGAGGGCGCCGGACAGGGTATTGGCCATTTACCTGTAGACGACGCTTCCTATCCTCTTTCTCTTTTATTTCCTTCAGTTCTTTATTTTTCATTTCCTGCGCTTTCACATAGATGTTTCTGCGCTGTTCTTTTTCTACTAAAGCTTGCTCTTTCCTCACTCTCTCATGAGCTTCTTTCTCCCACATTCGTACACAGTCAAACATATCTTGTCTACTTTTACGCTTAAACACACACTGTTCCACATACTGAATCTTTCTAAGATCAAATGACCCATTTATTGGCCATCGCAATTTGGTGTATTTATTCCACAGTGCGCTATACATTATGGAAGAAATACAGTTTTTAATGTACATATACCTATTTGGTGTCCCCTCAGGGGGAGCCGGCTGACTTCGTTCTAAATCCATTTTGGTACCTCCAAGAAAGCAACACATCCTTCGAAGCGTGCTTGAGACAGACATGTTAAAAATATTATAATAAATATAATATTATAACAAAAATAGTACTTATCGCAAATACAGTACCGTTCAAGAATTCACAAGTTAGAGAAAAGTCTCCCCATTACCTGCCTATATAAACTGCAGTGTATATATTGGATCACTGACATAATATCGAGTAAGAAAATATCGACCTGACAAAATATCGAGTTAAAAATATCGAATACCAAAATATCGACTCCCTATCTACAAACAGGTAAGTACAAAAATATCGAATCAAAAATATCGTTGTATAAAATATAGTTAATCAAAATATCGAATTTTTTAAATCTCTTAAAAGTAATGTAAAATTAATAAAATAATAAATATAATTAAGTAAAACATACTTAAAAATACTTAAATAACTTTCAAATTAATGAATAATTAATTTAAGTAAAAAAAGAATAAACATAAATTTTTATTTTTTAATACATACATATATTAACGTAATATTATTAAAAAATATTCAGTATTTTTAACGTAGGATAGCGTAGGGGTAAAAATTACTATTCCCACTCCAGAGAGTGCAACAGTAGGGAAAGCATTGGATAGCGGGAGGGTAAAAATTACTATTCCCACTCCAATGAGTGCAACAGTAGGGAAAGCGTTGGATAGCATAGGGGTAAAAATTACTATTCCCACTCCAAAGAGTGCAACAGTAGGGAAAGCGTTGGCTAGCGGGAGGGTAAAAATTACTATTCCCACTCCAAAGAGTGCAACAGTAGGGAAAGCGTTGGATAGCGTAGGGGTAAATATTACTATTCCCACTCCAGAGAGTGCAACAGTAGGGAAAGCGTTGGATAGCAGGAGGGTAAAAATTACTATTCCCACTCCAGTGAGTGCAACAGTAGGGAAAGCGTTGGATAGCGTAGGGGTAAAAATTACTATTCCCACTCCAAAGAGTGCAACAGTAGGGAAAGCGTTGGCTAGCGGGAGGGTAAAAATTACTATTCCTACTCCAAAGAGTGCAACAGTAGGGAAAGCGTTGGATAGTGTAGGGGTAAAAATTACTATTCCCACTCCAGACAGTGCAACAGTAGGGAAAGCGTTGGATAGCGGGAGGGTAAAAATTACTATTCCCACTCCAGTGAGTGCAACAGTAGGGAAAGCGTTGGATAGCGTAGGGGTAAAAATTACTATTCCCACTCTAAAGAGTGCAACAGTAGGGAAAGCGTTGGATAGCTTAGGAGTAAAATTACTATTCCCACTCCAAAGAGTGCAACAGTAGGGAAAGCGTTGGATAGCGGGAGGGTAAAAATTACTATTTACACTCCAGTGAGTGCAACAGTAGTGAAAACGTTGGATAGCGTAGGAGTAAAAATTACTATTCCCACTCCAGAGAGTGCAACAGTAGGGAAAGTAATATTTTAATATTTTAATAACAATTATTTAATTATCAATACTAATAAACATTATTATTAAAATTAATTACCAATTACAAAATATTTAATAATTAATTAATTAGAAATACCAATACAATTTATTTATTAAAAATTATTTACCTATTAATAATTAATTAACAACCAATTAATATTCAATACCAAAAATGTATAAATAATTTAAAAAAATACCAATTAATAATTAATTAACAGTAAATTAATTATCAAAACAAAAAAATATTTTCAATAATTAATTATTTACAATTAAATTACTTCCCACCATATCCCCTTATCAACCCACAACCCGCTACAAATAATAAATTAATAGAATTAACATAATTCTCAATTAATCAATTAATAAAAATTAATTACCAATTAATAAAAATTATTTACCAATTAATAAAAATTAATTACCAATTAATAATTAATTAACAATAAATTAATTATCAATACCAATAAATAAAAATAAATATTTACTTAATTACAATTAAATTACTTCCCACCATATTTCCCTATAAACCCACAACCCGCTACGGAATTAAATGACGCAAAAATTAAATAACATAAAAATCATTGCTTTAAAAAAATTAAACATACATTACAAAAACTAATATAAACTTTTAACACATATACTAACATACAAAACACTTAGAAAAAATTCGATATTATTAAAAATTCGATATTTTTTTATGCCTATATTTTGTACTTAGATATTTTGACAATCGATATTACTTACCTTAATTTCGATATTTTTAACGACTATATTATGTCCATTCGATATTATGTCCATTCTATATTTTGGATTCGATATTCTGTCCATTCGATATCTTTATTTCGATATTATGTCTATTTACCGTATATATTACCCAAACAAAACCAGATTTTTGGCCAAACAAACAAGAAGTGTCGCATCTAGCGACCTTACAAAACAAAAAGTCTCCAGCCTCCAACTGCCAAGCTCTGAATCGACCTAATGGCCTCTGTAAGACGAGCGCCAGAGGGATCTCAGTCGGGGACCGGCACCACCTGGAGGGTCAAATCGGGAAAATCGGAAAAACACTTTGGCCTGCTAGGACAAGGGTCACCTCACGCAGTGTACATCCGCAGCGAAATTCCAATCCTCCGTCGAGACCACTCCTTCGGGCATCCGAGTCGCCGATGAGCCCCACGTGACGGGCGCCAATTTGTGGGAGTGAGACTCTCTAGAAGCCCACCAGTACAGGGGTTTGCCCTTCTGCGTATTCAAGCCCTTGGACCAACAAAATAGAGATTGGCACCGAAGCTGTAATATCAAGAGAATAGTTCATTATCACTCATGAGTGGGACTACATCGATACATAACCCTCGGGCAATGTATGAGGCAGTACATGGAGTACAGAAACCAAGGTGTTTATATACTGTAGTAGTTGCAGTGTAAGCACAGAGGCTCAAAAGAGGCGGTACAAGTATACACAGGAATAGCTATTCACATATAAGGACTAACAGAAAGTACTTAGTCAACAAAGTAGGAGGAGTTACATGAATGCTGACTTCAGTAAGAATAGCCTGACAGTTATAATGAAGACAGGTGCATTCTAGCAGCTACAGGCCTTTCCGAGCATGCGCAGTGCTCTGGCTCAGTGCTGAAAGAGCTAACTATAGACGATGACTCAGGCGTAATAGAGAAGCAGGCAACAGTGAAGACGGGGAAGCACATGGCAAATACGTGGCTTAACTAAAATGGCTGCCACAAACAAAATGGCTTCAGCTCATACTAACAGTGATCTCTGCCAACTTCCACAGAAGGGTGCTTGGTTATAAGTGTGAGGGTGCCCTGCATGAACAGGACACCCCCTACAAACCCAGGAGTCAATTCTCCTGGCTTTGTAAGTGCGGTCAGCCATTTTATACATATAATGGACATTAAGTCAATTTCGAGATGTCTAACTATATATTGGCTGCACCGAAACTGGTCATATTTGGTATCAAACATGTTGAAATCCTACCCCAACACCAATTCCATTGTTGGATGTAGGATCCCATGTACTGGGGGGCTCCCCTAGGGTGCCCCCACCCCTGTATTCCCGGTACCAGCATTGCAGGGTCTAACAGCAGGCTAGTGCTGCTGCCTTCCGCATACACTATTCTGCCCTCCTGCTGCTGAGCTGGCCTCGAGCAGGGGAAGGTAGAACAATAGGTTTTCTTTCACAGTGTGGTGTGACCACCTCCAAGACAAGAATTAGTGTCTTGTCTGCGGCACATTTGGTGCCCTCCTTGCATACTCCAGTTGGAACCAGTTCAGGTTGGCTCCTGCTCTGGCACAAAACTGGACAAAGGACATGGGAGTATCCTCTCCCCTGTCCAGCCCCTCCTCTGGGAGGGACCCCTGAATCGTTCCAACCCTTTCCTTTGGGTACTTAAGGGCTTACCTGTGGGTGGCTCTTTAGATTCGTCATGGGACAAGATTCAGATCTGAAACCACTTCTACTTCTACCGTCTGAGCACTTTGGACTTTGATGGACTTTGCTTTGGGAACCAAGGCTGCATCTTGAAAGACTCCTGCTGCTCCTGGTCTCGTCGTCCTGCCAGTCTTCTGTGTTGTCTGTGCCTGTGCTTCATCCAGGTTCTTCTCCTGACCTGTTTTCATCAAAGACACCTGAAGGATTCTCCCTTGGAGGGAAGGAGTCACTTACCTGCATCTGAAGGTACCGCAGCTAAGCTGACCGGTCTGCTGCTCCTGACGTCCTCCGGACCTCGAAAGGCCGAGCAACACAGATGGTTGTTCTGTAACTCCCTTAAGGCCTGCACTGTCTTCTCATCAAGTTTGAGGCCAGTATCCCTCATCAGACCTGCTGGAACAGCACCCCTGTGCACCGCATTGACTTGCCATTGCCAAGGCTTTTTCACTCTCTTCTCCAGAGATCTTCAGGCTCCAAGAAGCTCCAGCCTCCAGTATCTCTTCCTGCCAAGATCTTTGTCCTCACCACATCCTCTGCACCGTGGGCCTGCATCTTTTGTGAGCTGCTTGAGGTACTCTTGCGACTCCTGTGCCATTGGCCTTGATGGTCTTCTTTGGCTCCAGTGGGCTCCCCTGTTGATGGTCTTCTTTGGCTCCAGTAGGCTCCCCTGTTTTCTCGGGCCTGCTCTGACTCTCCTGCACTTGATGAGTCCCTTGGATCTTGCTGGTCCCGACACATCACCTTCTTCGTTTTCCACGTCTGTTGCTGCAGCGAAGGCTTGTTGGTGCTCCCGCCAGACATCGACCCCCCGGTTCTCGACTTCTGGCGTGGGACAGCTCGTGAACGGCTCCTGGTCTTCCACAGTGTCTCTTGGACGTCACATCTGCAGCGACAAGGCCACGGTCAGCTCTCCTGCATCTTCCGTCATCTGTGGTCATTGATCTTCCGTGCCTCTTGGTCACTTCCGAATGGCATAGACTCGGTCCCCTCTGCTTCCAGGTACTTTTATTCAAGAATCCTTCCTTGGATTCCACCAGACTCTTTCACCTTCTTCGCCAGCTGCATCTTTACTGAAGTCCTCCATTGTGGTCTACGGCGGTTTCTGACCTCACTTTGCACCTATGCATCCAGCTTCCCTGGGGTAGGTATCCTGGTTCTTGTGGTATCCACGGGTGGGGTGACTCTCCAACCTTCCATCTTCCATGGGGTTTCTTCAAGGTCCTCTAGGAAGGGTCCTTCTTCTTGAAAATAGCAACCGCCACTTCCCCCTTAACTTGCATTGAGTACGCGGCTGTGTTTCCACTCTGCACACAGCCTCCATGTGGTTCCTGTGTGCTTACCTTGGGTGGTTCCTTGTGTCCCCAGCTCTTCTGAGTCTTCTGGTCCAAGTCCCAACTTCGGTCGCAGTTCGCATTCCACTTACTTAGTATATGGTTTGGTCTCCCCTGGAGACCACTGCGTATTTGTGCTACTTACCTGTTCTACTCTTGAAATATTGTTTGTATTGTGTTTATATCTCCGGGTAGGAGATATACCAATGTGTTAGTGAGTGTGTATAATAAACAACTATTTTTTTTTTTACTTGTTTTTATTAGCAGCATTGCATCACATCACATTTTTGACATGTAGCATATACATTTTACATGGAAAACTGTCCTACTTTTGTGTTAATAGTGTCCATGCTAACCATCATTGGCTCCACACTCCCTGTGGTATACTGTACATTGCAATGTATTTTAACATATTTATATATATCAAACCTAATAGAAAAGCAATAAAACAGCAACAAAATTAATCCCCCACCCACCTCTCCTCTCCCCAGCAGCGGACAGCAGTAATAACACTTGTTATCTGGATTAACAGGTGAACTGGCAATGTTAATATGGTATAGGTGTGGAGGTGTCAACATGTCGTGGGTGAGCGATTGTGTGGGCGCAGAGATGTCTTGGCTCTGGGCTGTCGTCGAGGACATTTCTATCAGCATCTGTCCCCATTCAGTCAGATCCCTATCAGCATTTTCGTCAACTCTCATAGCCCTAAGGCGACATTCTTCTGCCACACCCCATTCACGCATATCTGAGCACCATTTATCTAGTGTACGGGTGCTGAACGGATCCAATTTATTGTAATTCGTCTTTTTGCCAGAACCAATCCTAACAGTGCAAATTTAAGCCGTATACATGTCCCCTTCTTTGGGGTTGGGAATACACCCAACAGGCGCTGCTTTATAGTGACTTCTATTCACACTGTTGTAACAGAACGGAGAGTCTGTATCACGTGGTTCCAATACTGCTGCAATCGTATGCAAGTCCATGTCATATGAAGGAATGTGGCAGGGTCCTTGCCGCATTGAGGACAGGATGAGACCAGCCCCGGGGTGAATCGCGCATGGCTTTGTGGGGTCAGGTACGTGCGATGCAAATAATGGAATTGGATAAGCTTGAATCTGGCATTACTTGTTGCTTCAGCCATCTGCTCCAGAGCTCTCTTCCATTCCTTGTCTGTCAAAGGTAAGGGTAAGTCTTCATCCCATTTTCCCCTGACTACTGATAAATCTGCTGAACGGTCTTCCTTCAGGGATTTGTATATACGCAATATCAGGGCCCTACTGGAACCTGGGTCTAACAGTGTTGCCAATATATGCGATTCCTGTGGCTCCTCCAGAAAAGTGGTCCATATCTCACGGGCCGTACATGCGATTTTGGCATACTGTAAGAAATGCCCTGCTGGTACCTGGAAGTAATCCCGAACCTCGTCGAAAATCAGGAAGCTTCCATTGTGGTAGAGATCCCCTGCCGATATGCATCCTCCCTCATACCATTTTGAGATATCCATAGATGCCTGAATGCTCTGAAATCCCCGTAGCCATCGTAGCGGGAGTGCTACCGCATAGGGTGCCTTGCGGAGTACCAAAGTGACTGCCTGTTCCCAGACCACAGCGACTTGCCTCACAATGTGGGGGCAATCTCTGGGGACCTTCGATCCCATCATTAAAAATCTTTGTAACCGTGACCCATCGTTCCATTCCCCCAGTAGCTCTTTGTCTGTTGTGCGACCTTCCATACACCACTGCGCTGAGAACTGTATCAATCCAGCCATATAGTATAACCTAAAATCAGGTAGACCCATGCCCCCAGAGTCCATGTCCAGCTTGAGCGTTTCTAGCTTAACCCTGCTCCTTCCCCCTGCCCACACCAGTGAAATCAGTAGGCTATTGAGTGTGTCGAATGTGGACTTCAGAATACTGCAGAAAGAATTCTGCAAGACATACAGGCTCTGTGCCGTTTGAGTGGAGGGCATGCCCGGCAGCTATCAGGTCACTCACAGGGCATTTCCGGTCTAGGAGGGGGCGGAGTAGTACTTCCGGTCCCTCTCCTACTTCAGACCGATGTACCAATGTGCGCGTAGCGGTTCGAGGTAAATTGCTGCCTTTCTGGCTGCTATTTGGATAATTGCTCCACTCTATGCATTATAGAACTATTGAAACTTTTTAACCTGTTTCTTAAACTGCAGTTACCTTGTTTAATTTCTTTTAAAACCGTTGTTGTCTTAATTTGTTAAAAATCTCTATTTGCACATAATCTGCACTTTAATAGGCATTCATAGCACTGTCATAGCACTGTTCCTACCTGCCTCCTGCCTTGGTCCATCGCGGCTCTGTGCCGTTTGAGTGGCCGGCAGCTATCAGGTCACTCACAGGGCATTTCCGGTCTAGGAGGGGGCGGAGTAGTACTTCTGGTCCCTCTCCTACTTCAGACCGATGTACCAACGTACGCGCAGCGGGCGCGCCGCTGGTGCGCCGAAGGCGCGCTTAAGGCAAGCCCGTCTGCGCCCGTCTGCGCCCGTCCGCGCCCGTCCGCGCCCGACCGGGCCCAGGGGCCGGAACCCCTGTCAGTCTGTTGCCAGGAATATATGTGTATAATAGGGAGCAGCTCAACCATCTCAGGAGAGGTTGGAAGCAAATGTGTCCATGCAATGTTGCCAGATAGGAATACTACTCAATGTTTCCACTGCAGCTTCAAATTCTGCCCCACCACTCAACCCTCGGTAGTCACACAGGACAAAAAAAACATCTCAATGTTTTTACTGAACTGCCGTTCCCTCCCTAAGCATTCTACTAAAATACATCTACTTCTAGAAGAGAAGAACCCTGATGCCCTATTCCTGACTGAAACATGGCTGAATAAGAAAACAGACTTTGACACGGTTCAAGCACTCCACCCCAACTATGTTATTCAGAAGCTCGATCGTAACGTTGGTCGAGGTGGAGGCATCGCCATCATTTATAAAAATAACTTCAGATGCCGGCTTTCCACAAATCCGATACCTGACTGCGAGAGCTTTGCCTTCGCAATCAGTTTCTCACCCACCTGCACCTTCTCAGGGATCCTAATATATCGTCCTCCAGGCCCCTTGGGCCAATTCTATAAAGACCTCCTCGACATTGTAGCTAACCTCGCCAGTCTCTCACCCAATTATACTATTTTGGGAGATTTCAATATGCATTTCGATGGCATCCAATCCTCATCCACGTTGGAATTGACTGAAGGCTTGGCAACGTCCCAACTTGAGCAAATGACCCCCCGTCCTACCCACTCGAAGGGCCACCTGCTGGATCCTATTTTCTCTAATATACAAAATCTTTTGGTTGGGGAACCCATTCCAGTGCCATGGTCGGATCACTTCCTGCTATCATTCACTTGGGTTTTACAGGACTCTTTGCGACCATTCACAAGAACAAAAAATGTACTTGCGCTTGGTCTAAGCTTCCTTTGGAATCCTGGGTGACCAACTTAAAGAAATCTATTCCAACACCCCACCCAAACCCCATCACTGCTTACGATAATTTTAACAATTGGCTTGAGTCTTCGCTCAACCTAGTCCTCCCCAGGAAAGAGAACCATTACAAAGTTGGAGCCAATAAAAACGCCTGGTATTCCCCCAAACTACGGCTGCTCAAACAATCTTGTAAAAAATACGAAAGAAGCTGGAGGAAAGACTTTTCTGCCACCAGTAAAGCTAAATATAGAGAATCGATAAAACTTTACAAAGCTGAATTAAAGTCCGCCCAAGCCTGTTATTACCAAGACAAAATTACATCGGCTGCCAAACTCCCCGCAGGAAATTTTCAAGATTGCTAAATCTCTTCTCTCAGCTCCCAGTCCTCCCATCGTTTCTGACAATATCCAACGTCGGTGCGATGAAATAGCAGAATATTTTTACGCCAAAATACAAAATATTTACTAAACTTTTTCTCAGGTTATAGTTCAAGAAGACACTGTCCCGCAAATAGACATTACAACCCCAGAAGCACAGATCCTGCTAGATGAACTTCCTCCTCTCAGTCTACCCTCTCTTCAAGAATTGTTGAGACAGCTAAAATCGAGCTCCCCTACAGATTCTGCTCCCCCCACCATTCTAAACCAGGTCACTCATATTGTATCACCAATTATACTGGATGTGATAAACACCTCTCTCCATACAGGAATTGTGCCCCCCTCTGGAATCAGGCTAGGGTTAAGGCACTCCTGAAAAAAACGAACTTAGACCCAGAGGAGTGGGCTAATTATCGACCCATCTCCCTACTACCCGGAATTAGCAAATTAGCTGAAAAGCATGTAAATTCCATTCTTTCAGCATTTCTGGAAAATAACAACCGCCTCCATTCCTCGCAGACAGGATTTAGATCTCAACAGGGCACGGAGACTGCTCTCCTTGCCGTGGTAGAGGAGTTAAGGAAAATTCTCGACAACGGAGGCTGCGCTGCCCTTATTTTGTTAGACCTCAGCGCAGCCTTCAATACAGTGAATCACAAACAGATGATCCAAAGACTCAGAGAGGTAGGAGTGACGGGAATAGCATTGAAATGGCTTCAATCTTTCCTGGAAAATCGATTCTTCACAGTCTTTGAAGAGGAATTCACCTCAAAACAGATACCCCTCACATGTGGAGTCCCTCAGGGATCTTCCCTGAGCCCCACCATGTTTAACATCTACATGAGCTCTCTGGCAGAAACGGTGTGCTCATCTGGAATACAGATCGTCACGTATGCTGACGATACCCAGCTGGTGGTTTCATTCAGCCAGCAGGATAAGACCGATCCAGGTCTAGCCTTGTGCCTCGAGAAGGTATTTAATTGGATGGATAACTCTTTTTTAAAACTCAATGGAGCAAAGACTGAACTTATGCTTCTGGGTCACTCTGCCCCATCAAACATAGACCTTCTGTGGCCCAGCTGTCTTGGACTACCTCCTGTCCCTAAAAAACAGATCAAGAGTTTAGGAGTCTGGCTCGACTGCAACCTTGATTTCAAGGAACAAGCTAGAAAAGTCGCAGCCAGCTGCTATGGTCTTCTAAGGATGATCAGAAGGATCCTCCCACTGCTCCCTTTTGCCGCTAGGTGGTTGTTAGTGCAGGCCTTAGTCCTTTCACAGCTGGACTATGCTAATGCCGTATACTTGGGAGCCCCTCTGGTCATGACTAATAAACTACAAACCATACAGAATTGTGCAGCCCGTCTACTATTGAACATCCCCAAACGCATCTCCGCCAAACCAGCTCTCGCCACCTTGCACTGGCTCCCTATTCAGGAAAGAATTCAGTTTAAGGCGCTATGCATTGCTCATAAAGCAATCTCCGGGAAAGGCTCACCAATGATTTGCTCCATAATCCAACCCTATCGACCTAGTAGGGCTTTAAGACCCGACAACAAAGGTTTAATCACAGTCCCGAAGATCAAGCGATCACGAACAGGAGGTCGGCGGTTCTCATATAACACGGCTAAGCTTTGGAACCATCTTCCCCATCACCTACGTCTGGAACCTAACTATCTAAACTTCAGGAAACAGCTTAAAACTTTTCTCTTTCCTTAATCTGCTCTAAGCTCAAAGGGCGCTACAGTAAGCGCTGGGATGCCCGCGGGTAGCCATGCGCTATAGAAATGTTCTTTCATTCATTCATCTTCATGAACCAACAAGGTCACAACTCTGCTCAATCTTATGGCCAGGACTTTAGTGAGCAATTTAGCATCTACCCCCAGCATGGATAAAGGTCTATATGAACCCGGGTCCTCCACGTTCCGGCCAAGCTTAGGAAGCATGATTATCTGTGCCTCCCTCATAGAACGCGGTAGGCTCCCAGCCAGTTTAGTATCCTGTAAGATCTCTAACAGGCGCAGAAGCACGACTTCAGCATACGTCTGGTAAAATTCCACAGGAATTCCATCCGGCCCTGGTGACTTAAGGCGGGCCATGGCTCGCAACGCCTCCTGCAGTTCATCTAGGCAGATTGCTGCCTCCAGTTCCTCCCTCTGCTCTTCTGTAAGGTGTGGGAGGGGAACACTTGGAAGATACCCCCTATCTACAGGCAGCTCCATCTCTGGGACCTCACTATATATTGCAGCTTGGTGTTGAAATAGCACGTGGTTAATACTGGCCTGTGTGGTCGCCATATCGCCGTCAGGGCGGCGCAACGTCAGTATCAGCGGGGGTGGGCGCTCCCGCTTCAATAACCACGCCAACAGTCTCCTGGATCGGTCGCCCTCTCCTATGTAAGAGTTGGCGATATTCCCGGCAAACTAAGCAGTCTAACCTATCCCAGATCTCTCCAACCTGGCATTGTGCTTGCAAGAGTGAACCATGATCTTGCCCTGACACTCTCTAACCGTGTTGTAGCATAGCCAGTCTATTCTCTGCAGCCGCCAACTCCGACTCCAATCTCTTCCTGGTGCCTCCCACCCTGGACAAACAGTCCCCTCTGGTGACCACCTTGAACGCATCCCATTCCACACCCCTAGTCTTGGTGGTCGACCAGTTAGAGGCGAAATAACCCGTAATGACCCATTGAGCTCCTCTTTGAATAACTGATCGCGTAACGTGTTCGGCTGTAAACGCCATGGCGGGATTCTCGCCTTATGTCTCTCCGGTCCCCACTTCAAAAATACTGGTGCGTGGTCTGATAAAAACCAACCCGACATCTCAGTATGCGGTACCGCACTGCAAGCATCCTGAGAGAGCAGAAAATGGTCGAGTCTGCTATACACCTCGCAAGCCGGCGTATAACAAGTATAGTCGGTCACCCATGTGTGTTTCGCGCCATATACCCACACAGTTTAGCCTACTCATCACTTCTCTCAAGGAATTCGACATGTGTGGTTTTGTGTGTTGTTTCGGCAGCTGTCTATCCAATAGTCCATCCAACATGCAATTAAAATCACCAGCCCTATGTACTGGAGAAGCAGACTCTCCACGACACCAATGAACTTGCTATCATCCATGTTGGGGGTGTAAACATTCACCAGACATACCTCTACACCATCGAGCTCACCATACACTATTACATATCTGCCCTCTACGTCCGCTAAGTAGTTGCGCAATTTAAGCGGAACCTGTGGGGCAATCCAGATAGGCACTCCACTCGCATAAGTAGAGTAGGTAGATTCAAACAGCTGGCCTCTCCATTTCTTGTGAAGTTTTTGTATCTCAGCATCTAATAAATGTGTTTCTTGTAACATAGCAATGTGGGTGCCCTGACGCCGCAGATATGTTTGTACTCTATATCGTTTAACAAACAAATTTATCCTCCTCACATTCCATGTCATGATTTTGTGTTGTCCCATGCCATCCAGTCAATGCCTGTCTTATTCAATGTGTGTACGGCCTGTACACTGCCACCATCGCTGCCAGAGAGAACTGTAAACCGAACATTTAACCTGACCCCCCCCCCCGGTAGACACAAAGCGTGCATCCCCACATAGTCTCCAACCTCCCACCCCGCCCTTAATTATTATCAATGAACAAACACCATCTGGAATATCAATAAAACTCCATAACAAAAACAATAATAAAATTAGTCTCCTCATGCGTTTCCCAACTCTCGTCTCCATGACACAGAAACCTCATGCAATCATCCAATATGTATCTGTTGCCAAGGCCAGGGATGGCACCCTCCAGACACAAAATGCGTCCAACAGGCGCGCCCCCCTCAACCCCGATTGTCACTCACACCCTTCCACTCATCTATCAACACAACACACTCACACAAACATATCCAATACCGAAACTAAAAATAAGAATTAAGAATCAATAATAAAAGAAAGGTAAGAGGAAATATGACAGAAAAAAGAGAAGAGAAAAAAAGAAAGGAAAAGAAAAGGAGGCGTCGTCCACCCGTTAGTCTCTGCATCTGTCACAAGCCAGCTCCCCATTTTTCAAAGGGTGGAGGGGGAGCAACATATGACACAGCATGTCGTTCAAAGGGGGTTATCCGGTCCATGGCCCAAGCCCCATGCTCAGACAACTTTCCGACAATTCTAGCAGTAAACACGGTTTATTCAGGAGTGTCTCATCTGCAGAATGTCTTCAACAATGTCACAAGTGTTTGTCTCTGAGCCTGTGGCTGTTACCACCTCCACCAGCGCCCGAGTAGATTCTCGTTCAGCTTGTTGTGCCAACTGGTCTATTTGGGGAGACCTTCTGAACTCAGCACTCGAATCTGCACTTTCCATCTCCAAGGAGCCATCCCCACGTACCACCACACGTTGTGTGGATCTGGAGGGTTTCTGGGACTTCCTGCGACGGCTACCACTTTTTCCTCCTCTGGGCTTGACTGTGGATCTCCCCGCCTCTCTCCTCCTGTGCGGGATCTGCTCATCACTATGTACCTCCAACCAATCGCATGCCGCCTCCGTGGTCGTAAAGAAGTGCGCCCGATCTGCATGTAGGACCTTCAGCTTTGCAGGGTAAAGGAGCATATATTGTACATTCATGGCGCTTATCTTTTGTTTCACACGAATAAAGGACGCTCTCTGCTGCTGAACCAAACAGTGGTGTAATCTGGGAATATACTTATCTTTTGATTACCGAAGGCAGGGTTTCCTTCCTGTCTGGCCGCTTTAAGAATGGAATCTCTGTCTTTAAAATTTAAAATTTTTGCTACGTGTGTGCCCGCTCCACAATAAAGGTCGAGGAGAGCTCAGCTGTAGGGAGTGCCTCCTTGACCCATTGCTCCAGAAAGTTTTCCAGCTCTTTTCCTTCCGCTCCCTCTGGAAATCCCACGAAGCACAGATTACATCTGCGCGAGCGCCCTGCAGCATCTTCAGCCCGGCGCTCCAGAGCCACCGTCTTACGTGAGAGTTCAGCTACAGTTGCCTTTAGTGTGGCTACTTCGATCTGTATCTCACTGACCATTTGTTCTGTGGCCAATGAGCAGTCTGTGACAGTGCGGAGATCAGCGCGTAGCAGTCCGACATCCGTTGATACTGCATCTATTTTAGCCTGGACTGTCGCACTAGAGGCTTCAATTGCCATCAGAATCTGCGGCCCCGTTAGCTCCGGTCGATCCACGTCCGCCCCTGTCTGCACTGCTTGTATCTGATCAGTTCTCTGTGGGGCCCCCTGCGCCATTTAATGGTCCATTTTCATCTGCTGGGCCCCCCTTGCAGGTCTAGCTTTGCCCATGGTGCGGCTGTCCTCCCAGCCGCGGTAGGAGCCGGACGACCGCCCGCACCCTAGCCATGCGTGACCAAGGTAGGCCTTATTCCCTTTCAACTTTGGTAGCCACGTGTGTAGGTGCTCTTGACGAGGTAGGAACTCTGTGACCTCTGCGGGAGGAGTAGCAGGTCTGGGGGCCACGCACTTCTGATCCATTGAAATTATGTCCCATGGGCCCTCTGCACCCCGTATTATTGTCCTATCTTGCTAGGGTACAGTACGGTTCGTAGCATTCGCCACTGCAATTTTTATCCCTAAGGCGACTCTGCTGTGTACCCCCTCAGTCTGTTCGGGCCTCCCATCCCGATTACTGGCACCTGACACACTGGCGCCGTAGACTCTCCAAGGCCGGCCCTTCTCATAACCTTTAGGCCCAATCACTGCCATTTAAAGAAATATACGTGCCCAGAGTGTACTTTTGGTGCCTGGGCAGCCTTATATATACATGTTACTTTATTTAGTCCTTTTTATTGACCCCCACCGTCCCTTCACAGCTGAAGCCCCTTGCTCATCTGGGCCCACCAGGGCTAGTCTCTCCACCCTAGGCCCAGACTCCTCACCTCTACCATGGGGGTCCAGGGTCAGGTCTGGGTTGGTCCCACCATCTGCGTGTGCCCCTGTGTCGGACCACCACCACCAGCACCGCCACAACACCGTTGACCTCTTCACTCGGTCATCACCGGCTACCAGTGCGGAGCGGGGCCCCCAATGCGGGTTTGTTCCCTCACTGTGCCGTATCAGCAGCCCTCACTATCTCAGCCACTCTTGGCCCCCACCTGGAGGCCGTGTCTCAGCCTCCAAATCCAGCAGGTGCTGGGTCGATTCCACAGTCCCTGGGAACAGGGCGGCGCCAGGCGACTCCAGGACTCGTGGTTTTCAGGTGGCCCCTCACTCCGCCAGACTGCAGGTGTCCCACACCCCCCTCCTCACCTCGTTAGTCCACGTTCCTCCAGTGCTCAGCCTCAGTTGGTGAGTGGAGCAGCCTCATGCGTAGCCACCCCTCCGACTCTAGTCCAAATCAGGCCCCGGATCCGATCACCGGGCAGGCCCGCTGGCACCTCTGTCCTTTCGAACACTGGGTATACGTTTGCAAGCGGAGAGGCAGCGAGGAGTATCCATGGCCCCAGCCTCGTCGATCAGAGGCGGAGAGGCTGTCAATCTCGCCCCGCAGTCAGCCAGCAACCGCCAGGCTCCCAGCCGCACCTCCGATTAATCCGCACCCGGGGATGTGCGGGCCCAACACCGTCTGGTCTGCAGCAGGAAGCCACTCGGACCCTCATTTTTTTGATGTTGCTTTCTCCACCACAGCCCGATGCACCATTAAGGTGCCTCCAGGCCCGGTCAGGCAGGATGATGTAGGATTATTATACGGGCGGACGCGGAGCTCCTCAAGCAGTGTCCTTCACGGTCGCCATCTTGGCCACACCCCAAATAACTATTTTTATAACTACACTGTGTGGTTCTTTTTCACTTAACCTACACTATATGATTAGTTCTGGTAAAACAAGCTGCATAACACTCCTTCTGGACTAAGCCTGAAGGCTGCTCTCCACAGCTACAACTTAGAGAGCTTTCTATGGTTGTCTAAGACCACTAAAATCACCATAAGGGTTGTCTGTATTAGTCCAAGGTGCTTCAATTAAATATATGTGCACCATATACTAAGCCAGCCTCCTACACTGCTAACCATTTTTCTCCCTTAGCAACCAATTTTATGCATTGTTGTTCCTAAGATGTTCTGTGTTGAACTCATGTTTTGTATGGTGAAAAAGTAGCTACACTGCAAATATTTAAAAGTCTTACTTACCGTGTATTGTGAGATCCCAGGGATGGTATCTATGCCTACCACCCCAAGTAGTCAATGTGATCTAAAAGTAATCCAAAAGTATTTTAAAAGTAATTACTGTGTAATTTGAACTGCTTTTTGAACCAATACCAACTTGTGACGATTGCAAATTCAACCACTACTGCATTTCCTTGTAAAGTAGTGCATTTGAGAGCTTTACTTACCTGGGCCAAGTCCTGCTTGGTTCTAAAAATAAAACATAGGTATACGTTTTTTATACTTACCTAATTAGTCTGGATTCAGTCTCTGAGTGTGTGCCATCAGTCTTGAGTGAGTGAATGCAATACATGCTTAATACACCCTCTGGATGCAGTTAGGCTTGCCCACACTACCACAAAGAGAGCTGTTAGTAGTTACCTAATTTAGCCTCTGCTATACCTCTGGGGGATCCCTGGAATCAGTGCACACTATACCTTACTTTGGTATAGTATATACGGAGCCAGCTTCCTACATTGGTGGATCAGCGGTGGAATGTAAAGCCTTGCATTTAATAGATTAACTTATCAACCTCTGATAGAACAACAAGAATCCAAACATTTACTTAAGTTCAACTAATTTTTAAATTGACAATTTGTTTTCAAAATTCCTAAAAGTCTTGATAGGGCCTTGAGTTAAGTCCCTGTAGCATTTCCAGACAGTTAAAAGTCACTGAAATTAGGGGACTTTGAACTTTTGTGTAGGTCTTCTCAAAAGAACCCCACTTTAGAAAAATAATGAGCAACACGGGAATATGGATGAGGAGCTCAACCTCAGTCTAGTGATAGAGCATCACTGTTCTGCTGCTAGGGCTGCCCCTGTCTCTCCTTTCCACCTTTTTTGTTCTGGCCTTGATTTCTACTCTTTTTTTCTGCTTCTGCCTTTATTCTGTTTTTTCTCTGCTTTGTCCTTTTCACCGCCCTCGCCCCTGCGATCCCCTGCGATCCCCTGCCGCCTGTCCCCCTCCAGTGACCCTTCCTGTGTTTCCCATCTCCCAGCTGTCCAGTCCCCCCTGCAGAACTACATAATGGCGGCCGCTATGCGGCTGTGCCGCTGGCGCACCAAAGGCAAGCCTGTCTGCGGCAGTCTGCACTTGGACCGTGGACAGCACCAGGGACGCTGGTTCTTGGACCTTCCACTGCTACAACGCCAGTACCCTCCTCGCCCTCAACTCCGGACATCATGCTGCCTGCCACGTCGCATTGCCAAAGGAGATCCATGGACCCTTCACCTGCTGGAATTGCAGCCACACCTTCACCCACGCCAACACACCAGATGCCCTCGCTGCCCAGCCGACCAACAGTGCACCCAACCGGCTCAACTGCATTCTCCTCAATGCGCGATCCCTCCACAAACACACCACAGAAATCTGGGACCTCCTTGACGCCGCCTCCCCAACATCGCCTTCTTCACGGAAACCTGGATGAACCCTTGTTCTGGACCAGACATCGCCATCGCCATTCCCGATGGCTACAAAATCACCCGCAAGGACCGCGCTGACCGACAGGGAGGAGCCATCCCAATCATCCACAAGAACACCCTCCGAATGACCACGCACTCAAACGACCCAACGAGAACCATGGAACACCCCCACGTCCAAATCAAGATCAACCCCAACACCACCCTCTGTGGCACCCTCGTCTACAGGCCCCCCTCGCCCGCCCTTCACCGATGCCATCGTAGACCTCATCGCGCCCCAGGCTCTTGCATCCACTGATTTCTTTCACGATGCTGAACAGCAAAGAGCTCTTCAGCATCGTGAAAGAACTCGCCTCCCCCAGCTCCAGCACAAATGACATCCCGCCTTAGCAAGAACTCTGCGACTCCCTGGCCACCTTCTTCCACCGCAAGATCGCAGACAGCCACGACAGCTTTGACACCCAGACACCGACGACAGATGCCGACACCCCCGACTCAACACCCACCAAACACACCAACCTCTTGCTCTCCTGGAACCACGTCAACGACGAAGACACCATCAAAATCATGAACACCATCCACTCCGGCTCTCCTTCCGACCCCTGCCCTCACCACATATTCAATAAAGCAAGCTCCATCATCGCACCCCAACTCCAAAAGATCATCAACAGCTCCTTCGAGACAGCCACCTTTCCGGAGAGCTGGAAACACGCCGAGATCAACGCCCTTCTCAAGAAACCTAAGGCGGACCCAAACGACCTCAAGAACTTTCGACCCATCTTCCTGCTCCCGTTCCCGGCGAAAGTCATTGAGAAGACCGCCAACAGACAACTAACTCACTTCCTGGAGGAGAACAACATCCTGGACTCCTCCCAATCCGGCTTCCGCAGCAACCACAGCACCGAAACCGCCCTCATCACCGCCACCGACGACATCAGAACCCTGCTGGACAATGGCGAAACCGCAGCCCTCATCCTCCTGGACCTCTCGGCCGCCTTCGACACCATCTGCCACCACACCCTACGCACACGCCTCCATGACGCAGGGATCTGCGACAAAACCCTGAACTGGATCACCTCCTTCCTCACCGGCAGAACCCAGAGAGTCTGCCTCCCCCCCTTCAGATCCGAAGCCACCACAATCACCTGCGGCGTACCCCAAGGATCATCCCTCAGCCCGACCCTTTTCAACATCTACATGGCACCACTCGCCAACATCGTCCGAGCGCACCACCTCAACATCATCTCGTACACCGACGACACCCAGTTGATCCTCTCCCTCACCAAGGACCCGGCCACCGCCAAATCCAACCTCCACGAGGGAATGAAGGCCGTCGCAGAGTGGATGAAGACCAGCCGTCTGAAACTGAACTCTGACAAGACGGAGGTCCTCATCCTTGGCTCCACCCCCTCCGCATGGGACGATTCCTGGTGGCCGGCCACGTTGGGAGCTGCCCCGACACCCTCCAACCACGCACGCAACCTGGGTTTCATCATGGACTCAACTCTCTCCATGACCCAGCAAGTCAATGCTGTCTCCTCCTCCTGCTTCAACACCCTCCGCATGCTCCGCAAGATCTACCGATGGATCCCCACCAAAACCAGAAGGACGGTCACCCAAGCCCTCGTCAGCAGCAGGCTGGACTACGGCAACACCCTCTACGTGGGAACCACGGCCAAACTCCAGAAAAGACTCCAACGCATACAAAACGCCTCTGCACGCCTCATCCTCGGAATCCCTCGCCACAGCCACATCACCGCCCACCTGAGAGACCTGCACTGGCTCTCAGTCAACAAGAGGATCACCTTCAAGCTCCTCACCCACGCCCACAAAGTACTCCACAACGCCGGACCAGCATACCTCAACGAACGACTCACTTTCTACACCCCGAACCGCCAGCTTCGCTCCTCTGACCTCGCCCTCACCACCATCCCACGCATCCGCCGAACGACCACCGGCGGCAGATCATTCTCCCACCTCGCCGCCAAGACATGGAACACCCTCCCCATTCACCTGCGACAGACCCAGGACCTGCTGACCTTCAGGAGACTTATTAAGACCTGGCTGTTCGATCAGTAGCTGCTTCTTCCCCCACCCCCTAGCGCCCTGAGACCCTCACGGGTGAGTAGCGCGCTCTATAAATGTTCTGATTGATTGATTGATTGATTGACTGATTACATCCTACTCTGAGATCTCAACTTCCACCTGGACAACCCCAATGAGCAGAACACCACCTCCCTACTGCAGAACCTTGCCAACATCTGACTCAAGCAGCTAGTCACTGCACCGACCAGCACAACAGGACACATGCTCGACCCCATTTTCTCTGCCAGCGGGAACATCACCTACAGCCACACCACCAAACAAATCTGGCCCAACCACCACTCACCTTCGCCACGCCCACCGTACACTACTGCCCTCATTGCCCCCCGTTGCGGCTGGAACAAGGGCACCGAAGAACTTCTCGTTGACTTCCTCAGTACAACCAATCCATCAACACCAACAGACACCAACACTGCAGCACGCAACCTTCACCGATGAATCTCCAACTGCACCAACACTCTGGCACCCTGTAGGAAGACACCAGGCAAGCAACACTCCAAGAAAGCTAGTTGATTCCCTTCCACCCTCCACGAGTCCTGACACACCTGCAGACTACTTGAGAAGAGATGGAGGAACAATAAAACCACGGAAACCCACGCAACCATCAAATCTGCCATCAACGCACACCACCTTCTCTTCAAACCCACAAAGAAAATGGCCTTTCTAGACAGAATCAACACCAATGCACACAACAGCAAAGAACTCTTCACCATTGTCAAGGAGGTTGCCAGGCCCAACAGCGAGACCACAGACGTCCCATCCTCCCAAGACCTCTGCAACAAACTCAGCACCTTCTTCCACTGCAAGATCAGGCAGATCTAGGACAGCTTTGATACCCAACACCCTGCCACTATGCCCGCCACCACACGCAACCATGCCACCACTCCAACAGATCGTGCTCAAGTGGACTCTGCTCCCCAATGACGATACACTCAAGACCATGAAGAGCATCCAATTGGGAACCCCATCGGATCCTTGCCCGTACCACATCTTTCATAGAGCAGCCGCCTCCATCGCCCCCCAGCTTCGCTGCACCATCAACTGCTGCATCGAAACCGCCACCTTCCCTGATGAAACACACCAAGATCAGCCCCTGCTGAGGTAGCCATCCGCTGACCCGACAGATCTTAAGAACTTCAGACCCATCTACCTTCTCCCCTTCCCAGCCAAGGTCATTGAGAAAGCCATCAATGCCCAGCTCTCTGAGTTCATTGAAGAGAACCATGTCCTGGACACCTCCCAATCCGGATTCTGAAGCAACCACAGCACCGAGACCACACTCCTCGTCACCACCGACGACATCTGCTCCCTCCTCGACCTGGGCAAAACCACAGCCCTCATCCTATTGGACCTCTCGGCCACCTTCGACACCGTCTCCCACAGCACCCTAATAAACGAGACTCCACTACGCTGGGATCCACGACAAGGCACTGGACTGGATCCCCTCTTTCTGGATCTGACCATGCCTGTATTTGGAGTGCACGGTTAATGCCTAAATAAAGACTGGGTTGCTATGCCTATATAAGGGCAATGCGAATTGTGCCTATATAAGGACATGATTCAGGAAAACCTGATTAACGGACACCTAAAGCGGAATACAACACCCACTCCATCTTCGAATGAACGATAAGACTAAATGCTAAACATTTAAATGCTAAACATAAAATTGAGTACCACATATTGCTTTAAAACATTTCTAAAAGCATATTAAAATAAGCTAAAACCTGTTGAAACGCAATATACACTGTACATTTAAGCATCGGTTTCATTCTAAACACATAATAGAAATAATAATGCAACATGAATGAAGATGCAATGTTCACGTCCGTTGTTACCTGTGTGCCTGTTGATCCATCTTGTACCTCAGCAGCAGCCGGAAGCGTCTGTGAGATCTCAATGAATGCCGCCATCAGGATTGGAAGCCTCTGGGGACAACACACAACATGGGCCTTTATCGGGTCCAGCAGAGTATCGATATCCGTTGGCACGACTGATGGGAGTGTCAGACAGATGTCTAGCACGCATTCTTCACCGCAAAACAGACAGCGTAGAACAGGTGAGATGCAATCTTGCCAGATTGGTCTAAACGACAGGAACCACGTTGTATTAAGTTCCCTTAGACGAGGCATGCCCAAAAGCTGTACTATTCGCTCATGGCATTTCCGTTCAAGGAAGACTCTCTCCACATCGCTCGGAGTGATGTTGTTGAAGAGGCTTTCCATAGCGTAGCAGGAGGAATAGAAACAGAATTCCTGCAACAAGTGCTAGAATTAACGGTACACCACGAAACACCGAATGTGCGAAGTTTGGGATGATCCCTAGGACAGCCTGGAAAGGTGCTAATAGTCCGGAACAGATGGTCTTAAATACATGTACAATTTCGCTTGTATCAGACATGTTAAAGATACGTCCTATAATTTCCACGAAATGTATAGGGCAGTTTGTACGAATTAAGGCTTGTATCTCAGCCGAAGTCCTTGCAATTTGTAGATCATAGGTTTCTTTGGCCGAGGTCAAAGGCACTGATTGTTGAATAAGCATGGCTTTCATTCTGCTTAAAGTATCAAATCTTATAAAAGAGACATTCAATGAAGGCCATAGTGGCGACTCCCTGACTCTGTCTATTGGGGAAAACAATACTTGCATACAGCAAGTGACCCTGGAGTTGACTGTTACTAGATATGGGATGCCTGGCAACATGCCACAGTAACTCTGATCATTCAACATGAGGTAACTCCCGTTAGAAAGTTGTCCAAATGTCGGATTAATCACAGCAGCTGGTGTACCTTGCTGGTGGCAGGACAAGTTTGCCACAGAACCATTACAAGCCCTGTGTAAAGAAATGTCCTGACAAATCAGTGAACCGCTTAGTGCATTTTCACAGTGTGTACTGCTCAGAAACACCTCAAGATCCCCACTCCAACATCTATGTGTGTATGGTAAATTCCAGGATGTCTTAATGTATTCTTTACCCAACCTTTCATATTTGCCTGCTTGCATCTGTTGAAGGCAATACTGAAATTGAAAAGTTGTCACAGGTAGACTAATTTTGCCATGAATAAGCCATTCTGTAGCTGGTTTTTCTGCCACTGTGAATGGTAATTTTTCTAGTTTTTCAATGCTCAGTGCTGTATACTTTGCTCTCCTTTGTGCCAGTTCGATCTGTTTATCAGTGAGATTGTATTCTGCAAACAGAGCCGTCGTGTTGATAAAACGTCAAGGCACATAGCCCGCACGCAAAGATTGCAGCGTCCAGCTTAATAACATAATAGAAAGTAACTGAGACTGGCCTTGCTGTAACATGGCTAAATCTTGTTCCAGTATGTGTCGATAGCAGAGGATACAATACTGTCCAATGAATAAATTCTGGAGGACAAAGTTGTTAACCCATTGTCGACCACAGAGAGAGCTTTCTCTAAATTAATACGATCAAGTTCACGTATTCTTTCTGCGGCCTCCATCTGTGACACCTTCCATGCTTCATTATAAATAGCATAGATGCCGGCATATATGAAACGTTTTTGACGCGGTTTTCTTGGTCCAAGCAAGAATTCCCTAAGGTCTGCGTCTTCTTTAAGTAAAGATAAGTGTTGTTTCACATCCTTAAGTGTAGATGTCTTCAGCCAATCGAGACATAATTTCCCTACACTGTATGTTGTTACTACCCCTGGATGTTGTCTTTGGACGTATCTTGGGTCTGGTCTATGAATAGTAAACCCCTGTGTTTTATTCAGGAATCTTTCTTGACAGTTGTTTGTGTCTGTGGGTCAGATCAACCATTTTCTCCAATCAGGATTTGTTCTGTTGAGTTGTAGTATGGTGTCAACTGTAACCACTGCCTGTGTATTGTTATCACTTGCAGGTGTTGGTACAGAAGGATTTTTCATGTGTTTGATCTTGACTAAACCAAGGCAAGACGTTTGTTGAACAGTGTCATTCAAAAACATTATTTGTTGAGGGACGATACAGGCTCTAAACAAAGCTTCTATCCCCTGCACTTGCCAATCTTTAGTACCCCAGACAGTTTTTGTGTCTATTGTGTCTTTCCATAAGTTGAAACCCTGTCTAGCCAGTTGGGCAATAAATGCTGCAGAGTAAATCTGTTTTGTATTTGTTAACATAACTTTCAGTCCTGTTTTGTTTAAATTTCCTATAGTAAAACGTTTCTGGATCAGATGTATTGAATCCTGAAAAATATGGAAACTTTTTAGCAAATGTTTTTGAACTACCTTTTGGTGGTGTAGGACAATGCTCCCACTGGTTAAACATAAATACATTGCTAGGTGTTGCAGATTTATGCAAAAAATGATGACCATAGTGGTTATAGCAATACAGCTGTTCATAGTCTGATGAACCCTCTAAATATTCACTTTTAGAAAATGCAGCAGTCTTTTCTAGGTCAAACATAATGTCATTTACAGTCTCAAAGTCCCAATCATCTGAATAGGTACTGGATGAAACAAAATCACTCAATGAGATCTTAAATAAATGTGGAATGTTCAAATGTTCCGTCGGACCAAAAATATCAAAATCTGTTTTGTCCCACACTATACCATCCTGTATAGGAACGGCAGTGATGTTCACCGCAGACAAGTCTCTTGTTTCACGATGGGATGATTTGTGAGGTTTCAAAAGTAAGTTCACTTCTTTTCTTTCAATGTCCAAATGGATGTAACTGCCATTTATAAGCACGCTCATAGTCATAACCAAAGCTAGCCAAAGCAGGAAGAAAAATATTCCAGAAATAACCCAAAGTTCAATCCATGGTGAAACCAAATAAGTCTTTTTCAAAAAATGTAAAAAGTCTTGTGCTTGCTGTTTGAAAGTTTATGATGCTGGCGTCGTTTCAGGCTCGCTGGGATCCTCAGAAAACGTATCAAAGTTAATGAAATAGCCAGAAGCAGTTCTGTCAATTGTTGGAATTGCATCAGGATTTGTTGAAATCGATGGAACCAGTTGATCACTTGCCACGTTGGTGTAGACAGGTGTATTTGGACAAACTGTTACTTGAGGTTCAAGAGGTTCAAGAGGTATGATTTCCATAGCATTGTTGCTTAGTCCTTCATCTGTTATTGCTGAATTCCCAATAGTTATGAGTCTTTCAGTCTGAACCTCTTGGATAGTAGCGAGAGGAGGGTGTCTGCTACTAGGTCGGAGTCCACGAGGCCTACTATTTAGTATTGGCCACATACTGTGGTTTGATGAGGTCGATGGACACAAATCTTTTCTCCTTTTTTCCAGCAAGGGGCGGCAGATGTACTGTTCTTGATCCGTGTATGGCTAGGACAGGTACTGGTTGTCTGTAAGAAGGTCCAAATTCCTTCTTGTCCGCAATTTTCTCTCTGACCAGATCCCCAACTTTTGGAATCCAGACAGGCGTTGCTGGGACAGCCGGTTTTTCCCCACCACACTGACCAGATCCCCAACTTTTGGAATCCAGACAGGCGTTGCTGGGACAGCCGGTTTTTCCCCAGTGGTGGTTGGCTTCAGGAACACGTTGCTTTGTTTCGTTCTTAGTTCATTTAACTCCTGTAAAACAGCCAAACGATCTTTGATATCAAAGTGTTTATTTTCCACCAC
This sequence comes from Calotriton arnoldi, assembly GCA_963921515.1. Taxonomy (NCBI): domain Eukaryota; kingdom Metazoa; phylum Chordata; class Amphibia; order Caudata; family Salamandridae; genus Calotriton; species Calotriton arnoldi. The sequence continues at coordinate 138,833 of CAWUFW010014305.1, read as the reverse complement.
GGTGCCACTGCATTCTAGATCGGGCACCCACATTCTAGTCCCAAATAGAACCTCGTATGAAGTGACCCCCCCCTAGATAACTTCTTGGCACGTTATTTAATGAGCGTTGTACCCCGTAAAGGTGTTTGACCCACCCATCAACCGAACCTAATACCCTAGCTGTTATAGACTGTTTTATGTCCCGGTTTTTCCTTTCCACAACAGAATTTCCCTCAGGATGAAACAGAGAGGAGTACCGCAATGCAACGCCCAGACTGGCCATGGCTAAACGCAGGGCCCTGGTCAGAATGTAGCGTGCCTATTGCGTATGTGCCGATAAAGACTCGCAAATCTTTTATAACAGTTCGAGCGTCAGCCGAGCGCTGAGGCCATATCCATAGGAACCTTGATTCAGTATTTGTGGGATTGCATTTGTCCAGTTGGACGCCTGCTGTCTAACAATGGTGTCTCTACTGGGCAGCTACATTCGTAGCATGATGTCTGGTGGCGTACTGCATCACGTTGTATCTTACAGTCTATGCAGTCATTAATGAAGATGTGAATATGTGTATTCATTCCTGGCCACCAGTATCTCTCTTTTAACGTTAAAATTGTTTCAGAGATCCCTTGATGTGACAGACCCTCCCCCAGATGTGTTTCATAAATCAAAGCTGCTCTTCGTTCCATGTTTGGAATTACTCTACCCCCCACTCCAGGGATTCGAGCAAAAGGAACGTTGTTCGCATCAATTACATAAGAGTACTTGAGTGGAAACTTTTTAGGTAACGCTGCACCACTGCCTTTGCGTGTTGCATTGACAGCCAACATTATCTCACTGTCTATCCTCGTTTTTGAACGAGTGATCGCAGCTATGGAAGCTGTCTGAAGAGCCCCCTTCGCGGCTTCGTCAGCCAATGAATTCCCTGCAACGTGAACGCCATCACGCTGATGACTCAGTGTGTGTATCACGTGAGCCTTTGGTAGTTCCTTTTTTAAAAGAACTACTTGTTCCCAAAGCATTTTATGCTTGATTGTGCCACTTTTTGCATCTTTGAACCCATTTTCAAGCCAATTTTGTATATATTCATTATACGACTGCACACAGTAGAAAGAATCGCACACTATGAGTGTGGGGAATTCTCGATCTGTACTTTCAAGTGCCAGTTTGAATGCTTGTAGTTCAGCTCGCTGAGCTGTGCAATCTCCTAGAGACTGGGTTGTTGTGACCATAGGTCTGAATTTGCCATCGCGCATGCGACCTTTAACGATTGCGCACGCTGCACTGTAAGCTTGCTTACTCCCCGTTGCGGGTTGTGCGGATCCGTCAGTGTAAATTATAAATTCATACTGATCGAGAGGCAGAATCTCAGTGGGCAGAGGACATTCTTGTTCGTATTGCAGGAATGCTTGTGTTTTTAAATCTGGATCAAAAACATATTCAACATCTGTTGCAGCAAGAGAATTAACCCATTGTATCCATCTCGGATGTAAAGCCTTGGTATTTGGAATGCTCGCTTTTGTTACCGCCTCTAAGGCCGGTACGGGAGTTACGACAATAATGCGTTTCCCTTGGGCTAGAGCTATTTCTTTTGCTACTGCAGTTTGAACTGCTGTCAGTATTTTTTCAGTTGAAGTAAAGCGCATTTCTGCTAGGGTATACAAATGTGATTTGTATGCAATTGGTATTTTTTCACCCTCGTTAAATGTTAAGTAGGTGAAACCGCACTGACCCGAAATTATTCGGATCACTAAATTGCGTTGACTTACGCGTGTTTGTAAGTGATTTGTTGCTAACATGTTAGCTTGGAGTGAACGCAGGATGTCTGTGTGTTCCTGTGTCCAGTTTTTGATTGAAAAATCAGGTTTTATTAATGCGTAGAGAGGTTTAACCCTTACTGCGTAATTTAGAATGTATGTTCTTCCAAAATTGAGGAAACCCAGGATGGATTGTAAATTTTTCAGCGTTTTTGGAGGTTGGAGCACCGCACACCTTTCTAAAAAGTTAGCTGCCAAGCTCTTGCCTTCACTTGAAAGCTCATATCCTAGAAACAGGACATTGAGATGGGCAATTCGGGACTTTTTAAAGTTGAATTTGTAACCCTCAGCGGCGAAGCCCAATATAATGGTACTCACCCTGTTCAAGTGTTTATCTAGGTCATCGTCTGTCAGATAAATATCATGACATATGACAATGCCTCATTATCATAGATTTGTAGTAACTCCGTTACCCTCGCTGAGAATAACCCGGGCTGTTCTTGAACCCTTGTGGGAGTCGACAAAATTTACGCTGGGTCCCCATTATGGAAAAAGCTGTCAAGTACCTGCTTTCAGGTGCTATGTTCTGACAAAAGAAACCATTTGAGATGTCTAATGTGGTTTTATATTTTTTACGCACAATGTTGTTCATTGGTGCCGTACTATGTGCATTTTGTACTGCAAAAGTTTTAGAACATGTGTTTAAATGTCTGTAGTCCAAAACTAGACGATATGAATTGTCTGGTTTGGAGACAGGAAACAAAGGATTGTTCATTGATGAGGTGCATGTTTCAATCACCCCTTGGTATTCAAGTTGATCTAAGATCTCCCTGACCTGTTTTTTAGCTTCTTGCTTTATTGGGTACTGCCTTTGTGCAGTAGGTTCATGTTTCAGATGTATTTTATGATGAGGTGAGTCCTCATCCCATCCTACATGATTTTTGTATAATGCTGGAGCCTGGGCAACGGCCCATTTCCTGGCATAAGTATATTTTTGATGAATTGGAATATGGTTAGAGAAGGCAGGCATAATAATGTCCTCGCCGTGTGGGCACTCCCTGACAAATTGTGGTGGCCAGTCTTTTTCTGCTAGAAGTATGTCATAGCCCCTTGAAAGTTTCTCCCAAAAGAGTGCTTTCACCTTTCTCGGTATGTCTCCCTCCATCCGGAGTGTTATTTCATATAACTTTTGTGGAGCACTAACCCTGGTGTCTACAGTCTCAACTGTGATGTACTCATTCAGGTCCACTGTCTCCAGAAGTTCCTTCAGGTTCTGGTGAGCTATTGTGACTTCTGCTGCACTGTCCAGCATTGTCTGAGCCCATTCTCCGTTCTTGAGTTGTGTTCTCAGTATTCTCGGCATGTCTGATCTTCAGACCTGCTACTTTCTTCTTTGAGAATTGAGGTTTAGATTTATTTTTTGGAACGTGTTTGTCGTCTTTAGATTTGACGCATTCTTCTCTGTGTTCTGACCGTCCTCTTCTTTCCGATGTCTGTGACGAGATCTGAAAGGTACGAGAGGAACGTGTATCAGTATCTTGATACCTGTCAGGTTTTTTCAAATTATCCCTATTCCTGAGGTTATACCTCCTTTCAGAGGGCTCCTTTTGAGGAGACCTACCTCGGGATTGAGAACGTTTCTCTTTTGAATTTTGTTTATTAGTCTCCCACTTCTTTTAGAAGATGTAGGAGTTTGTTTAGCAGAGTCCTTCTCAGGACTTTCAGATAGTTTCGGCTTCAATGGTCTTCCACCCAAACTATCTCTGCCTAATTCTGCATAAGATTGCTCTATTATTCTGGGTAGCTCAGTTTGATGTTCTGTAACATCAAATTCCCTTAATTTTTGCCGGATCGCCACTGCTGCTGCCTCTCCTTTAATATTAGATAATATTATTGTTGAGACCTGGTCAAAATTTTCAGTAATTTCATACCTAAATTCAGAGCAGGTTCTGCCCCGTATTCATTTTGAATTTGTTTTAGGACATCAGGTATTACCGCAATAGACGGAATACCATGTGTTTTTGTATAAATGGCAGCAAAGACTGAGCCCCAAGTGGTGCAGTCTTCCAGTTGTGGTGTGATCCCCATCGGTAAACAGATGTTTCTCATACGGGCTAGTATTTGGAAATACTGCTTCGATTTGAGTAATTTTTTGAGTTATCCAAAACGGAATTTGCTCACGTTTTGTGGGCATTTTTCCCATGACTGCGTATAGAGTCTGTGGTGTAATTTTTAGTGCATTCCCCTGGTGAGGGGTTTGAGTTGGAAGTGTTAATGGTGATTGGACTGTGAAAGTCTGCATGACATATTGGACCAATTGTCTGTAGATTTTTATTAACTCTGTGATTTGAGTAAGTAGTTCCTCGTCTGACATTATATCGAGGTCAGGATGAGGAGTGTAGCCGGCTAGAATCGGCCATGTTGCTCCTGGTCTACCTAGTGGACCGAGCCTGATGATGTTTTTGTGATGTTTTAGGGCGCCTTTAAACCAGAGCTGATGCTCCTGGTATGTTAGTGGAATTTCAATATCCTCGAAAGGAATATATTCCTCTGGTGGATCATCTTCTTTGTAGAAGTGAAACAGTTTTGTTGCTGGATTTGATTCTGGGAATACTATCCATGAATAGAATACCTCTGTCTGAAAGGATTCATGTGCCTCAATCACAAAAACTGCTCTACCACCTCTAGGTGATAGTCCGTATTTTATAAGTTTTAGAGTGATGACTCTTCTTAAGTTTGGAGTGATGTCTATGACACCCTCCTCGGTTTCATTTAAACCTCTAAAGTTAAAAACTGCTACGGCTGGGTCAGCCATAGCTCCACCGGTATCGGCGGGATTGTCCCCGGTCAGGGACCTTTGTTTTTTGAAAAATGTAGAACAAGTTTCAAGGAAACAAAAGATAAGGTGCACAATATTTTGGAACACTGTATCCTTCAACGTTGAACAAACCAAACAGCTAATATATAGGGTGCTTCACTATTTAGTTATGGCGGATATTTAACCCTACCCACTCCAGACGTCTTAAGGAGTATGTGAGTAGGGGTCTCTGAGAAAAGCACAAATGAGTTACTCAGTATCTAGCGTTAAATTACTGCCTTACCAAACCGTTAGGCGCCATGTAGTGTAGTTCCTATTTCCCTAATAGGCTCTGCGCATTGGAATAATATATCCTATAGGTTTGACATAGGACTAAGGTCGGTATGTCCCTATCGAGTATATTAAACTTAACTACTTGTGCCAGCTAGCTCAGAGGCCACTAGAAACTCCTTGCGAACAAGAAGGGAGTAGTTTCTGGCAACCATACAAATATGACTACTTTGTTTCCCTTAGAAGCGGAACATGTCTCAGAATCGTGGAAACAATAGATAACAGTTTCACTCATTCAATCGTGCATGCTTAGTTTCTGCAGAGTTACACAGAAAGGAAAGACGGGCGTTTCAATAAAAGGGTTTTATTGAACAGTCTTGTTTCTCGTGTAAGAGATATGTGCTGTTACGATCACAAGACAGTATGCAAGATAAATAATGTACAGCGTAAGCAGTAGAAATAAATAATACTGCGCTAGCATTATCTTTTAGCATATATTCACGTACATAAATAACATGAGCTAAAAATGCGAGTACTCATACGATGCGTCTCTAAGCTAGTTCTACCCCAGTGTACCTAACCTAGACTAGGTGTAGGGAAGAGTAGAAGTAGGTGGAGTATTCTCTAGCATGGTAGACTAAGAGTATGTTAAGTCTAGTATGCCAAGAGTCCCTCGAGGTTCTAGTCAGCTCCATACCTTGAGAATGAGAGAGGTGGGAATCTCCTGCCGGATCTTGGAACTCTAACACCCCGCAAGGGGAATTAGAACACTGGATAGCTGGATGCTCTGCGTGCAGGGATGACAGCATCTTCTCAGTGCGTCAGGCCGGGATACGGGCTCCTCTGAAGTCGAGGTCTCCTCTAACTTGCTATGGCAAGGGAAGGTATATTTATACCTGGTAGGTGTCGAGGAATGTTAGCAGTGACGTTGGGTCGGACAGGGGAAGACGTCAGGAATGAACCCTTAAGGTATACTGGTTCATACATAATAGATGAGTTGTTGGAGAAATCAATAGTCCTGTGCTAAGGGAAACTCCCAAGGCTTAAGGGTCTGGTTTCTAAGAACTCGTTGTGACATTAGGGTGGACGGATGTCGGTGACCATGCCTGTATTTGGAGTGCACGGTTAATGCCTAAATAAGGACTGGGTTGCTATGCCTATATTAAGGCAATGCGAATTGTGCCTATATAAGGACATGAATCAGGAAAACCTGATTAACGGACACCTAAAGCGGAATACAACACTCTGACTAAGATATGGTGTTTATATACCCAAAGTGGTACCCTCAGGGGTTCTACCTTGCTGTGTCATGTAGGACCTAGGATGACGGAAGTATTGACCCTTGTACATGAATATTATGCAGGAGATGTTAGTCCTGCTGAGTTTCTAAGAATCCTCATGCATAAGGGATGAGGCTAGTTTCAGGGAAAACCCTACGTCCTGAAAGCAGTACTGTTACTGGGTAAAAAATCAGTCCCAAGAACCATTATGTAGTGTAATGGTAGGGGAGAATATAGGTGATAGGTAAGGTGAGCCTATATTGGGGTACCTATATGGAACATAACTGTGCAAGATTATGATGGTCTGTATAATTTGTTTATGAAAGAACACCTACTAAGTAATTGCATTGATGAAACGTTGCATCAGTACCTGGTAGACCTATGTCCAATTTCTCCTCAAGAATTGGGAACGAAGGCAGACCACTGGATCAAGACAATGGTGACCAAGACATCCACTGGGGGTGACCAAAAGAAAGGGGTTACAAAACCTCCCCAGGGGAAACAATGTGAGCATCCTAAAGATAAAAGTACGGAGTCCCAGATATCCCCCCAAAAATCTGTCCAGGAGGGTGGGCCCAAAGACACCTCACAAGCTAAAACTGGACACCAAGGTAATAGTTGGGACCCCAACAATGTATGGTGTCGCAACTGTCAAAAGACAGAACACCACACCAAGGACCCTAGCTGTCCTAAAAACAAAGCCCCTAGTGTAGTTCTGTGGAAGTAGATTATTAATAATCTACTGGTGCAGGGCCACCCTTTAGTCCACGGGTTCTTAACAAGTAAGGAGGAATCGACCATGGATCATTTATTTAGCATTCATGAATGGGGGCCCATCCCACAAGCACCATAGAGATACTCTGGGAGAAGCACACTGAATGATGGGTTACATGGGTTTTTATAGCAAGAGATCACAAACAAGGGACGCCCAGAGGTAAATAGAGCTTTGGGAAAAACACACAAATGAGCTAACGGCAAGAATCGACAGCCTCGGTGTCTTGTGCAATTGTTACGTCTTAAGGCTGAACAACAAGATATGCTATCTGAGTAAACTTTACTTGAGGATTAACCATTGTCTGAAAACCCTCGAGCAGACGCCAGCTGTTCTTTAGCACTGACTCTGCATGTGTACACAGCCTACAATGCCCCAATCTAGATTCTTTACTCATGTTTATACAGATGCGGTGTCAAGGATAGAGCTGGGCTAGAAGCAGGGCAAGGGTGAAAAAATGGATGAGGCATAGCTTAATCAAAAAACGAGAGAATCAGATTTTAAATTTTAACAGTCCTTCCTTTTCAGCCTATGCTGAATCCATTTTAAAAGAACACGTATTAATCTTTGATATCAATATTGATAAGTTCGTAAATTTCAGTTTGCATCATCATTTATCGATTTGATTCATGAACATTAATCGGGGGAGGTTTAATATTATTACAAGTAGCTATACAAGCTGTACATATCGTAGGGGCACATTGAATGGAACAACAGCAGGTGAGAAAGATGATTCCTATGGTAGCTATTCCCATTAATAATTTCCAGCCCCATGTAGAAATGATTCCCCATAACCACTCAGACCAAGTCCATGTTCCTTGGTCTTGATGCATTTCCGCAGCTATTTTATGCAATTTAGAAATGGCGTCATGAACAGATGGGGCGCGGTCAGGGATGAACACACAGCAGTTACTCCTGATAATGCGACATGCTCCACCACAATCAGCTAATACTATGTCTAGGACCATTCTGTTTTGTAACGTTAGAATTCTTGTAATTTGAAGCTCTTCCGTAATATTTCCAAGAGCCATTGCTGTTTAATTAGTTACTGTTTCTATCACCCGGGTCAGACGTCTAATCTTCGTACTATTTAGGGCTGCCCCAACAAAGAAAAAGAATCCCACGTTAAAATCAACGTACTGCTGTAATGCTGTATCAGTTTGATCTACTTCCTCATTATTTAGAGTTCTTTTAAGTCTATTAAAAGAAATGTCATTAAACAGTCTCTGGTCTTTGTGATAAGATGCAGGTGCTAAGAATACAGTAGGAAGCAAAAAGGACACTTAACAAGTTCCAGACCAACCAACTGGTAGATGATAATAACCTTTGTTTCCACAAATGAAATAAGTGTTATGTGAAGCTAGGAAACTACTATTGTTCGTTCCAGTGATGTTCAATATTGCAGTACAGTCACTTTTTCCCACAGGAATACTGCCAATGCTGCTCACACAAAGATCTGCTCGGGCTCTGGTTACAGCGATAACGGCTGTTCGAGTGCTAGGAAAAACATATCTTCCTCTGCGATACTCCTCCATTTCCCATACAGTTCCTTTGGCCTGCGGGAGGCCTTCATCATCGGGGTAACAGACCTTGTTTAACTGGACATTGAGCCTTCCAACATCAGCTAGAGTAATACTATTTTTTGCAGAGGCCCACAAAAGTGCGAACCAGGCTCCACAAGAGCCATTATGTGAGAATGGCAGGGGAATGACAGGCGTTCCTCCTTTTTTCTGATGGGCTGGCATCATTCCACATACCCAGCAGGTGGTAGTGTTCGTAGCATTATGAGTATGATGTAGCATTTGTATGAAAGTGTTATTGAGGTAGGACATTCGGTGCTTTCGCTCGTGGTAGGGAAGGGTGAAATAATAATGTTCCGTGGGGAGTAGTAGTGGGCAATAAGTTTCGAGCTGGAATTACTTTCTCCATTGTCCAAACAACTGCTGCCAATATTATCAACAATATGATCAGAGTCACCATACACAGAGTCTTGTCATTACTTCGCAGCTTGGATCCCAATCTCTGCATTTCTCCTTCTCGGTATCAAAACAACCACAGGTCTGAGAGAGACCCAGGCACCATTGAACATGTATCACAACCCACTCTGAACCTAGTTCAGCCGATTCTGTGATCCGAACCGTGTCACAGCCGAACCGTTCCACTAATTGAAACTGGTCCTCCGGTATCTCGATCTGCTCCTTCCCTTCCTTGGTCGTAAATTGTACCTTGTTGCCGAAGGCGTAGTTTGATCAGGAAACAAAGTGTCTTCATTCAGGGGAGCAACACTTTTCTGAGTTTGTAAGATGTCTTTCAGATCGTTTCTGCCTTCTGGTTGGAGAACAGTTGCTGGGATTCATTTGCAGTGGACTGCATTTATCCAATGATGTCTGTTGGTGACACGGACAGCAGTTCGGGTGGCCAGCAGAACTTGTTCGGCGTTCTTCCAACGAGGTTCCAAGTTCTTAGAGCGTTGAAATTTTTTTATTAATACAAAATCTCCGGGTTGGAGACCATGAGCTGGACCCTCTGATTTGTCTGGTATAGCTTCATGTACCTGCCGGTAAATCAAAGACAATTTTTCAGTCAAGTTTCTCAGATAATCACTCAAAATAGGGTATTGTATTTCCTGTATCACATTTGACCTTGGGGGTCCCCATACATTCATAGGCCTGCCGAAGACTATCTCATAGGGAGAAAGTCCAATTTTACTATGTGGGATGGAACGAACAGATAACAATGCTAGGAGCAAAGCATCTAGTCAATTAAGGCCCGTTGTTGCCTGTATCTTCACTAGTTTCAACTTCAATGTGGCATTGTACCTCTCTAGTAGACCGGCTGCCTGGGGGTAATTAGCGGCATGAAACTTTTGTTTTACCCCCTAAACCCTTCATTAGGTACTCTATTATCTGGCCAGTAAAGTGGGGGCCATTGTCACTCCACAGGACTCTACAAACCCCAAAACGGGGGAAGAACTCCTTTAACAGAATTTTAGCTGTTGTCAAGGCTGTGTTGTCTTTGGTGGGATAAGCTTCCACCCACTTACTAAAAGAACAAACCCCTACTAATAGATACTTTAAATTATTGCAGCGCTCTAACTTATTATAATCCATTTGAAGTGCTTCGAAGGGGGCCTGGGGTGGAGAAAATCCACAAGTAGGAGTCGATACTCCCTTCCAAGGATTGTGCTGTAGACATATCATGCAATTTTTAACCAAATGTTCAGCTGTTTTCCGAATGTGCAAATTATCTCAAACCTGTTCTAGTTGGGAGATGGTGTTTTTGGCACTGACGTGAGCAGGTCCATGAACCATAGTCACAAAAGGTAATAAGTAGGCATAGGGCAACTTCCATTTCGACATATCTTTTGACCTCCAACATCCCTTATCATCTAACTCTCCTTCCTTTTTCCATTCTGCTTTTTCTTGTTCTGTAGCTAACTGCTGTATTTCTTTGATCTCTGTATACATATTTTCCCATCTCTCAGCTTGGGATCATAATACATACATCCTACTCGTGTGTATACTTGCAGTATTTCTTGCCACTTCGTCTGCAAAGGCATTTCCTTGTCCCCCTTTATCTATAATTTTCTTGTGGGCACTACATTTGATAATGGCTACACTCTTTGGTAATGTCAAGGCAGTAAGAAGACTATTTACCAATTCACCATGCTGTATTTTAGAACCATGGGAGGTTAGGAATCCCCGTTCCTTCCAAAGCTTGCCAAAATTGTGTGCCACACCAAATGCATACTGACTGTGTAAATGTTCACTGATAACCCTTCACTAAGTTCACAGGCCCTTAAAACCGCAATGAGTTCAGCTGCTTGGGCAGATGTTTGCGGAATACGGGCTGTTTTTACCACAGTTTGTAATGTGGTTATTGCATAGGATGCAGAGGTGGTGCCATCAGGTAATTTCAAGCAGGAACCATCCACCCATAATTCCCCCTCAGGATCTAACAAAGGTGTATCTTTAAGATCTATTCTTCCCTTGGTTTGTTCTTCTGTCAGAAAAATACAGTCATGCAAATCATGAGTTTGTTCAGCTGGCAAAGGTAACAATGTAGCTGGGTTCAATGTCAAACATCTCTTGAGTGTGATATGAGGTGCCAAGAGCGTAAGTTCGTATCCTGTAAGTCTAGCACTAGTCAGGTGTTGTGTCTTAGTCTGATTAAGGAGTGCATCTACGGAATGTGGTACCATAACCATAAGCTTGTTACTCAACACTATCCCTTCAGATTGTCGTATAGAAATGGCTGTGGCAGCAACCGCTCTAAGACAGCCTGGAAGTCCTCTGGCCACTGGGTCCAATACAGCCAAAAAATAAGCACATGGACGATGTTTACTACCATATGGTTGTGTTAAAACTGACAAAGCACATCCTTCTCTCTCGTGTATATATAATATAAAAGGCTTAGCATAGTTTGGAGTGCCTAACACTGGAGCAGAACAAAGGGATGCACAAAGCTGCTGATATGCTTCTTGACATTCAGATGTCCATGGTAGAGGAAAGGGAGTATCTTTAGTAACAAGGGACAAAAAGATTTGATGATAAGGGAGAAGTTGGGGATCCACTGTCTACAATAGGAAGTAATGCCAATAAGTGCCCTGACTTCTTTTTGAGTACTTGGGATGGGAATTTTTAGAATAGTTTGAATTCTGTCTTTAGTCAGAGTGCGGCCTTCCTTAGACAAGAGGTGACCCAAATAAGTGACCTCAGATTGACAATATTGCAACTTATTCTAAGAGACCTTATGTCCCTTAGTAGCAAGATGATGCAATAGGGAAAGAGTGGCTTCTTTAGAATGCTCAACTGTGTCTGCTGCGAGCAAAATGTCATCAACGTATTGCACAAGTGTAACTCCTTGTGGCAAAAGAAGTTCATCCAACTGTCGTTTAAGTGCCTGACTGTAAATGCTGGGACTTTCTGTATAGCCTTGTGAAGCCCTACAAAATCTAAATGAGCGACCCCGTAATGAGAATCCGAATAAATATCTACTATTCTCATGTATAGGAATAGAGAAAAAGGCATTTTTGAGGTCAATAACAGAAAATACAGTGGCTGTAGGTGGGATTAGTGTCAACAAGGTCGTAATATCAGAGACGACAGGATATTGAGGAATCACTATTTTGTTTACTTCTCTTAAATCAATCACGAATCGGTAAATCTTGTCCCCTGTTCCATCGCCCCATTTTAGGATGGGGAGAATGGGGCTATTGCATACATTAGAGGAAACTTCCTCAACAACTCCTGTACGTATCATGTCATTAATGATAGTTATCAGCGCATCCTCACCTTCTTTTGATATCTTATATTTCGGGACCCTTGGTAAGGAAGCATCCTCCCGAACCTGTATGTGTACTGGGGAAATGTCCATTCTTCCCACATCTGTGTCAGCAGTAGCCCAAACACATGAAGGAACAGAATCAAGATCCGAACATAAAGAGAATTTATATTGTTTAGGCAATGTCTTTTTCCCAAAAATGACATGTACTCCAGATGGGGAACAATGTATAGTAGCATGGAAATATTTCAAAAGATCAAGCCCCATCAAAATATCAGGAGCGTGTGGGGGAAGTAAAAAGGGGGCTGAAGCAATAAAATTCTCAACCTGCAAAGGCAATTTTTGGGACACAGGGCTAAGAGTTGGTGTTCCATAAAATCCTATTGATGTAATCACTTGGCCAGACAAGGGTGTCCCAGGGACCAGTTTCTGAGATATCGCACTGCGTGTCGCCCCTGTATTCACTAAAAATTTCTGATCCTGCCCAAGTATGGTGGCTGTTATATAGGGTCCTGACTGGTCTACAGGTATCTCAACTGGTCCTCCTTGTCCTACGCTGTCCTAGGCAAAATGTGTTCCCACAGTTTCCTCTGATTCCCAATCCTCCATAGAATATTGATTATTCCATTGATCAAAATAATTTTCTGACCTATTTTTCTCTGGAGCTTGAGCTTGTTGTAGCTGCTGTCGGGGAACTAAAGTACCCCGGCTACCATACAGTTGACCCCTTCCTCTGCCACTAGCAGCTAAAACAGGACATTCGGAACGCCAATGTCCTTTCTCCTTACAATAAGCACATTGATCTGGCCCTAGTGGAGTTTGTCTACGCGGTGGCCCTACTGGAGGTATTTGCCTAAAATTCTGACCATAGGTTTGACCACGACCTCGACCTTGGGGTCCATAGGCATGGACCATCATTACCTTAGTTTTCAATTCTTTTAGTTTTCCTTCTTTCCGTTCTTGCTCAGTGGTCACTTGATTCTGATAATACTGAGCCATATCTAATATAGCTTTCGGGGTTACTGAAGGCCATGTACTCTCAGAATTATTTAAGCGAACAGATATCTCAAGAAGTAAATTTCCTACAAATCTATCTACAAACAAATGCACACCCGTAGGTGTAGAAGTGTCTTGCCCACTAAAATCGTGGAACACTTCCTCAAAGCGAGTAAAGAAATCAGGGACAGCCTCTCCCTGTTTTTGTTTACAAGAAGTTAGAAGTGCCCAATCTATTTTCCTTGCCGGTACCATTGTTTTTATGTAAGTAAGTATGTTACCAGGCAGATCCAGTATGAGCTGACTAGGTTTCTGACCAGGTTTCCTATCCCTGTCGGCTGCTATGATGGCAGCCCAGTCTCCACCTAAATCAGCAGCATGATCCTGTTTCCGAGTAAGTCACCACATATCCGGTGGCAGGATCATACCAAAAAACATATCAATATCAGCTAAGGTCATGACACAGGAATCAATGGCTGCCTGTACATCATCATAAAATCCTCTAGGATTTTTCCATATGTCTGGTAAAGAGGCTTTTAAAGTAAGTACATCCGTCCTTTTCCAGGGCGTATATATCCAGTTATACAAAAAAAGGGCTCTAGCATTGGGATCATTAGGGTCATCATTATCTGCATTGCCTCTTCCAGGAATGAACTGTGGCGCGGCTTCTCTCATGGGTCTTATTCGGGGAGAGGAAGAAAGTTCATTACGATATCCAATTATTGTTGCTATGGCGGTGTTAACTCTACTTACAGGGAAGGCTCCTATCTGACACTGTCGATTAATAGCTCTAACTTCATCGGGACCGTTCTGTCCTGTAGTCATCTCCCACTGAACTATAAGTTGATGAGAAAGCTTATTCATCATACAAAGAAGTTCGCCCTCTGAAAAATCCTGTATCTGATCTATCATTTCTTCTACTTCCATTTCTAAATCACTTAACCACTTCAGTACTATCAACCTTATTGCGTCCTGACAAAACTGAGGTACAGTCAGTGCTTTAAATGGGCCGGTACTCACCGGTACTGAGTACCGGCACTTCTTCGTGTTCTCCCATTGAGTACCGGGACTTCTCCTTGTGTTAAGAGAGTACCGGTACTCCTAGTGGCATGCTGTGGTCAGTCTCTGGGTTATGGGTGCGTGACAGTTAATGGCGAGTGTATTCCGACGCTAGGTTGCGGCTGCAGCCCTACACTCAGAGCCGGCATTTGTTGATAGCGCCTTGGGCGGCGAGAAATTTGGCGCCCTTGCTGATGCTAGAGACTGAGGCAGCAGGGGGTCCTTTTTGAGTTGACTGGTCAGTCCCTGGATGAGCAGTGACTGCCCCCCCCCCACCCCCCCGGAACCCAAATGCCTCGGGACCTCCCCAGCTCACCTAAATCACCGATAGCTTAGCTGCCTCACGGTGATGGGTCTCTTGTTGTGTGTCTCAGCAGGGGTGAGACGGTGAAAGGAGCTCGAAGAAAGGGGCAATGAGGTGTTAAAACATTGCCCAAATGTCTGATCATGAAGGATTAAAACACCTCTAATCTGGCAAGTCAGACAGAGGCAGGGACATGAACAAGGCGGTTGCAAGATGACAGGGGTTCTGCTGCTGATATTGCCTTAATGCGCACAGCTCCGTGCGCCCCTCGGAATACTGGAGCCCTGGGCCTGGGCCCAGCTTGCCCACGCTACAGGCCGGCCCTGCTCACACCCTGACAGCGCGACAGGACAGGAAGACACGTGTGGTTTGACAGCTAGAGCTCTCGACATTGGAACTGTCGCGCTGTCAGTTATAGGAAAAGGTTGCAGCGCTGGAATACACTCGCCATTGTCTGTCAGAGCGCCTAACGCCCTTCGGCCAAGTTCGGCTCGTGTGTGCAGGGCACATTGGTCCATTTTTGCAGTTATATATAGCGCAAACTTGGCAGGAGGGCATTAAAGTGCTTTACATGAGAAGCACAAGTTCTACATGAACGCATACTTTTTGTTTTTATGGCACAGGTGAAATCCCAGCGTGGGCTCAACATCCTGTGATCCAGGGCAAATCACTTAAATCTCCTTGTGCCATTAAAAAAAAAGTCTGCTTTCGCGTAAAACTTCTGCTTCTCACGTTAATGCCCTCGGGCTAAGTTCACGCTATATATAATTACAACAAACACCAATTACACCCTGCAGCTATGAGCAGAACTTGGCCAAGGGCACTGGGGCACTTTACATTGAAGAAGAAAATGCTGATAGTGTACAAGCCTGCCTCGAAGCCACGCCCCCAGACACGCCCCTGCAAGGCCTACCCCAATCAATTTGGTGAGTACCGGCACTTCTCTTTTTCCATTTAAAGCACTGGGTACAGTAGAACGAAGAATTCGAGGGGTGGAGACAGATACAGGAAGTACGGGATCATCAGTCATTTCAGGTGCAGTGGCCTGAGATGGGGGGGGTAAGGGATGTACCGGTACTGGTTGGAAAATAGGGAGCTGGACAACCGCGGGCAAGGAGGTGGAGCGGGAGGTACAGGGGGAACGGCATTTGGTGGTCCAGGGGGAAGAGGTGTCAAAGGTACATATGGGGGTGGGGGTTGTTCAATTAATAATCCGTCAATGTCTGAATCCACATCTTCTTGGTGGATTTGTGCTTCTACTGTCGGTCTGACTATATATTCCTTTGATATTAGCAATCTATGCTCTTGATCTAAACATTCCTTTTTCTCCTGAACTTCCTTATCCTTCAATTCCTTATACTTCTGATACTCTGTCTTCCTTTCCTGTTTCCTTTGTACCTTCTCTGCCTTGAGCTGCCGCTCCTTTACTTCCTTTCTCCACATACGCAAACTGTCAAACATAGCTGGCCTAATTTTTTTTAAAACAATCGTTTCTCTAAATACTCGAGTTTGTGAGGGTCCATTGTCCCCTCTAATGGCCATTGTATATTTGTTCCACAGTGCATTATACATGATGGGACAAATACCATATTTTATGTACATCTCAAAATTCGGCGTACCTTCTGGTGGCGCCGGCTGACTCGCTTCCAAAATGCTCTGCTTATCACAGCAACAAAACTTCCAAAGCGTACTAAATACAGGCATATTATATAAGATATAAAAAACTTATAAACAGAGAGAAATAAAAAAAAAATTCTCACATTACCTGTAAGGAAAAATGTTAGTCAAAACAAATAGCAAGTTCCAAAACAGATTCCAAATTCCAAAACAAATTCCAAGCAGATTCCGAATTGATACCAAACAAATGCCAAGCAAATTCAAAATAAATTCCAAGCAAATACCAAACAATTCTAAACAAATGAACCGGTTCAATACAGATCTACCTTATGTGTAGTCTTCAACTCCCACCTGTCGATCCTCCCTGATCCAAAAAAAATGACCATCCGAGGGCCCCAGTCAAGGCCAGCAGCCGCCAGGAAGATCAGAGTCGGAGAGCTGAAAAATCACCTTGGACCACGAGAAACACTAGCCTCTTCAGGCGGGGCGCCCCTCAGCGAAGTTCATCTTACCAACACAATCTCCTCCCCCGGTCCGCATGCAAGCCTTTGATGGGCCCCACGTCTGGGCGCCAATTTGTGGAAGTAGATTATTAATAATCTACTGGTGAAGGGTCACTCTTTAGTCCACGGGTTCTTAACAAGTAAGGAGGAATCGACACTGGAGTGAAGTACCATGGATCATTTATTTAGCATTCATGAATGGGGGCCCATCCCACAAGCACATAGAGATACTCTGGGAGAAGCACACTGAACGATGGGTTACATGGGTTTTTATAGCAAGAGATCACAAACAAGGGACGCCCAGAGGTAAATAGAGCTTTGGGAAAAACACACAAATGAGCTAACGGCAAGAATCGACAGCCTTGGTGTCTTGTGCAATTGCTACGTCTTAAGGCTGAACAACAAGCTATGCTATCTGAGTAAACTTTACTTGAGGATTAACCATTGTCTGAAAACCCTCGAGCAGACGCAAGCTGTTCTTTAGCGCTGACTCTGCATGTGTACACAGCCTACAATGCCCCAATCTAGATTCTTTACTCATGTTTATACAGATGCGGTGTCATGGATAGAGCTGGGCTGGAAGCAGGGCAAAGGTGAAAAAATGGATGAGGCATAGCTTAATCAAAAAATGAGAGAATCAGATTTTACATTTTAACAGTTCCAGGGGTTGCCAGTGTAGCCTATGAGGGTAGTCCCTCAGATGAGGAAGTACACGTAGCCTTCAGCTAGAAAGTGGGCCCAAAAGGTGAGTTGGGAATTACAGAGGGTAGTAGACACTTCCACCACCTACTGGTGAATGGAATCCCAACTACTGCCCTGAGAGATACCCGTGCCAGTAACACTGTGGTGCATGTCAGGTTGGTACTCTCAAACCAGTACGTTCCATGGAAGACAAAAAGAGTAAGGGCTATCCCAGGGGAGGTCACTGTTAGGCCTGTGGCTGTAGTGACTCTAGAAATAGCTGGGTCCCTTAGTTGAAGAAAGGTGGTAGTCAATAAAGACCTCCCCCTTGATTGCCTCCTTGGGAATGACCACCCAGAGTTTGGTCTGAGCCAAAGTGGGGTACCGGTCCAAGGCCAGTCCCCACCCAAGGATCCTGGGAGGGCTGATCCTGTAGTTAGTGCAGATAAACCCCAAAAGAAAAAGAAGAGAGTGTAGGGAAGGTGGACAACTGTTAGCCACAGTTCCAGTGTGCCAGGGAGATTCTATCCCAATACGGGTGAACTCCAAAGTTGGCATGGGTGAAGTCCTCCCTAGCCTACAAAAAGACCTGAGTAGCCAGGCAACTGTCCAGCCTGAGTTGGTGGCTTCTCCGCTGATAGAACAGTGTGGAAGAATGGTGTTCACTACAAGGTGTAGTGCCCCTGTACCCTAAAACAGCAGACAGGCCACCAGAGCCCAAAGAAGCCTGTAGGTTAGCCTCTTCACCTACCAGTGAAGAGCTAAAGGTGTGGTTATGGACACTGACAGCTGTCAGTGGCCTCTGCTGGGTGTTAGCCTTCACGGCAGCACTGTCCTTGGCATGATGGTCTAGCCCCATGCCAAATAGCAGTTTAGGCCCCCTGACCCTGTTGGTCATGGTGGGGTTACTCAAGCTCTGTGTAACCTCTGTGGGTAAGCTGGAACTTGCCCTAGCTAAGTTAGAATTTGCAGAGGTAGGCACCTCTGAACATAAACTAAAAACATAGGGTTGAGACACTAAAGAGCTAGGAAAGGAGCACTGGGTATTAGGTTCTGTAATACTTGAGGTAGGCCAGCTCCCCAAAGGGACTGACCTGGGCAGAAGGATGTAAGGCAGAGTAGGCCAGGCAACTGTCAAACCACTACTCTCATTCGCCTGAAAGACTAGGAAGAATCTCCCAGGTTTGGCTGAGTCTCCTGACCTTTAAGCTGGGAGGGGGTAGGTGGTGTAGGAAAGTGGATTCCTGTTGCAGTAACCCCCCTCAGATTTCTGATGCACTTTGACATGGTATGCCCTTGGTCCTTGCCACTCAGGTTCCCAGGGCCTGCATTCTTTCCCAAAACTGTACCTTTGTACCCACAATTGGCACCTCTCTGGCCACATATAAGTCCCTTGTAAAAGGTACCATGGGTACCAAAGTCACTGTGACCAGGGGAGGCATCTAAGGGCTTCAGCACATATTGTGCCACCCTTAGAGATCCTGTAACTTAACACACACACACATTGCCATTGCAGGCTGTGTGTTTTGGTGCAGAGAAAAGTGAAGAGTCGACAAGGCACTCATACTTGTGTGCCATACCTCCAACCCACTGCCTATGGTATATGTAAGTCACCTCTCTAGCTGGGTGCATTATACCTCTGGTGAGAGTCCAGTTGCATGAGCCCTGCACCCCTACAGTGTCTTCGTCCATTCTTAGACATTGTAAGTGCAGTAAAGCCATAAAGAGTATATGGTCTGGGAGTTTGTCATTACGAACTCCACAGCACCATAACGGCTTTACTGAATTCTGGGAAGTTGTCTCAGCATAATAAACCCACACTGATGACAGTATGGGATTTATCATAAAATGCGCTCTAAGCGCATCTTATAGATGCCCCCTGAAAAACAACCAGCCTCTTGTTGGTTCCCTGACTGTAAACACCAGCCTGCCACCATGAGACAAGTTTCTGGACCCCTCTCCCTGGGCCCAGAAACAAAGCTGTTCCTGGGCGGTGGTGTTCACACATCCCCCGGGTCAGGAAGAGCCATCTGTGGTAATAGAGCCTCAAAGGCCTTGCCGCCTTTGCAACGTGACCCCCAACCTCTCCTGCTTTCAGGAGCAGGCCCCCTTCTGTCTCACCCCCTTTTCGGCAGGAAGACAGGTGGGAAACATTCGAACATCCCAGAAGGTGTGCCCACCTCTGCCAACCCTACCCATCAGGTGGAGAGGAAAGGTGAAGCCCACTCTTCAGTGCCCACCATCTTGCAGATGGCACGCACTCTTCACTCAGGAATAGGGATTGTGCCCACTCCCCCACGTGGGATGAGCACACCAAGGGTGTAGTCACCCCAAGGCCAGTAGCCCATTGGCTACTACCTCGAGACCCCTAAAACACCCCCTCAATACAGTATTTAAGGGGCAGCCCTGAACCCAGAAGGCAGATTCCTGCAGCCCACGAAGAAGAAGGACGGAAGAAGTCGCATAGCAGAGGAGACTACAGAGAAGAACTGACTTGGCCCCAGCCCTACCGGCCCGTCTGCAGTTTCCGGAGATCCTGCACCAAAAGTGGATTTGTCCTGCAGCCAGCGACCTACAGAGCCCGGGGAGTACTGGCTGCTGGTAGGAGGGTGGCTTAGTATATGGTGCACACTTATTCAAGTGAAGCACCTTGCACAAATCGAGACATCCTTTATGGTGATTTTAGTGGTCTTAAACAACCATAGAAAGCTCTCTAAGTGGTAGATGTGCAGAGCAGCCTTCAGGCTTAGTCCAGAAGGAGTGTTAAGCAGCTTGTTTTACCAGAACTAATCATATAGTGTAGGTTAAGTGAAAAAGAACAGCACAGTGTAGCTATAAAAATAGTTATTTATTATACACACTCATTAACACATTGGTATGTCTCCTACCCGGAGATATAAGCACAATACATCCAATATTTCAATAGTAGAACAGTTAAGTAGCACAAATACACAGTGGTCTCCCGGGGGAGACCAAACCATATACTAAATAAGTGGAATGCGAACTGCGACCTAAATCAAGACTTGGACCAGAAGACTCAGAAGAGCTGGGGACCCTAGGAAACCCCCGAGGTAAGTACCCAGGAACCCCAGGGAGACTGTGTGCAGAGTGGAAACACAGCTGCGTACACAATGCAAGTCAAATCAAATCAAATCAAAATCAGCTTTATTCGGTTTTCATTTGGTACATTAAAAACCATAAAAGCACAATTTATAGCAGCCTTTAAAAACTCATAAAACTTATCAATTATCGTAAAACAGTTAATTTAAACACTAGTATAATTAAATATTCTTTATCATCACAATTTTACAATAAAATTGATAAAATTACTTATAAAATTAAAACGAGGTTGTTACATCAAACAATTGTTAATAGGAATCAGCCTAGGAATACACTCTTATATAAGACGTTGTTCAAAGATGCTTTCTATGTCTAATAGAACTTTTCAAAAATTGTGCAAGATTTCTCGTAACACAATCTGAGTCCATAAACTGCAAAGCAAGGTAAGCTGGGCGGCATTTTCTTAACCCCCATAATTTCAAAATTGGTAAAATCCACTTTTTCCTATGTTCTTTATAAAATTTACAGAACAATAAAACATGCATTGATGTTTGGGGTGAGACTGCATCACAAGGGCACTTAGATAGAATTTTTGCCCAGTCATTAATTGTCGGAAAGGTTACTAGGCGATGAAATATGTCCAATCTTAGACGGGTTAGTACAAATCTATCATACCCACTTGATGTATAGGTTAAATATGATTGGATACTAAATGTTGAGCGCATCATTTGATTTCTTTGCACCGTGGGCTTTTGTGCCTCAGAGGCTAATCTAATCTCCTCCATATGGGTCATACATTGCTTTTTAAAAGTTTTTCTTGGGATTGACCCAATCAATGTGGGTTTTTTATAGAACTCAGGTAGGCCTATGTCCGTCAGAAAATCTTTTATATATTTGAACCACCCAATCTTTAGTACTTTTTCTAGCTTGAGGCTGTCACTTAATACATTTCGATTAAAAATTGTTTTTGGGGACGTCCAAATCCGGTGCCATAGTAGTACCGGTTGGATTTTTATTATATCTGCAATGTAAGGTATCCCTAGCTCATTGTGGCATATGTACATTGAAGTGCCTTGTGGGACTGCCAATAAATATCTTAAAAAGGCATTTTCCACTTTCTGAATTTCATCTACATTGCAGTATCCCCAAAACCCCGCCCCATAGATCGCTGTACTAACACACTTAGCTTGGTAAATTTGAAGCATCTCTAGTGGAGGTCTCTTACCTAGTTTATGTGCAAAATTCACTAAGGCCACTGTTGTTCTCATAAAGAGCAATTTCCTAGATTTAATCACTTGATGCCATGTGTTCTTGTTGTCAATTAGAATGCCTAGATAGGGATAGGTTTTTGTGGACTCCACTTTTCTATTCTCTATAAGGAGGTCCTTCTGCTTCTTTATACCAGTCCCACAGCTCATTATAAAAGTTTTAGAAGTGTTTATTCTTAGGCCTAGGTCTTTCATAAACTCATTGTAGTTATCTATTGCACGCTGTAAGCCCAATGGTGTCTGCGCCATAATTACAGCGTCGTCCGCGTAGAGTAGTACAGGTATAGGGCATTTCTGGAGTTGTGGTAAGTCCTGGCACCCTTTCAGCATGGCTTATTCCAACCCATTTGTGTATAGTGTAAATAGAAAGGGTGCCAGGACACAGCCCTGTCTAACCCCCCTCTCTACTTGGAACGACTCTGTGCACTCTCCGTTTTGACCATAGCGAACCCGGGATTTTGCGTTTTTGTAGAGTTCTCTTAAAAAATTGATTATGGGAGTCTCGATCCCCATTGCCTCTAAAATACTCCACAATTTGGCATGACATACACAGTCAAACACGGCTGTAAGGTCAACAAAGGCCAGGTACAATTTCCCCCTTCTTGCCTTTACATATTTTCCCATCAGAATAGTTAAATTAAGGCACTGTTCAATTGTACCTAGCCCTTCCCTGAACCCAAATTGGAGATCTGATAAGATGTTATTATCCTCCGCCCATTGCTGAAGATGGTTAAGAACTATACGACCTGCCACTTTACCCATCAAATCCAGCAATGAGATCGGACGATAACAAGCCGGATTCTGTTGGTCGCCCTTCTTGAGAATCGGTACCATAATGGACTCTGACCATGATTCTATCAGTCCCTCTGCGCAACAAGCTTCTAACACTCTCGTTAGTAGGGGGCTCCATAGTTCTTATTCTTATTCACCGTCTCAAAAAAATAAGAATAGCTGCCACGGCTTTGAAATGGCTGCGCTCCTTCCTAGAGGGTCGTCTCTTCCAGGTCTTTGAAGGAGATGTGAGCTCGCTACCCCTGCCTTTGATATGTGGTGTCCCCCAGGGTTCATCTTTAAGCCCGACTCTTTTTAATGTATATAAGGACCCCTTTGGCGGCAATTGTTGCCCCTTTTGGTATCCAAATGGTAACCTACGCCGACGACACTCAATTGGTCATGGCTCTCAACCAGGCAACACATCAGTCTATGGCCCTTCATTCATGCCTAACGGAGGTCTCTAAGTGGATGGGCGCGTCCCATCTGAAGCTCAACGGGGATAAGACCGAGGTCATGATCCTGGGCAACCCCACCCAAGCGACACTGGAGTCATTGTGGCCAGCTTGTATGGGCCCAGTCCCAGCTCCCAAAACTGAAATAAAGAGTCTGGGCATTTGGCTAGATCAGAACCTGACATTCAAGGTGCAGGCTAGAAAGACGCCACCTGTTTCTGCCTGCTCAGAATGGCTAGGAAAGTGCTTCCCCTCCTCCCTCCACAAGCCAAGAAAGTCCTAGTTCAATCATTAATTCTCTCAAGGATTGACTATGGAAATGCACTTTACCTGGGAGCCCCGATGGCAGTCACGACCAAACTCCAAACGGTCCAAAACTGCGCAGCCAGACTATTGCTGGGTGTACCCAATCGCACCTCAGCCAAACCTGCTATCCGCTCCCTTCACTGGCTGCCGGTGAAGGAAAGAGTACATTTTAAAGCCCTCTGCATCGTGCATAAGTCCCTGCAGGGGAAAGGGCCCCCATTAATCTCGTCCATGATTCACCCATACAAAGCTAACAGGAAACTCCGTTCGGACGACCTCCACCTCGTAGCAGTCCCCAGAGTCAAAAGGGCCAGAAGCGGTGGTCGTCTCTTCTCTCTTAATGCTACCAAACTGTGGAACGCACTGCCGCTCCATCTTCGGATGGAACACAACCACCTGGTCTTTCGAAAACAATTGAAAACTATTCTGTTTCCCTAATCTCCTCATCATCATCTGATTAGGCATGCCCAGCGCTGGGAGGCCTCCGGGTAGCCATGCGCTGCACAAATGCCCTTTCAATTCAATTCAATAGTTCCATGTTATACTTAAAAATGTCCACTGGCACTCCGTCCGGACCCGGAGCTTTTCCCCCTTTACTAGCCTATAGAGTGCCTTCTACCTCCACTAGGGTAATATCTAAATCTAATGGGAAAACTGTTGAAGGGGATCTAGAGCTAAGACTTATGGTCTTCGCTGCTTTGTCGTTCTCCTCATTGGCTTGGCCGAAGATCTTCGAGAAATGCTCCACCCAGTGTCTTTCGTCTATTGCTATTTCTATAGTGGGGGTGTCTTCCGTTACTAAAAATGGGGATTTTACTACTCGCCAGAAGGCAGTGCTATCTTTATTGACACATGCCATGTGTAAGTCAGCCCAGGTCTATTTTCTTAATTCTCCTTTCCTTGATTTCACGGCCTGATTGTATGCCTCTCTAAACTGTATGATCTCGAGTCTATCCCTTTCCTTTTTGTGTAACGCGCGTTTTAGCTCTGTGTAGGCTTTTGTACAATTTTTGTTAAACCACCCTTAGTTCTTCCCATTCCTCTGTTTAGCTTGTACTTTCAGTGTTTCACTTATTGTTTTCGTTATTTCTGTATAGATTTTTAACACTTCCTCGTGTGAAATGGAAGAATCTAAACACTTCATGATGGAGCTAAGGGATTTTTTGACTACTATTTTAGTAATCTCCTGCGGGTCAGCTTTCGCCCATTTTAGGGAGTAGCCATTTATTCTATCAATTGTTAGGTTTTGTGGGCCATATGTCCTCTTGTTGTTTATTCTAGGGGTTTTTGTAGGAAAGAATAGGGATACGCTCATCGGAAAATGATCACTGATAGCGTTCTTGTGCGATTTGTAACTCATCAGGCTGGATGCGTACCTGTCTGAAATTAATATAAAATCTATAATTGAGCCCAGGCCTCTCCCGTTAAAGGTCTGTGAGAATGGAATTGGTGGAGAACACAGTACGTTCGCAAAACCCATTTCCAAGACAAAAAGGATCTCATTTAAAGAGTCTCCATATGCATTATGGGGGAAGTGCGGTATATTAGAGTCTTCCTCATCCACCAAGCCACATGTTAAGTTGTTATTGGTCGTACATAAAGTCATGTTAAAATCCCCGCCCCCCCATATAAATAAGGCATTCCGTGTACTGCCGTTCTGGATTTCCTGCAAGGTATTTCTTAGTTGTTTCAGGACGTCTTTCAATAAATCCTTCTGAATATTATTATAAAAGTTTATCAGGACAAGCATAGTTTGATTATCCATATCCAGGGTTATTCTTTGGTAATAGGGTTCTCTTTTTACAGGGGTTATTTTATTTATCGTCACCAAATTTGAGACGTATGTACTCAGGCCACCCTTTGGCCTCCCAGAAGTGGACGGTATAGCTGGTGTATGATAGGTCTTATAACCTTCAATATGGATTTCATCTATGGACCAAGTCTCTTGAAGGCAAAAGACATTAAATTTCTTCACAAAATCATACTATAGATGATTGGTTAACTTAGACCGTAGGCCCGCTATGTTCCAATATACTACAGTGAGGCTATTCTCATTTACTATTAATTCGGTTTGGATGTCAGGTAAAGAGGAACTAAGTGGATAGATGTATGGGCTCGTAGTCAACTTTGTTCCCTGATCTATCACTAGGCTCGAGTTAGGGATAATCCCTGTACTAGTGGGGCTGTTATCTAGAACTATGTTCTGTGATTCCATCGTGTTATGCCCTCCCGCATGTGCTCTAATCAAGGTTGGGTTTAGGTTTTGGGTTTGGTAAACGTGTTGTGGTTTGGAGGAACTAAAAATTGCCACTTTCTTTTGCTTTATTTCCAGTGAGTGGTCCAGTCAATCAATCTCATCCAGAGAAGGGAGTAATGCAAACCGGTTTTCCACTGGTATGTTATATGCATACATGTTTCTCACCTCAATGTTTCTAACCCTACCTCCTCTTTCCTGCATGGCTGGCGGTCGGTAGAAAAATCCCAGGGGTAGTATATTAATGCCTCCCATTATCATTGTGTTGTTTCCTGCCTTCCTTAAAATTTTTCCACTAGCAGGGGTTTTTAAACGTTAAGACCACACAGTCACCATGTAGTGTTTTTCTACCTTTCCCCACCCACTGGACCCTACACGCCATCTTAAACTCCATAAAGAGCTGTTCCGTATATCCAACCGTCGAACTTAGCCAGTGTAATGACTTATTTCTTAGTATTTCCCATGATTCATTTTCTGAAAACCTCAACCTGGGTACATTTGCTAATACAACCGTGTATGGTGTGACTGCTGGTGGTAGATCTAAATAGGGTTGTTCCATTGGTAATTCGTTTCGTGCTGTAGGATAAAGTCTAGATGGTAATGGCGCGGTTGGTTGGTTGGTAATGGTCTTATTAGCACCATGCTCTAAATTCGTTGTTTCACTCCTACCCCTATTTGCTGCAACACTTGTATGCTGACCCGTGTTGTTTTGAGCCGGTCGACATGGTGAGTGGGGGTTACTCTGACTTAGTTTGCCAACCTCTATATTCTGATGTTGAATACTGGTTATATTGGTACTCCTACATGTTTCGTGATTGCCCTTACCCCCCTGACTGGGAGCGGTGCCTGTGTGTTTAGTGGTCCCTTCCCCGGCAATAAAATTTGTCAGGCGTGTTTCTATCTGATTTACTCTTTCCCTTAATTTATCTAGTGAGACCCGTACAAAAAGATCTAGCCTTTCTACTAGCAAAATTTGTTTTTTTAGATCGTTCCCCCGAGGGTCAGTCTTTTTAATTAGATCTTCTTTGGGCTTCGTAATGCCTTTCCTCATACTGGTAATTTTTTTACCCTGCTTAGCCAACTTCGGGGTACTTGGCGCAGTTTTCTTAGAAGTTTTTATGCCATCCGCTACTCCCCCACTCCCTTTGTTCGATTTATCTGTTGGGGTCGGGTTTTTTTGCCGCTTCTGTGGGGGTTGTGAAAATGAATCAGGGTCGCTAAGTATTACTTCATCGATCATGTTCTGCGCACACCCATTCTGGGATGTTATATCTTTTGGACACCCCCCGTCATACCAGACAGTCCTACAGTAGTGGTATATGACTCAATAATAGTGCATGATGCGCCAGATACTATTGACTCCTCTACAGAGGATATTTGTTTCTCTAACGCCTCCATCGCTCCAGTGAGGTAGCTCAATAGAGTTTGTTGTGTTTGTTGTGTATCGCCCGGGATTTTTTTCTCCGACGAGGGCTGCACGCTTACCGCCTTTCTTTTACCCATTCTTGTACTTAGTATGTATACTGCAATTAGTCTCCGATCTCAGTCCCTCCTGGCGGCACAGAGAGATGGTCAAACCTAATATAGTTCCGGAATGTTCGGTTTGGCCCTCATGCAAGCGTATATTCGTAGGCAAATCAAGATTATCGATCATAACACCCCTTCCTCAAGGCCACGGGGCTTTGTAACTTGCAGCACTAATGTTACTGCCAGAGAGTCTTAAATTTGATAGTCAATAATGGGCATGGGCCAGGCTACTTACAGCTTCTCCCACAGTCACGTGTGTCCAAGTCGCAGGGCCAAAAGATGGGGCCCAGCCCAGCCTCGCAAAGACTCGGACGGGCTCAGACGGGCCCGCCCTTGGTCTGGGCTTCGGCCGGTGTGGCCTGCGCGCGTCCCGCGCCGCGGGGGTCGAGGCTGCGCTTTGTAGCACGATGGTCTTGCCTCCTCCCTCGCAGCTGCAGGAGATTACCGGCGTTGCACCCTGGGACACCAAGTCCCACCAGGGCGTGTTGACCAGCAAGAGAGTTCCACCGGCAGCAGGTGACAGGAATGCCTCTAAAAGTGCTCCGTAGCTAAGAGCAGGGTCCCCGGACAAAAACACAGGCTATTGTGCAAGCGCGTCCCGCGCCGCGGGGGTCGAGGCTGCGCTTTGTAGCGCGATGGTCACACCTCCTCCCTCGCAGCTGCAGGAGATTACCGGCGTTGCACCCTGGGACACCGAGTCCCACCAGGGCGTGTTGACCAGCAAGAGAGTTCCACCGGCAGCAGGTGACAGGAATGCCTCTAAAAGTGCTCCGTAGCTAAGAGCAGCATCCCCGGACAAAAAACACAGGCTATTGTGCAAGCGCGTCCTCAATGCAAGTCAACGGGGAAGTGGCGGTTGCCGTTTTCAAGAAGAAGGACCCTTCCCAGAGGACCCTGAAGAAACCCCGTGGAAAATGGATGGTTGGAAAGTCCCCCCCACCCGTGGATAACCCAGGAACAAGGATACCTACACCAGGGAAGCCGGTGCATAGGTGTGAACTGACGTCGGATACCGCCGTAGACCACAATGGAGGACTTCAGTGAAGATGCTGCTGGCGAAGAAGGTGAAAGAGTCCGGTGGAATCCAAGGATGGATCCTTGAAGAAGACTACCTTCAAGCAGAGGGGACAGAGTCTCTGCCCCTCGGAAGTGACCAGGAGGCAAAGAAGACCAATGACCACCAATGATGGAAGATGCAGGAGGGTTGATGGTGATTTTGTCGCTGCAGCTGTGAGGACCAGGCGATGCTGTGGAAGACCAAGAGCTGTCATGAGCTGTCCCACATTGGAAGTCGAGAACCAGGCGGTCGCTGTCCGGTAGGAGCACCATCAAGCCGTGGCTGCAGCAACAGACATGGAAAACGAAGATGGTGCAGTGTCTGGACCAGCAAGGTCCAAGGGACTCACCAAGTGCAGGAGAGTCAGAGCAGGCCAGAGCAAACAGGGGAGCCCACTGGAGCTAAAGAAGACCCTCAAGAGGACCCACAGGCCGAAGGCACAGAAGTCGCAAGAGGACCTCGAGCATCTCGTTAAAGATGCAAGCCCTCAGTGCAGAGGTTGCAGTGAGGACAAAGATCTTGGCAGGAAGAGATGCTGGAGGCTGCAGCTTCTTGTAGCCCGAAGATCTCTGGAGAAGAGAGTCAACAAGCCTTGGCAACGGCAAGTTAACGCAGTGCACAGGGGTGATGTCCCAGCGGGTCAGACGAGGGATACTGGCCTCAAACTTGCTGAGAAGACAGTGCAGGCATTGCTGGAGTTGCAGAACCCCCATCTGTGTTGCTGGGCCTTTTGAAGTCCGTAGGACGTCAGGAGCAGCAGACCGGTCAGCTTAGTTGTGGTGCCTGCAGATGCAGGGGAGTGACTCCTTCACTCCAAGGGAGATTCCTTCAGGTCTCTTTGACGGCCATAGGCCTGGAGAAGAATCTGGATAAAGCACAGGCACAGCCTATGCAGAAGTCTTGCAGGATGACGAGACTAGGAGCAGCAGTAGTCTTCCCAGATGCAGTCTCGGTTCCCAAAGCAAAGTCCAACGAAGTCCAAAGTGCCCTGATGGTAGAAGTAGAAGTGGTTTCGGATCTGAATCTTGTCCCATGACGAATCTGAAGAGCCACCCACAGGTAAGCCCTTAAGTACCCAAAGGAAAGGGTTGGGACGATTCAGGGGCCCCTCCCAGGGGAGGGGCTGGACGGAGGGTAGGATACTCCCATGTCCTTTGTCCAGATTCACACCTGAGTGGGAACCAACGGCTCCCTGAACTGGTTTTAACTGGAGTATGCAAGAAGGGCGCCAAATGTGCCTTTCAAAGCAGTCTGGTGGCGCTGGCAAGCGTCCCTACCCCAGCCCAATACACTAAGTCATGTCTGGGAGCTAGTCACACCTCCCTGTGATAGGAAACCTACTGTTTTACCTTCCCCTGCTCTAGCTCAGCTCAGTGGCAATAGGGCAGAACCGTGTCTGTGGTCGGCAGCAGCACTAGCTTGCTGTTAAACCCTGAAAGGATGGTACTGGGAATACAGGGGGCTCCCTAAGAGAGCCCCAGTACATGGAAGGCCTGCCTCAGGGTTGACTTTCACGGGCATATTAGCAAGGGATTTATCGCCGCTTTAGTGGCACTTTTTGCCGCTAAAGCGGCGATTTGTTTATCGCCCTATCAGCAAGCTGTCGCTAACAAGCGTTAGCGACAGCTTTCTGGTGAAGATGCAAGCCCTCAGTGCAGAGGTTGCAGTGAGGACAAAGATCTTGGCAGGAAGAGATGCTGGAGGCTGCAGCTTCTTGTAGCCCGAAGATCTCTGGAGAAGAGAGTCAACAAGCCTTGGCAACGGCAAGTTAACGCAATGCACAGGGGTGATGTCCCAGCGGGTCAGACGAGGGATACTGGCCTCAAACTTGCTGAGAAGACAGTGCAGGCATTGCTGGAGTTGCAGAACCCCCATCTGTGTTGCTGGGCCTTTTGAAGTCCGTAGGGACGTCAGGAGCAACAGACCGGTCAGCTTAGTTGTGGTGCCTGCAGATGCAGGGGAGTGACTCCTTCACTCCAAGGGAGATTCCTTCAGGTCTCTTTGACGGCCATAGGCCTGGAGAAGAATCTGGATAAAGCACAGGCACAGCCTATGCAGAAGTCTTGCAGGATGACGAGACTAGGAGCAGCAGTAGTCTTCCCAGATGCAGTCTCGGTTCCCAAAGCAAAGTCCAACGAAGTCCAAAGTGCCCTGATGGTAGAAGTAGAAGTGGTTTCGGATCTGAATCTTGTCCCATGACGAATCTGAAGAGCCACCCACAGGTAAGCCCTTAAGTACCCAAAGGAAAGGGTTGGGATGATTCAGGGGCCCCTCCCAGGGGAGGGGCTGGACGGAGGGTAGGATACTCCCATGTCCTTTGTCCAGATTCACACCTGAGTGGGAACCAACGGCTCCCTGAACTGGTTTTAACTGGAGTATGCAAGAAGGGCGCCAAATGTGCCTTTCAAAGCAGTCTGGTGGCGCTGGCAAGCGTCCCTACCCCAGCCCAATACACTAAGTCATGTCTGGGAGCTAGTCACACCTCCCTGTGATAGGAAACCTACTGTTTTACCTTCCCCTGCTCTAGCTCAGCTCAGTGGCAATAGGGCAGAACCGTGTCTGTGGTCGGCAGCAGCACTAGCTTGCTGTTAAACCCTGAAAGGATGGTACTGGGAATACAGGCGGGCTCCCTAAGAGAGCCCCAGTACATGGAAGGCCTGCCTCAGGGTTGACTTTCACGGGCATATTAGCAAGGGATTTATCGCCGCTTTAGTGGCACTTTTTGCCGCTAAAGCGGCGATTTGTTTATCGCCCTATCAGCAAGCTGTCGCTAACAAGCGTTAGCGACAGCTTTCTGGTGATAGCGGCCCGTTTTCCCATCGCCTTGCATGCCAGCGATAATTCTTCCTTCTCCTACCTGGCAGCCAAGACCTGGAACTCCCTCCCCACTCACCTTCGGCGAACCCAGGACCATCTCTCCTTCAGGAAGCAGCTCAAGACCTGGCTGTTCGAGCAGTAACTTACCCCCTCCCCCAGCGCCTTGAGACCCTCCCGGGTGAGTAGCGCGCTCTATAAATGCCGTGATTGATTGATTGATTGATCGCTAATGACATGCAAGGTAGGCGTTCCCAACTAAAAGCGACTGAAAACAGTCGCTAGCACAACTTCCCCCTATTAGCAACGAAGGCGAAGCGATAAAAATATTCACGCTAAGCGCGAATATCGCTAGAATTTAACACCTGCTAAAAACATGACTTACCTGATTGTTGAATGGGAGGTGGATTGTCAGGCTAAGTCCACCATGGCGTTAATGCGTGAATATCGCTGGATTTCCAGCGATATTCACCCATTTCGCCGCTATCGCTGGATATTTTATCGCATTGGAGATAAACGTTGCTAATAGCGTGTTATCTCCGCGATAATATCCAGCGATAGGCAGCGATAAAAAAAAAAACGCTAATCGCGGTTTGCGATAATTATCGCAAGTTGTTGCTAATATCCCCCATAGTTTTTAAGTGCAATGACCTCAGATATAAGGAAACGTATAATCTGTTGTGAGTGGTGCTAGCACCAGCTCACACAGGCTGCAATGGCAGGCCTGTAGTCACAGTTTGAGTGGTCTCTCATGGGTGACCCCTGGTGTACCTATGATTTGATTTGATTTGATTTGTATATTTGTAGAGCGCACGAATGCCCAAGGGCGTCTTGGCGCTAATCGTTGTAAAAGACTAGATCTGCCGAAGAATGATACCAACTACAAAGTAAACAGCCATGTTTTCACATCCTTCCTAAATGAAAGTAGCGATGTGCTGTTTTTAATTGTAACAGGGAGAAGGTTCCAAGTCTTAGCTGCCTGTAGGAGGAAGCTTCTCCCTCCCCACCTAACTTGCTTAAATTTAGGAACCTGAATTAATTTTGCCTGGCTTGATCTCAGTCTCCTGGATGGCTCATATGGTTTCAAATGAGTTTTTAAGAAGTGGGATCCTATTCCATGAAGGGCTTTGTAGGCCAGGCAAACTGACTTAAACTTGATCCTTTTTTCAATAGGTAGCCAATGGAGTGTTCCCAATCTGTGGGCAACTGGGTACCTTTGTACTATATAATAGGGCCTTTTTTAAAAAAAATTGTTTATTGCATTTTCAAGCAAACATACAACCAGAAATAAAGAATGTTGGAGCGACATTGCATAGCACTTAATAAAAGAAAATACAAAAGTCAAATTATACAATACATAGATACCATAGTCTGCAGGTTATGCATTGACCCAAGGTTCAGTATATGACACAAATTGTAAGCGTAATCATGAGTTAACATTGATTTCAACCTGATCAAGCACAGTACATCTATTCCTGGACATTATGTCTATTAATAAATGAAACATAAAGTAGTGTGGGGGATTTGATCTGCCTCACGCCCAACACGCCGTATAAAGCAGCTCATTCCCCAGTATACATGTATAGGTATACATGGCTCTACATGTCGTTATTCAGTAGTATACTTTAGGTACTTCATCAATGGCTCCCAAATGTCTCGATGGCTGGACGACGTTAGCAGGAGGTCTGCATATGTCGCAAGTTGGTCTCTACAATATATGAAGTCAGAAAGCCATTCCTTAAACTTGGGAGCATGCCCCCTGCCCCACCTACATACCAGTGGAGCAACTGGGATAGCAACACCAACCATTTTAGATAGCGCCTCCAACACCTTTCCCCAGTATTCGCATATCGCCTGGCAGTGCCATGATAGGTGGAAGAAATCCGCGCCCTCCAGTCAGCATCTCAGGCAGCAATCGTCCTCACTCAATTTGAATTTGTGCAGTTTTGTAGGGGTATAGTAGGTCCTGTTCAGGAATTTGAAATGGATTATGTGCAATCTGCTACTTGCAGTGATGGCTTTTGTTTGCGAGCAACAGTATGCCCATTGCTCATCGGTTAGTGGTACCCCCAAGTCAGTATCCCATTCTGCTCTGGCGCCGTGCGTCGCTTGTGGCCTTTCAGTCAATGCTGTTCGGTAAATGTGGGAGACAGCATGTGCCGGCGGCCCTGACATCTGCAATGCCGAGTGGAGGACCTCTAGTGTGGGCGGTTCTGTTGGGAAGTCAGGGACATTGGCCCTAATCGCATGTTTAAAACGTATATATAGAAACACTTCCAGGAGACTAGTCCTGTTCCCTCACTAGTAATTCCTGCTGGGTTTTAAATTGCCCCCCCTGATATAGATCTCCCCATACAGTGAGATTTCGCTTCCGGAACATTTCCCGGCATGCAACTTACTGAGTAACTGGCATGACGTGCAAGTACGGGAGTGGCAACAGCGGGGAGTAGAGTACCGACTTCCCCATCATTTTGGACAGTCTCTGCTATGTAAGGTTAGTGTAGTGGACAGTATAGTGAGCGACCCCCTCGCCTGGGACTGCGTTGCCCAGGAAGGAGTTTAGGGGCGAGGGCCACATGTACCCCTGTTCGATAGCCAGATGGGACATAAAAGGGGGGGATTGAGCCAATAAGAAACGTAATGGGCATGCGTGCTAAGAAAATACAGCTCCATATCCGGGGCCTCAAAAGCCCCTCTAGAAAATGGTTGTGTCAGGACCTTCCATCCCACCCTGGGTTGTTTTCCACCCCATGCGAGTTTAATGAACAAGGATCGGAGAATGTTGAAAAAGGGACGGCCAGGGTTAAAGGGAATATTGACGAACAAGTATAAAAGTTTGGGTAAGATGTTCAATTTCATTAACGCCACTCTTCCGGCCAGGGAGAGTGGCAACGTGATTCACCTATCTATCCATGAATGGATAGTCTCAATCGCTATTCCATAATTGGCTCGAATGGTTGTTTCTCTATCTCTGGTGATGACCACACCCAGGTATTTTATTTCCTGATCACACCAGCTCAGCAGGAAATCAGGGGTAAATTGTGCAGTATTGGGAGTGAGTGGAAATATTTGAGATTTATTCCAGTTCAGTCTTATACCTGAAATGTAGCCAAATCGTATAAATTCCTGAAGATTTGGATTGAGGCTGATGCTGGGGTCTCAGAGATACAGAGTAATATCATCAGCGTATAATGATATCAAAATCTGACGAGAGGGATATTGGACAGCATATTCCCTGTGATGTTGTCTGATTTTGGCCGCTAAGGTTTCAATGACTAAAGCGGAAAGCAGCGGGGACAACGGGCATCCCTGCTGGGTGCCCCTCGTAATGCTGATCGGTGCGGAGTATAGTCCATTAACCTGAACTATTGCCTCAGATTTAGTATATAATAGCTCAATCCACTTCAGGAACGGCAGGGGGAGTCCCATCCTATGCAATATGGCAAACATGTATCCCCATTCAAGGGAATCAAACGCTTTTGTAGCATCTAAAAAGATTCCCGCTGCTGAGATACCCGGGTCTATGTCATGCAGCAATGCGAGGGTGGTTCTTCAATTATGTGAAGTGGTCCTCCCCGGTACAAACCCAGCCTGATCTGGGAGGACCAGACCGTCCATTAGTAATGATAGCCTATTGGCAATGACCTTGGCCAGAATTTTGGTGTCGCAGTTAATTAGCGATAATGGCCTGTAGGTATAACAGCTGGCGGCTTCTTTAGCCGGTTTGAGTAGCGATATAATCATGGCCTGGTACATTGACGGTGGAAGGACGTCTAACTCCCTAGCCTCCTCAAAAACCTGTTTAAGTATAGGGGACAGCTGCTCAATATAACATTTATAAAAATCTACCGGCAATCCGTCAGGCTCAGGGGCCCTGCCCGAATGGAGACCCATTATTGCTGCACGGATCTCATCTTCTTCAAACTCAGCAGATAAGAACTCTCTGCGAGAGTCACTTATCCAGCCCAGCGTGGTGTCTTCAAAGTAAGATGCTATATCTGGTGTGCCATTTTCCCTAGAACGATAGAGTGTCATGTAGTAATTGAAGAATACCTCAAGGATCTCTTTAGAGTCGGTATGTCTGTTACCCCCGTCATCTATTACCTCGAGCACTTGGTTGACAAATCTAGGGGTCCTAGTGGCTTCCGCGAGAGCACTTCCCGGGCGTTCCCCCTCCCCATAAGCCCGAGTCACATGGTATTTTGAACGGAACTTGGATTCTCGCTCTGCTTCGTCTGCATATTTTGTATGGAGCTCCCTGAGCCTCGCTCTAAGAAGTCGGTCAAGGGAGTATGCAATTGCCTCTTCTGTCTTTTTTATGTCCGTCTCTATTTTGTGTAAAGTGCCCCGTATAGATTTAAGAATCCCCCCACTTTTGGCCATGCACAATCCCCTCATCGTAACTTTGAAGCTCTCCCACACACACAACAGCGTAGCAACGCTATCTACATTGCGCGGAAAGAATTCAATGATCTCCTGACTTATCTCCTCACAAAGAGCTGTGTCTAGCAAGGCCATGGGCAGGAGCTTCCATGATCGATAAGGGGATGTGACACCCGGTGGGGAGTGTTTCAAAAGAACCGGGGAGTGGTCGGAGAAAGACCGCGCAAGATGCGATACCCCCTTGAGCCACGTGTTAAGTCCCGCAGAGAGTAGCCAGAGGTCTAGCCTAGACCAACTGGAATATACGCTGGACACAAAAGTACCCTCCCTGTGTTCAGGATAGAGGACCCGCCATGCATCAAACAATTGGTGATCGGCCATAATGTCTTAAAGATGTTTGGTCGCCTGGGGATGTGAATGTGTATGTGTAGGGGAGCAATCTAGCCTGGGGTCTAACGTTAAGTTAAAGTCGCCACCCCATATAATGAACGTGGATCCTATTTCTAAGAGGCGCCCCCAGAGATTGGCGAAGAAGTCCGGATCATCAATGTTGGGTGCATAACAACAGACCAACGTAACTGTGTGACAATGGAGCCTACCCCACATGATGCTGAACTGCCTTGAGTGTCCTGCAGTTGGCCTATTGGACAATTGTCTACCCCTGATCTAACAAGTATAGCCATGCCCCGGGCATATGTGGAGAAAGAAGAAAAGCAGCTGTGCACTGCCCATTTTCTACCAAAGGCAGCCGGAACCCGCAGGTTGAGATACGTCTCCTGTATCATAGCTATTTGGACCTGGTGCCTTTCTAAATAACCCATAACCAGCCTACATTTGCATGGCTCACCAAGTCCGTGCACGTTACATGTCAGACAGTGAATCATGAGAGTCTTCTCAGGGTTTTCAGCGTCCTTCACCCCTTGGGAACTACAGTGAGGGCGATGATGCATGTGATGTCCATAATGTGTTGTAGCACTACAGTGAAATCAAGCATGTACAGTCATATACATTCAGTACTATGCATTGCATTACCTCTCCAATAAACACAAGTAACCTTGACCCACCCACCACCCACACCTGTAGCCCAACATTATAAAATCCAAACAAGGCACCTAACAAGGTACAAAATGTCGCTAAAAGTGTCATTTTATTGAAAAAAGGTATCAAACACGGGGGGACATTCACACTGGGGATGTACGCCAGAGAGACCGTTAGCGCACCTCGCAGTACCGAAGGAGCCTGGGAGATCATTATTGTAAGGCAAGCTTAGCATATCAATTGGTAGTTATGCCAGGCATATCATCATGTACATGCAGAGGGCCGTATATGTCCAATATCTATGTGCGCCGTCGTGCAGTTCAGCAACCCATACTGCCCCATCAGCTACACAAACCGTTAGTTCATGAGTACATGTTACCCTCACTCCTCGTCTGGAAATGGAGACAATCCTCCAGAGTGCCGGCTGTCGTCCCGAGGCATGAGCGAGTGCCGCAGGGCAGTTTTCAAAAAGTCTTGCGCTTGCTGTGGGTTGTTCAAAACGTGTGATTTGCCACGGCGGAGAACCCATAACCTGGCGGGATAGAGCATGGAGCATTGTATACTGGCCAGTTGAAGCTTTTTCTTAATTGGAAGGAATTTTTTCCGTGCCACCTGCACCACCAGAGTGAAGTCAGGATAGATCGATATTTTGTTTCCATCGTATGACAAACCCTGTTTTTCCCTAGCCAGTCGCAGTGCATTATCACGGGTCTTTGTAATTAAGTAAGCGTGCCAGAATGGGATGGGTGGGAGCCCCTGGCAGTGGTTTCGGCACCAGGGAACGGTGAGCTCTCTCAACCACCAGGACCTTGGAAAAGGCCTCAGCCCCGAAGAGATCCAGCAAAAGTTTTTCGATGTAGTCCTCCATGTGTCCGGTGGCGGTGGTCTCCAAAATTCCCACGAAGCGCAAATTGTTCCTATGCAATCGCGCTTCTAAGTCCTCATTTTTGGCGGCGATGACCTTCAGTAACTTCTCCATACCCAGGATTTTTTCACTGCTGGCCGTAGAGCAGTCTTCCATTGCAGAAATGCGTTGTTCGGTTTCGGAGTTGCGGCCGTCGTGCTTTTCTAGTTTTTGTGTAATGAAATCCATATGTATATTCATTGCATCCATTTTAGATTCGATTGACGTGAGGCTTTGTTGCATGGTCAGTAACAATGACTTAATGTCAGAGCCTTGTGATGAGGTAGAGGCAGTTGTTCCTTCCTCCCTCTGTGATGCCATGTCCTCTGGGTCCTCCGGGACGTTTTTCCCAGCAGAAAATTACAACTTGGACTGCTTGCCCTCTGTGATGCCCATGTTGTCTCTGACTACGTGGTGGGAGCAGCAGC
The DNA here is from genome assembly GCA_963921515.1 of Calotriton arnoldi. Lineage (NCBI taxonomy): Eukaryota > Metazoa > Chordata > Amphibia > Caudata > Salamandridae > Calotriton > Calotriton arnoldi. The sequence continues at coordinate 101,251 of CAWUFW010014305.1, read as the reverse complement.
TGTTGGACCTGCAGTAAGGGCAGATTACAAGTACAGCGTGTTTTGTATTGCGGGGGGGATCAGCAGTCTAGGTCAGAGCGGCGCGCTTCCTGCATCAGTATATCAGTGCTTGGTCAGAGGTATTCGAACGCGAGGCATATTAAACAGATCCTGCCTATACCAAGCTCATTGCACGTTAACTGTGGGGTTACCTGCCGCGCTGCAGTTGAACACTCCGCTGCCCCCCGCAGCATCACAGCAAGGCCCAGCCCATACAGCACCCTGCAAAGACAGCACCAGTCACTGCCCATGTCCGTCAGTCATCGAGAAAGCAGGCCGCCACCGCAACACCACTGATCCTGGCACCTTTCAGGTAGGGCAGGACACGTGCACAGATCTCTCTTCTTAACTTAAGAGTCCACGGTATTGTCTGTCCTGAGTAGATAAATATCACCTCGACACTGTGCGGTACAACTCTGATAAGTTGATCCCTTTAAATACAAACGTCGCCTCTGCAAAAACAGCTGTGTGGGTAATGGCGAAAAAAGTAAAGGCCAATACCGTGGACTCTTAAGTTTATCATTGCTACGGTGACCATCAATATGTTACTTGTTTCTTTCTCTACATGTGAAGGATTGGGACTTTAGTGTTAGGCCATATCGGGGCCCAGTACAACTGTGCGCTTTGTGGCACTCTACTAAGTGGCGAAAGGCCAAGGCCAGCAGTGGGACTTTTTTTGTTCTATTACGTAGGTCGCAGTATCCTTATTTGGATCCTGGCTCTACTCATATCTGATGCGCTGCAGTGACGGATTGCTTATATAATACAGTTCGCCAATATTCCCAAATTGTGCCTTGAAAAAGTCTGTGTATCAGACGAAACACGTGTCGGCTAATCGTGTGCTGTGAATTTTAATTTTTGGACTTCAATAAAGTATACAAGAAAACTCTACTTGATGATCTGATTGGATTCTTTTGAATGGACTGGTGTTTACTTATCGTCCTCGTTGTGCAAGAGATCCAAAACTATATCACGGGATTACTTTGACCCATGACCAATACTGTTTTTGGTTTACCTGCCCAGCTGTTGGTTCCTTCTGGAAGACTTCCTGGACCGAGCCTGCAGCCAAAATCCAAAACCGGCAACCTCCATAGGATTGCATTAGGCTCCCGACCCCTCCTCAGCACCCTGCACTCAGCTGCCCCAGCGTCGCTGGTAGTGTGGACTTAGTGCCAACCTGGGACCCCCTTTGTCCTGACCTTAACCGTAGGAGCCTGGCTCACAAGACCGAGTGGCTTGCCCATGGGCAGCCCCCAACCAAAGTGCCCCCTAGCCCCATTGGCTAACATTGGGCCTCTGCACTCTAATCCTGGCCTCTCTAGTGCCGCTGGTGGTGCAATTTTGAGTGCCTACCTAGACCTTGGGGAACCTTGGTCCTAACCCCAAAACTCCCACTCGTTAACCGATAACCATTTTTCTCCTATATGAGTTCCTAAAATGTTCTGTGTTGAAGTGATGTTTTGTACACGGGCGGGTGGAGTTGGCGGAGTGCCACTACGTGGAATTCAACAGATTTGCCTAAAAACTCTGTGGAATTCCACTCCGCTCCGCCCTACAGAGAATGCAGGTAGCAGACGTGGATAGTTCCTGACCCCAGACTGCTACCTGCTTTCACTTACCTGGGTCTGGCATTCTCCGCTGTGCCCGGTCTGCCCTCCTCCTGTCCTGGTCTCCTCGCCATCCTGCTCGGTTCAAAATCAAACCCCCTACGCTGTACATCTTGGGAGGACAGCACATGCGCACGCATGTGCAGTCCTCCCAAGATGTACAGCGTAGGGAGTTTGCTTTTGCACCGAGGAGGATGGTGAGGAGACCAGGACAGGAGGAGGGCAGCTCGAGCATGGCGGAGAAAGCCAGACCCAGGTAAGTGCTGGTCTTCCTCACCCCTTAACTCTCTCCAAGGGGTGGGCGGCAGAGGAAAACTCTGCTGCGCCACGGAATCTGAGTTTTTGCCTGAACTTTGTGTTCCCAGTGGAGCGCGGAGTTGGCAAAACTCTGCAAACTCCGCTGGTGGAGCGGAGTTCACCACCCACCCCTAGTTTTGTATGGAAAAAAGTAACTACACAACAAATATTTAAAAGTCTTACTTACCGTGTATTGTGAGATCCCAGGCGTGGAATCTAGGCCTACCACCCCGAGTAGTCGATGTAATCTAAAAGTAATCCAAAAGTAATTACTTTGTAATTTGAACTGTTTTTCAACCAATACCAACGTGTAACAATTACAAATTCAACCACAACTGCATTTCCTTGTAAAATAGTGCATTTTAGTATATTTTACTTACCTGGGCCAAGTCCTGCTTGGTTGTAGAAATAAAACATAAGTATACCTTTTTTATACTTGCCTAATTGGTCTGGATTCAGTCTCTGAGTGTGTGCCTTCAGTCTTGAGTGAGTGAATACAATAAATGCTTAACGCACACTCTGGATAAGCCCAACTGCTCGCCCACACTACCACAAAGACAGCTGTTAGTACTTACCAAATGTAGCCTCTGCTATACCTCTGGGGACTCCATTTACTATGTCCACACTATACCTTTCTTTGGTATGGTATATACAGAGCCAGCTTCCTACACAGTGCTGCAGCCAGTCTCCCAGAGCCCAGGCCTTAGACATGGCAGCTGTGTGGGGGAGTGGTGAAAAGAACCTATCCAGCTCAGTGTCAATGACAGCGTTGAATTCCCCTCCTATAAGCCAAGGGATGGTGCTCCAATGGGTTAATATGCCAGAGAGTGTGTGTAAAAAGGCCGTCTGATCTGTGTTAGGGGCATACACATTCCTGAGTAGCAAGCGCCTCCCATCTAGAGATCCACGCACGAACACATAGCGGCCCTCCCCATCCACCACTATCTCCTCCACCGCAAAGGGAATCCCTGTCTCACCCAGATAAGCACCCCCCTGGCATATACAGATTTGTCCATGGCAAACACTTGACCCCCCAATGTGGCCAAAGTAAAAGATTCTCTGGACCCCGTGAGCACTGCCTTAATGAATTTATCACTATTATGAAACAAGCTGAAACACTGCTTCAACCGAAACAGCTTTTATAACAGTTATAAAAACATGTTTTGATGCATAAATATGTAGAAACAAATACTTTCAATGATCTAGTATAAAGACCACTCCTACAAGTAACAATACATCTAAATACAACTTATCATATTACATCATATAATGCTATGTTGCTAGAATCCCAATCCTCATGATTACAATCTTGCAGGATCCGATAGCCCAATGCATTTCAGGATGTACTCCCTTCTTCAGGGGCTGAAGATTATACCTACAAAATAAAAGCAAACAAATACATTCTTATGAACGGCAAGTGGTTCCTTTTCTGCGCAACACACTGCTATTTTAGTAATGCGAAAATCATGTTTCAAAAGAACAAACCAAAGTGTAAACCATAGGTTGATGGAAAACGGGTGTAACCATATTCCACAAATAATTCAGACTTCTTTAGCTAAATAAAAAGAAAAGATGTATGTGAGTAGACCCGACGTGTGGAGGAGTATCAATGATGAGTATCCCCAAAAAGGTAAATGAAAAATAAATCGTTTTAGCCCAAAAATCTAAATGCGTGAAAATTAGCAGGAATTTTGAACCCAAAATTATCTCCTGGCGTTAGTCTATAAGTAAGGTGCTGCTTGCTAAAAACTTACTGATTCCTTAAAGACACCCTCTTGATACCCTGTAGATCAATCAGTAAAAAGAAAACAAAACCCTGTCAAATGGCAATCTTTATAAATATTACCAGTGATTCAATGAAACACCTCCCTAATAACTCTTGCCTACCCGTAAATGAATCAAACACTGCCATACTTTTTTATGTTAATTATGTAAATAATTTTCTGTTAAATTTTATGAGTGTTGTGTGTTTTGTAGCGGCATATTGTGGGAAGTAAATTAATTATAATTAATTAATAAGTAATTTGTAATTAATGATAATTAGTTTGTTGGAGACCACAGAGAAACCAGCAGCTACCGGGGAATGCGAGGAATCCATCCCCCAGCTGTGGTACTGAAAATTCTGGACCTATGTCATTAACATCATTGTAACATGACGATTTTGGTATCAGCAGACCGGTAATGACAGGTATGCTATATCTGAGTATTTGCGTCATATTCGAGTGACGGGATCACTCTAATATTAACGATTCCCTTGTGAACCCTCGGGTTCCATTTTGTGTACGGCAGCCATTTTGTGGTTGCCCTCACATAAGGCAATGACTAAAGCCAAAACGCACATTAGGGGACACGTACACTTTCAGTGACCTGGGCAAGCTGACTCCACTGTCCAGAGCCAGAACCTGTTCGGCCAGTTTTAGTTCCCAGTGGCCGATCGATATTAGGGGCCCAGGTGCAGCATGCCATAAACCCTTCATTGCACACATCTATATCTAAATCTTATTCACACCTGTCACTGCTCTTTCTTTATGACCTGCTTTACGAGGAGGAGGTGCCCGGTTTTATTAGGGGTCCAGATTATATCTGTTTCAGGTGTTGGGCCTCACTGGGTATTTGGTTGTGGGCTGGACAAACTGAAAATGGGCTTGTCATCATGAATCTGTTTTTTTTTGTTGTAAGAAATATGTGAATGACTCACTGTAAAAATAAGGAATGTTTGCCTAAAGCATAATATTCTGTATAAAAGAGATAGCTGGTTTGCATGAAAAGGCAGTCTCCTGAGAACCTACACATTGTTGTACTTCTAGGATACCTGTTGCTGGCTGCAGCCAATAAATTGATCTTTGAAGCCACCAAGAAGACTCTGTGTTTCTGTAGTCTGAGACAGGAAGAACTCGAGGTCATTGGGTGTGTTCCCTGGCACCGCTGGGTCCAATAAAACCCAGTACTTCAATTGGCGCCCAACGTGGGGCGATTTCAGCGGTACCGGTCCAAGCCAGAGGTCGTGAGGAGCTTCGTGTAAAATTCTGGAGGAAGGCCAACCACTTCATCGACCCCTGTATGTCGTTCGTGGTCCGAAAGTCTTTGCTGCGAGGTTCCCCGCGTCCCGACGGCTACGAAGGACTGCTGCCCTGACTATCGCCCTGTCTTGGACCCTTTTATGATTTGTAGAGCGAGACAATAGACGAGTCTTCTGGTGACGTCATCGATACCTCAGTTAAGTATAAGTGGAGCGTCTCCCAGTCCTTAGTCTTGGTTCTTAGTTTTGGGTATCCCATGGGATCTTTGATTTGTTAGGATCTTTTGATTTGGAACTTGCAAGTACCAAAGCCGAAGGACTCGTGTATTCACGAGACTGTCGTATTCGATAATCCTTTGAAGTTTGAAGCTAGACTAGTGAGCGAAGATGCCTGGTCTTAGCAGACTTGGAAATTTGTTTTGTCTTGGTTGTAATAGGGATTCCCGATTGGAGGACTCGTGTCCGGTTCCTCCAATTGGAACTCCAACCTATGAGCTCTACGTGAAGCATGGAGTGGGCCCTATCACGTATAATAACGTATGGGTTAGGTACACAAGGAAAGATGGTGTCCTAAAGTGGCCCCAATATGGTAGTTTTGACACCGAAATTCTGGATAATTTAGAGGTTAGACTTTTTAAGAAGAAAGCCCGGCCGGCGATGTTTGACTCTTTCCGCCTATGGCGAAAAGAAGCCAAACAGAAAGAAATTAAATTAGTAAAGAAGAATAAAAAAGAAAAGGGTATTTCAATAATGCAAGCTGCTATGCAGTATAAGGATGATGAAGAGGAACAAGCGAGTGAACAGCTGCACAGGCAACGTAAATTGGCAATTGATAAATGTTATCCAGTTTTGCCACCTCTTCAGCAAGATACAGTGAAGGAACTTGAGAAGGATCCTTTAATGTCTCATTTGTTGAATTCACCACCTCCTTATGCGCAGAGTGCTACAGCACCTCCGCAACCTTTAGTTGTACAACCCCCAGTTGTTGTACCTCCGGTTCTTCCACAACCACCAGCTGTTTTTCAGTTGGCTCCTACTACTATGGCGCAGCCCCCTCAAGGGCTGCCACCTTTACTACCTGTTCCATCTTTACTTCCTATGACTTTGCCCCCTGCATCTATTTCCTCCACACTATCCCTTCTGACACTGCCTCTGCATTTGCTTTGTCTCCTCCTGTTTTTCCTCCTGTTCATTTGTCAACTTCTCCTTCTGTCCGACAGAGAATGACAAACACTGTTACTAGTATTTTGTCTCCTTTCTTTGGGTCACCGACTACGACCCCCGTTTTAGAGCGTAAACAATTGCGTAGCCAATTGCCCGATTCTAGAGAGAAGGGAGTATTGGATCATTTGGCGCATAAATGGGTCACTGACCCTACAAGATATGAGTTAGAGTCTGTTATGGATGTCTTCCACCAATGGCAAGCACCGAAACAGAGATATGTTTTTGACAAAATGTGCGAAGTTCTTCTTGAAAGATTAAAAGATTGTGATATGGAGGCCAATCCGCCTGAGTTGTGTCGTGTACGGTTTGAGTTTTCCAAAGGCACGATTGTGGGTTCCGATATTGAGAAAGCAGTTGCGACATTATTATCATTTAGGAGTGAGGGTATTTCTCGACTGTTGTTTGAGCCAGAACCCTCTGTTAAAAGGAAGGTCAGACAGTATCCCATGAGAGAAGTTCCCCAGTTTGGAAAGAAGGAGACCTAAATGCTGTTCCACCTATTCAGCCTCATTTTCAACGTGTGTGGGTACATGTTCCATGGAAGCGAACTGAAGTCCTGGCTCTTAAGCAGACTCTACCCGACCCCGTAAAAACCCTGCAGGTTATTATAAGGAATTATCACAGACTGCAGACTCCTGTGTTATGAATTTAGCTGATATAGACATGTTGTTTGGAAATGTGGTCCCACAGCCTTTATGGAGAGTGATCCGTCACACGGATCATGCGCCGGAGTTAGGGGACACATGGATTAATATCAATGCGGCAAATGACAGACAAGTAGGCGGTGCTAAACCAGAGCCTTTAGTAGCAGACCTCCCTGGTAGGATCGTTACTTACATGAAGACTTTGATGCCTGCAATGCGTGTAAATTGGGATAAATTGTCTGCATGCAAGCAGAAGAAGGAGGAAAGTGTATCTGACTTCTTCACTAGGTTTGAAGAGACATTTATCGACCACAGTGGTCAGGATATGAGTACAGAAGGTGGTCAAAGGTTGTTTGTTGACAAGTTTGTGCATAATTTGCTTCCCGAATTGTGTAAAAAATTGAAAGATTCAGAGAGTTCTTGGGCCGTTTCCTCTTCAGCACAGATATTGGCTACTGCACAATACTACGAAAATAGAGATAAAGATGAGAAAGATAGAGCAGACAAGAAAACTAAAGAGTTAAAAACAAAGGTTCTTTTACAACAAGCGTATCCGCCTCGTAGTAATCAGCGTGACTATCAGCAACCTCAACAGTATCAGAGGAATTCGCAAAGGTTTGAGTATCCTCAACAACGTGCTCTGATAGGCCCTAACCAATGTTCATATTGTAAGGAAGAAGGTCATTTTAAATATAATTGCCCTATTTTGTTGCAGCGTATGAATGGTATTTCTGGCGCAAGAGGTCGAGGTGTTCCACAAGCACCTAGAGCTAGAGGACGCGGAAATTTCACCCAGAACGCGCGCCCATTTCCTCCTCAAAATTCAATGAATAGTTTTGATCAGCAGAATAACGCGTCTGGTAGGACGACTCAGTACTATGCTGATGACTAATATGCAGAAGGTGAGAGTATGGAAGGTGATGATTGCTAGGACAGCCATAGACAAAGAGAGGGAGTTGTTTCAGTTCCAGTAGATCAGAGTGGACCTTATATTGAGGTGATTACATCAGGTGTGTCAGAGCCTTTTCTGTTGGATACTGGTGCTACAAAGAGTTCTATTATGCACTCTAAATTCCCTGGCGCACCTTTGTCTGGCGAAACTAATGTTTCAGTAGGTTTTTCTGGCGCCCCGGTTAGGAACCCGATTTCTAGCCCTATGTCTCTTTCTGTTGGACCTTGTGAAATCGAAGCACCACTTATTCTAACGACAGGTTGTGGTGAGAACTTGTTAGGATTGGATCTGCTGAAAAGATTGTATGCGACATTGTATTGTTCTCCTTCGGGAGACAGTGGTTTCACCAATATATTTGTCAAAGGACAAACTTCCAACAGAATTGTCGTTTCTCCCTGATATTCTTTGGGCTACTGGTCCCAATGATGTAGGTCTTTTGGAAATACCGCCATATGTTGTAACGTTGAAAGCCAATGTTAAAATGCCGCGCATTCCCCAATACAAGATCTCTAATGAAGGTGAAAAAGCGTTGCTAGCGATCATTTATGATTTGATTGAGAAAAATGTAATTGAAGAGACAAGAGGTAATGTTTGCAATAGTCCTGTTTTACCTGTCTTGAAGCGTACTGACTCTTCTCAGCCACCTGTTTACAGGTTTGTGATTGATCTTAGAGAGGTAAACAAGATAGTTGTGCCACAGTTTCCAGTCGTTCCCGATATCACTGCTTTACTGACAATGATTCCAGCCTCAGCCACTTGGTTCTCGGTGATTGACTTGAAGAATGCTTTCTTCAGCATCCCTATTGCCGTAGAGAGCAGGGATATTTTTGGATTCTGTTTAGGAGGCCGAAGCTTCCGATTTCAGAGAGCTCCTCAAGGTTTTTGTGAAAGTCCTTCTATCTATAGTCAGGCTCTGAAGTCTCAGCTTGACACTCTTGTGTTACCTGATGGCGCTACCCTTCTACAGTACGTCGATGATTTGTTAGTTGCTGCAGATACTAAGGAGATTTGTAAAGAAGCCACTTTGTCATTGTTGCGTCATTTGTCTGATTTACACCACAAAGTGTCTCTTTCCAAGTTACAGTATTGTCGACAAGAAGTGACCTATTTAGGTCACCTCTTATCGAAAGAGGGAAGAAGATTGACCCCAGAAAGAATTCAGGCAATTGCAAAATTAAGTGTGCCAATGACACAGAGAGAAGTGCGTGCTTTCTTAGGTATTACATCCGATTGCAGACAATGGATACCGAATTTTTCATTGATGGCTAAACCTTTGGTAGCATTGACCTATAAAGACACGCCGAATCCCCTTCCTTGGTCCGAAGATTGTCAGAAAAGTTTTTCCGAATTGCGTGATGCATTGTGTTCGGCTCCTGTGTTGGGTACCCCCGACTACAGCAAGCCCTTTACGCTGTATGTCCATGAGAGAGAAGGATGTGCATTATCAGTGTTAACACAGTCTTTTGGGGACAAGCAACGTCCATGTGCATATTTCTCGTCGATTTTGGACCCGGTAGCTAGAGCGTTGCCGAGTTGTTTGAGAGCCACAGCGGCAGCAGCTGTTTCTATTCGACAGTCTGCTGGTTTGGTGATGAATAATACGCTGGTCGTGATGGTCCCACATGCAGTGGATATTTTGTTAAACAGGACCAAGACACAGCACTTAACTAGTGCTCGATTGTCAGGTTACGAGTTGACACTTTTAGCGAGCCATGTGCACATAAGAAAATGCAACACGCTGAACCCAGCTACATTGTTGCCAATTATAACAAAGACAGATGTTCCGGAACAGCATGATTGCTTTCTTAGGACAGAAGAAGAAACGAAAGGGAGAGTAGATCTTAGGGACACTCCTCTTGTAAAGTGTGATGGTACCTTATGGGTGGATGGGTCATGCTTCAAGCTTCCGAATGGTGATACGACTGCGGCATATGCTGTCACGACTTTACATACGATTGTTGAAACTGCACGTATCCCACATAATTCAGCTCAAGCAGCAGAGTTGACTGCACTTATGAGAGCGTGTGTATTATCAAAAGGAATGAAAGTGACCATATATACCGATAGCCAGTATGCGTTTGGTGTGGCCCATAGTTCTGGACGCTTGTGGAAGGAACGTGGGTTCCTCACGTCTCACGGTACGAAAATACAGCATGGTCAATTGGTGAATGAGCTCCTGGAGTCACTTACTTTGCCATTGCAAGTCGCGATTGTGAAATGCAGTGCACATAAGAAGATCACTGACGACGTTGGTCGCGGTAATATGTTTGCTGATGAAGTTGCGAAAGAAACAGCAAGAGATGTGATGAGTCGACTGTATGTTGCGGGCCCTGCAAGATGGATTGGTGACGTTGGAATGTGTGAAGTTACGATAGAGAGTGTGAAGTCCATCCAAGCTGAAGCTACGGAGAAGGAATTAAGTACGTGGAGAGAGAGTACGGGTAAATTGGATGCAAATGGTTGTTGGGTTGAATTGTCGGAGCATCAGCGATGGTTGTTACCCGATACATATGTGCTTGCAGTGGTTACAATGGCACATGGGATGGCCCACATCAGTGTGAAAGGAATCTGTAAGTTATTGGCTCCAGCGTGGCAAAATGCTGGAATTCCCAAATGTGCAGAGAATGTGGTCAAAAATTGTATGGTTTGTTTGAAATACAATCCTGGTAAGGGAACCCCAACTCCAGCTGGTCATTTTGCACCTCCAACGTATCCGTTCGAGGTTTTGCAGCTAGATTTCATCCACATGGAGAGGTGCAACAATTTGAAATACGTACTCATTGTTGTTTGTGCCTTTTCAAGATGGGTAGAGGCATATCCTCTGAAAGATAATACTGCCTTGTCCACAGCGAAAGCCCTTCTCAAAGAGTTCTTCCCTAGGTTTGGTTTGCCGAGAATGGTGTGGAGTGATAATGGGGTGAATTTGTGGGTCAAGTGATGAAACGAGTGTGTGAAGGTTTAGGAATCCGGCAGAAATTTCACGCTGCAAATCATCCCCAATCAGCTGGATTAGTTGAGTGCTATAATGGCACTCTTAAACTAAAACTGGCCAAGATACAAGCAAGCTCTGGCCTTAAATGGCCTGATGCGTTGCCATTAGCACTGTTGTCAACTAGGATGACCGTACATTCCCGAGTAGGACTTAGTCCTCATGAGATAGTGTTTGGTCGCCCGGCTAACATATGGGGAGTGCCGAGGCCAACGAAATTCAGCGAGATTGAACACCCTGTACTGCTTGATTACTTGCATGATTTGACGGCTCAATTGCGTGTTTTACACCAACAGGTTCATAATACACTGCCTCAGGCTTCTAAAGATCCAGGGCATGCAATCAATCCCGGATCGTGGGTGTTAATCAAGAACTTTCAGCGGACAAAGAACGATCAGCCCCGCTGGATTGGCCCCTATTTGGTGATTTTGTCCACAAGATCTGCAGTGCGAGTACAAGGGAAGAAAAACTGGATCCACGGCGTACACTGTAAGAGGGTCCCTTTGCCTCTACCATATGACCGGTGGGTCCAGGAGGGAATTGCTGACTCGGAAACTGAAACAGTGCCTCGTTTTCTGCCTTTTAGTGACGCACGCGTCACAGGGACAAATTCTGAGCGAGAAAGTGACGATCTTCTCCAAAGAGCAATACCATCACCACTTCGATTGGACACTACTGAGCCTGAACTTTTGTTTTGCGACCAGACATTGCCTGGAAAAAGCCGTTATAACTTGCGACCGAGAGTCATGGACAAATAAAATGAAATTTTGGTCCTCCCATCCGAAAACCTGTTTTTGAACCACCATCCGGGTTCAGCTGTAGGGTCGTGGTGAAAAGACTTGAGTGTGTAGCCTGCGAACACAAGGTCTACGGGTCTGGTTTGTTCTAGGGCGTTCCCTGGGACATTCAGAAACACTCTCAAGTGAAGAAAACCAACCGCCGCGAACAGCACGTTAGAGGATGGAGCCTTTTCAGATGGAGAGACCTGTTGAAAGAATAAGTTTCAAGAGGAAAATATGTGCAACCATGAGCAGAAAATGTTTTCTAATTATGTGTCTTTGTATTTTACTTAGTCTAATGATGTCTTTAGTGGGGTATATCATATTCTCTTTTCAAGTGACATCTGCACCCACTGTACAGCCCATGCCTTCCTCTACTATCTCCTCACATTCTTTTCACCCTCTACCTGAACACGAGTCCGTTAGAAGATTAGAGTTTATGAACAACTCCTTTGTTCAGCTCTTACACCAACACCAGCTAGTAGTGAACAGAACCAACTGTTGGGTGTGTGGCCTTATGCCTCATACTACTGAGAAAGGTATTCCCTACCTAGTGCTGCCATTCAGCTACAATGGTTCTGTGTGGGCATACCGAACGATGTTCATCTATGCTCGCGAAATCCACCCCCTACGTTCCGTCAAAGACAACCCAAAGAATAGTGCTCTAGTTAAGGGGATAGTCGACATGATAAGGGGAACTAGTTCCTACGAAACTATCCCGGAAGATGAGACACTAGCGTATATTGGATGGAACGTGACTGGATATGGAGCGAGTCTGAGCGAGAACCAGCAAGCAAAAGATCCACTCCAATTTGGATTGTACCCCATCAGGGTCATCTATGTCTGCAAGGTAATGGCAAGAATCCAAGAGCTCAGTTAGGGAAGAGTATCTGCACTGAAACGTATATTTTTGCGTCTCAGACTTCCCCTTTGTTCTTAGCAGCTAGGGGTACCTACTTTATCTGCCATGATAGGGCCTACACGTGGTTGCCCCCTGACTTCTCGGGCACATGCTTCGTTTCATTCCTGTTGCCTCCCACCTACACAGCTGCGGCAGATTACCATAAGATAAGAAGAATTAGGGGTGTCTTCAGCAAGGAAGACACTGCAGGACAAGAAGCGGGAGACTTCTTTAGGGGTTTTCTGCCGTTCTGGGGACCTATGGCTAACAACAGGAATGTGAGGCAATTGACGCGAGTGGTTGAATCCACCATAGTCGAAACTGTCGGTGCCCTTAATAATTTGACTGCTGAGCTCCAGTCGGACCGCCTTATGACCCTGCAGAACAGGGTCGCGTTAGACATCATACTTGCAGACCGTGGTGGGGTATGTAGAGTGATCCAATCCAGTTGTTGCATTTTCATTCCAGATAACGCTCCAACAGTGTACCAGGCCATCTCCAAACTACATAGGATCTCTGAATCCATCCATATAGATGAAGGAGACTGGTCGTTGATGGGATGGTTCTGGGAACTGTTATCCACCTGGGGATGGAAAGTTCTGATGGTCATTGGGATACTTCTAGCCATCCTTTTCCTGTTTTGTCTGTGCATACAGTGTGTTCCTGCCATATGCGGCCTATGTGTTACATCATGTGTAAGGAAACCTGTATCAAGGGACGAGCTAAGTAATAGGATGATGCTACAGCAACATCTCAATGAATTCATGAACATAGACCTAGACTCAGATTAGCATGAGTGTAAGTAAATTGCCTATGTAAGGGCAAAAGGAGGGTCTGTGGTACTGAAAATTCTGGACCTGTGTCATTAACATCATTGTAACATGACGATTTTGGTATCAGCAGACCGGTAATGACAGGTATGCTATATCTGAGTATTTGCGTCATATTCGAGTGACGGGATCACTCTAATATTAACGATTCCCTTGTGAACCCTCGGGTTCCATTTTGTGTACGGCAGCCATTTTGTGGTTGCCCTCACATAAGGCAATGACTAAAGCCAAAACGCGCCTTAGGGGACACGTACACTTTCAGTGACCTGGGCAAGCTGACTCCACTGTCCAGAGCCAGAACCTGTTCGGCCAGTTTTAGTTCCCAGTGGCCGATCGAGATTAGGGGCCCAGGTGCAGCATGCCATAAACCCTTCATTGCACACATCTATATCTAAATCTTATTCACACCTGTCACTGCTCTTTCTTTATGACCTGCTTTACGAGGAGGAGGTGCCCGGTTTTATTAGGGGTCCAGATTATATCTGTTTCAGGTGTTGGGCCTCACTGGGTATTTGGTTGTGGGCTGGACAAACTGAAAATGGGCTTGTCATCATGAATCTGTTTTTTTTGTTGTAAGAAATATGTGAATGACTCACTGTAAAAATAAGGAATGTTTGCCTAAAGCATAATATTCTGTATAAAAGAGATAGCTGGTTTGCATGAAAAAGGCAGTCTCCTGAGAACATACACATTGTTGTACTTCTAGGATACCTGTTGCTGGCTGCAGCCAATAAATTGATCTTTGAAGCCACCAAGAAGACTCTGTGTTTCTGTAGTCTGAGACAGGAAGAACTCGAGGTCATTGGGTTTGTTCCCTGGCACCGCTGGGTCCAATAAAACCCAGTACTTCACAGCCTGCAACGCAGCTCGACCACCGCCACCAACGCCAGTAACACTTGTTCCACGCCAGGAGGCGCTTTTCAGGGCTTCTGGCTCCCGCAGCACGGGATGCATGCAGGCTCACCCGGGCCGTGCCAGGGCGAAGCCCAGGCCACTGGTGGGCCCATCCATGCCCGTCGGAGCCCGAAGTAGGCTGGCCTGGGGCCCCCCCTAACGTCCGATCTTCGGGGGACCTAACGACTCTAAGAGGATAATATAATCAGTGATTACCTCAAAATCCTATTGCTCCTTCGACTAAGGTACCACTTACATTCTCTTACTCTCATTGATAAACCTGAACTCGCTGGGCTGCTATTGTTTCTGTCTGTGTTCCCTGTTCGTATATTACCCCGAGTTTTGGTACTGTTGCACCTTCGGGACAATGGGTAAACGTAAGGCAGGTGAGGCTGTTAAAAATGAAACTCTGGCCAAAAAAACTAAGAAATCTGGGAAGGTCAGAACAGATGCGGCTCAACCAAACCTGCAATCCCTGGCTGATATCGACAACCTTATTGAGGAAGTAGAACAACTTTTAAAAACTAGTGGGGACAAAGGTAAAGAGAGGAGCCAACGGCAAATAGTCCAAGCGATGTTTAAAAAAACAAAGTCTGCGAACAATCAGAAGTGATTACTAGCGGTGATTGTGATTCATTGGAACCTGCAGGATTATCAAATGGGTCAGTTTCTGAGAGGATAGATTTGTGTAACCCATCAACGACTACGACTACGAGCTCAGATCGTTTCTTGTACCCTAAAATTGATGTTATTGCAAACGTTCCTTGTCACAATCGCTTTGAACCGTTACAGTCGGTTGATGTATCCACGGGACCGCAAACCGAGCCCAAAGATACAAATCAAGTCCTACCCGTCAATGTTGCCTATGTTACCAAACAAGACATGAATGACTGTCTTGAAAGGTTGGATAACAAATAACCCTGGGCGGTGAACTACGCTACGCTCGCGGAATTTGCGAAGTTACGGTAACTTCGCGATTCGCGTAGAACGCGAAGTTACCGTGCACTACGCAATTTGCGGCGTAGCGTAGCTGTTTTTCTTCTTCGCGCGCTCAATATACGTTCTCGCGCGCGCGGTAACGACCTACCGTGATTCTGCGTTCGCCGACGCGACTTCCTATCCGTTCGCGGGCGCCACGAGATTTGGAATCCGGCCGCACTATCCCGCGAGAGTGTGCGAACGCGAACACGTCATTCGGACGCGCGATCTGACTTCCGGCGGCAGTGTTGGTAAGATCGCGATCCCGAACACGAAGAAACTACAATCTGGCGAAGAATATATCTCGAGCATCATAAAACCTTCTCGAAAATGATGAATTAGTTCATTTTGCACAAAAACTCCTCAGGTTGTCATTTAGAGATGTAGTTTGGTGAGCAAGGAGTCCTTTTTCTTTTTTCCAAGAGGAAGGAAGTGCCCCTGATTCTCAAACTTCCTGTTCCTGTCCAGCAGGCTCCTCCCAGTGTTTTGTCCATGTGCTGTTCACTTTCATTTGGATTTGGAGCTGGAAGGATCACTTTTTGTGTCTGTCTGCTGCATCATATCATTGGATTGGATTTGAGGACTCTTGGATTTGAGATTTTACAAGTAAGTTGGAGAATTGGTGTACTTGTTTGTTTGATTGGGGCTTGTTTGTACCTACATTTTTTTGGGGTATTTCCATAGTTTTTAAAATGTATTGTTGTGGCCTGTAGTTTCGGCAGGGGCCTAGTTGTTTTTCTTTGATTGGAATTTCAGCCAGTAGGCCCGGACTAGAGCCAGAGGTACCCATGGGTGCATGTTTCTGTGGTGTCTGTTGAATTTAAAGTTTAAACATCATGTAGGCCGGGCATCCATGGATGGCATTGGTTTGAATTGGTAAAAGTGGTTTTTGGGGTGTATTTCATTTTTTGGGTGTTTGTTAAATAAATAGGCCTTTTCAGCCAGTAGGTAACCCTGGGCGTTCAGCTCGCGGACTTTGGGCAAGTCCGCACTGCGCGACAACGCGGACTTACACTTTTATCTTCTTGCGCGCTCAATGTACGTTTCGCGCGCGATAACGACTTTTGTGACGATCGCGATGCCGAACACGCAGAATATCTGGCGAAGAATATCTCTCGAGCATCATAAAACCTTCTCGAAAATGTTGATTTAGTTCATTTTGCACAAAAACTCCTCAGGTTGTCATTTAGATGTAGTTTGGTGAGCAAGGAGTCACTTTTTTTGTTTTACAATTTTTTTCAAGAGGTAGCAAGTTGCCCAGAGTCTCCAACTGCCTGGTCCTGTCCTTTGTCTTCACTTTTTGTTATTTTGGGTGGCCTGACCATGTGGGTGGCGGCCATTTTGTAAAGCCAGGCATTGTGCTTTTGCCGTAGGCCTGCATTGTCTGTCTTGTGTTCCTTTTCTTGTTGTTCTGGGTGGCCTGGCCATGTGTTGGCGGCCATTTTGTGTGAACAGCCACTGTGCTTTTGCCATAGGCCTCAAGCTTGCGGCCTAATGTGCCAGTAGGCCCGGAGGTAGTCATCCTCATGGGTGCATAAAAACTGTTTCTGTGTTGTCTGTTGAATTGTAACATAATTTAGGCCATGGATGGCATTGGATTGATTTGCAAAATGTGGGTTTTGGGGTGGTATTTTATTTTTTGGGTGTTTGTTAAATAAATAGGCCTTTTCAGCCAGTAGGTAACCCTGGGCGTTCAGCTCGCGGACTTTGGGCAAGTCCGCACTGCGCGACAACGCGGACTTACACTTTTTATCTTCTTGCGCGCTCAATGTACGTTTCGCTGCGCGATAACGACTTTTTGTGACGATCGCGATGCCGAACACGCAGAATTTACAATCTGGCGAAGAATATCTCTCGAGCATCATAAAACCTTCTCGAAAATGTTGATTTAGTTCATTTTGCACAAAAAACTCCTCAGGTTGTCATTTAGATGTAGTTTGGTGAGCAAGGAGTCACTTTTTTTGTTTTACAATTTTTTTCAAGAGGTAGCAAGTTGCCCAGAGTCTCCAACTGCCTGGTCCTGTCCTTTGTCTTCACTTTTTTGTTATTTTGGGTGGCCTGGCCATGTGGGTGGTGGCCATTTTGTAAAGCCAGCCACTGTGCTTTTGCCATAGGCCTCCAAGCTTGCGGCCCAGTATGCCAGTAGGCCCAGAGGTAGTCACCATGGGTGCATAAAACTGTTTCTGTGTAGTCTGTGGAATTTTGACATCATTTAGGCCATGGATGGCATTGAATTGATTCAATTGAATTGCAAAATGTGTTTTTTTTTTTGGAGGGTCTGACTATTTCACTTTTTGGGTGTGTTAAATAAATGCCTTTTTTGCGTGTGTACTGTGTAATTATAATTGTGTTGTTGTAGTGGTTGTCTAACTTTCCAAAGTGTTTTTAGCCATGTGGATTTTAGTTTTTGCATTAAAGCTGTGTGTGTTTTATAAGGCATCCTTTGTCTGCCCATATATAGGCCTGCTTGAGTTCATTGTTTGCCGTGCCTTGTGCCTGTGAGTCACCATGTTTCTGGGGGCCATTTTGTTGTGGTAGTTATTAGTGTGCTGTTTTTGCCACATAGGCCTGCGTGTCTTTCCATTGTTCCTCTTGTCTTACTGCTTCCAAATCCATCCCCATTGCCAGCTGCAGCTCCCTGATGCTGCTATATAATACATCCACGTGATGCACAAATTTAGGCCAAACATGCTCCAGTACATTTTAGTTTTTGTTCTTTACTATTCTTATTCTTCCAGAGTGTACACTAGCACTACACAGTAGCCAGGAAAGCCCTGGCCTTGTTGTCAACGTCTCATAAATGGCTAGACTGTGTGTTGTTGTTCACAGAGTTTCTGAAATTTAATAATTGAGGCCACCACACACTAAGTTCTATATTCTATTTGTTTGATTTGTGCTATGTTTGACTGATGTTCTGACTTTTTTGCTTTTAGGTGCACAAAGACTGAGGAGGAGGTGTGTCTCTCATCATTGCCCGTTGCACTTCCAGACAGACATCCTGCTGCTGTACACACAACACAACGTGACGTGTGACCTGACCAGACATCTCTGCAACTGAGTGCTGCTGACATCTGAAGAAGATGGGCCCAAAGAAAGCAGGTACCAGGTCCTCCAGTACCAAGAAAGTTGCTATTGAGAAGAAGAAGGAACAGAAGAAGGAAGTGACACTGAAGTCTGGTGTGCCGGCCAATACCTTTTTGGGAGAAAAAAAATTGCGCCTGCAGCAGCGGTGTCCGGGGGGCAAGCTGGGGGCAGCACCTCCGCATCAGTGGACCCAACCCACCAACCCAGGCCCAAGCACATGAGTGTGGAAGAGGTAGCCAGCCTAATGTTGGAAAGCAGAGATGCTGAGCCTGAGATAAACTTATCGCTATCTCAAAGTAGTACCCAATCAACGCAGGAGGAAACACAGCAGATAAGTGGTCAACAACAACAGCCGCAACCACCGCCCGCAATAGTAGTTGTTGTTCCTCCTGAAGTAGGGGCAGTTCAGGAAATTGAGCCTCATGCAGAGGTAGAAGAAGAAGCCACTCATTCAGAAGATCCATTGTCTTCCAAATCCCCAGCAAGGAAAAGGAGGGGTAGTCCATCAAGTTCTTCGCCAAGCCCCCTTCTGATGATCTAGATGCCACTTGGAAGCCACAAACTGAGTCTGAGAGGGAGCCACGTTCCAAGACCAAGCTAGGGAAAAGGAAGGTTCCGGAAAGCCTTACACTTATGGAGGTCGATGTAGAACAGCAAGATGATGATGATGACGACGAGCCAGTCATCACGAACATCACTCCCGGCCCCGAGGAGATGGAGACCAACATTCTTACCCTATCCAAAATCGCTGCGAGGGATGTAGCACGCATACCTCCACAGGTAACACCAACACGACCTACAGCTTCCATATTTGCATTAGCAAAGGCCCGGCAGCGACCTACATCCAGCACAACCACCACCTCTGTAGGAGTAGGTAGTGGTACAGCAGCACAGAGTCAAATTCAACACACACCCTACAGATCATCCGGCATTGGAAGTGGCACCTCCAGCAGGAGGCCAAAGTTAAGCTCCCCAGTTTGGGACTTCTTTACGGTTAGCGAAAAGGAGGAGAACATTGCTATATGCTCCATTTGTAATACCTCTGTTAGTCGTGGTAAGCTTGGTACAAACTATGGTACCGGAGGCCAAATGACCCATCTGAAAAAACACCACTTGATCAGCTGGGAGGACCACCTTCGCGACAGAAAAACGGCAACCACTGGTGTTGGTGGGGATAAAGGAGTAGAAGAAGATCCGATCACGGTGGAAGAGGAAGGACAGGGAGACATTCTCACTAGTGGTACACAAGGTGTCCCTGACCCCAGCAGTGCAGTCTTAACGTTGCACACATCTTCAGCAACATCTCAGTGGCACAAGAGTAAGAGTCAGCCGGAGACACCAAGAAGTACCAGGTCCGCACTACCAAAAAGTGCGTTGAGCCTAAGAGAAAGGAAAACCATGCAGCCTACCATTATCAGCATGTTTGGGGGTGAGGGGCAGTACGAACGCAACCACCCAATAGCACGTTTCTACAATGCGAAGCTGGCTAAAATGTTAGCACTGGACCTTCTCCCTTTTTCTTTTGTTGAAGGGGTGGGTTTTGTGGAATTTGTGTCAACCATCTGCCCAAAATGGCATGTTCCCAGCCGCTACTATTTTGCCGGAGTTGCAGTTCCAGCACTACATCACGACGTGCTGGAATTGCTAGGAAAGGCCTTGAAGCAGAGTGCTGTTCACAGTATCCACCTGACTACAGACATGTGGACCAGTTGCCAAGCCACAGATTACATGTGCATCACTGCACACTGGATCTGTTTTGCGGGGGTTAGAGAACAGATATCTGCTGGTGTTGATACTGCAAAGATTTTTCATGCCACTCTCAAACATGCAACTGTAGCCATGTTTGCCATGGAGAAATCTCATACTGCTACAAACATTTTGGAAGAGTTTAACACCAAGGTCTTTGAGTGGCTGCGCCCAAGAGGGCTTACGATTGGTTTTGTTGCCACGGACAACGGCAGTAATGTAGTTTTGGCCATGCGCAATGGTGGCTATTTCAGGGTCCCGTGTTTGGCACACTGCATTAACATTGTTGTTCAAGACTTTTTGAAAAATGAATCCAAAGTCAGCAACTTACTGGTCACCTGCAGAAGAATATGCACACATTTCAACCATTCTTTTAAAGCCCGGAAGCAGCTGAGGGTCATTCAACGTGAGCATAAAATGCCAGTCAAAGCGATCATCCAGGAGGTGCCAACACGTTGGAACTCAACTTATTACATGCTTGATCGTCTGTTTGAACTGTACATACCACTCAATGCTTATGTCATGCAAAGATTAGGGGAACCTACTGTGAAAGGCATGACCGTTGAGATGGCTCAATGGGACCTCATTAAATGCCTGACTGAGATGCTACTTCCTTTTGAGATCTTCACACGTGAAGTCAGCAGGGAGGACTGTACTATGGGCCAAGCTATCCCATTGTTGCACATGCTAGAGCAACAGCTGAAGGATGTGTCTGAAATGTACGCAGGTGTGGATGACAAACAAGACGCATATCATTTGGCGGAGTCCTTAGCCGCTCGCTTATCGGAAAATACAAGGATTAAAAATAAAATTTTGTCACAACCACATTACATTAGTGCCACAATTTTGGATCCACGGTACAAAGTATTTCTGAACAGCAAGGCAGTAATTCCTTTTCGGAAGTGGATGTTGCCAACTACAAAACTTTGATAGCTAAGGAAGCCACTATTTTCGAAAGCGAACGGCTGTTAATTACAGGCCCCCACCCCAGGCCATAACCAGTACTACAGGGCATCCAGAGTCAAGTTCTACTTCGGAGCCTGAGGGCAGTGCATTTCCCTCCCAGCAGTCACCTACACCAACAATAACATCAAGAACAGGATCATCCACAGCACAATGTGCAACTGATTGGTTTCTACAGCAGGGGTATGGTAAGTCCAGTGCTGATGCAAAGGCAAAACAGGCCGAGCACATCGGAGCACCCCTGAACATTGATCGGATGGTCCAGGCCTATCTGGATGACCCAACAGAGGTCTTCATGGATCGAAACCCATTGGTGTATTGGTATGGGAAAAGAAGCCAATGGACAGTGCTCAGCAGGCTGGCGATAAAGTATCTGGCTTCCCCTGTCGCAAGTGTCTCTTCTGAGCGTTTTTTCAGTGCTGCTGGTGCCATTGTAACTTCAAAAGGACCAGTCTCTCGGCCCAAAGCGTGGAGAGGTTAACCATGATCAAAATGAATCAGCACTTTATACCACCGGATTACAAAATACGTGAATCACAGCAGGAAGAGGAGAGCGACTTGGATGACGTAAATAGTGCGTTACAGGACCTACTTCTGTCCGAACCACCAGAGTTTGAGGACGAGCTCCTCTTCCCTGACAACTAGGCTTTCAAATTGTTACTTTCTTCCTTCCTTTATGTGTCTGTGTATCTGTCTTTCTGGTTCAAATCACAACAAATCCATCACCACCGTCTTCTCTTTTTATTTCCCTATTGGAGTTGGATGTCTGTGCATTTAACTGTCCACTCTTCAGAGTCCTGCTTCATCTTCCTGTCTCGCACAAGTACATTTCCATCAAGCCAGACATTAGTACAAGAAATGTTGCCTTTACCAGTCCCGCCTCCATAAGAAGTGAAACGTGACTATAGCTATCCTCCATTTTGTTTTCGAGCCGAAACTCATCAGTGTCCGAAGGCTACAGCCTCAGCAGGCATCCAAAGGTCCTCACTGTCAGGACAGAAGGTACTTGGCAGAGAAAGACAAGAGACTCTTCGAAGAAACTTGCTGACATTTGTGCAAACTCAAATGACCATCAATGAGCGCTACCCAGGCTGCGGCCCATCATCACAGTACTGACCATGGGAAGCAACTTAAACTATGACAAAGTGCCACAGAAGAATAAGACGAAAACCGAAACAGCGACTAACACTCAAAATGAATGTGGACTGGAGTAATGATGAGGCCACTGCCCTGTAAAAAAAAAATAACAACTGTCAGAACTAGGCATCTGATGATCTGACAGCCAAAGAGAAGAGCAAGACAGGTAATGATGGAATGCATTGGATGCTTGCAGACTCTGAGCGATTGCTGTTGTTTGTTGTTGATGTTGTGCATGAAGTCGAACTCTACTCTACTAGTTAATCTACAAAGTGACTCAAGTCAGTGACAGTCAATGTTTCCCTTCTTGTTGTTTAATAACCAAATTGTACTCCTACTACTGCAGGTGCAGGCCAATATCTGTTGCAATTTTTTAATATGGAATATGGACTTAATCGGAGTCACTACAGACTGAGTTGTAGTTGGACAACACGTACCACACCATGATGATGACCATACTATCTTTGCACGCAGTCATTCAGTTGGATCGGAGATGATTCAAGGAATAACTGCATTTCATGAAGTGGCATAAGGTAAACATAAACACAACAATTCAACAAGAAAGTAAACACAGCAGACCTACATGTCCATGTAGTGGTGTGTAGTCGAGTGTAGTGATGACTCACAGCGGCGCATTGATTTTGTCACTTAATTAGGAAAATGCTAAGTTGCTGTGTATGCCTTTTGTCTGGCTATGTCAAAAATTAAGGTAATTGGAGGTTGGGTCACGGGCTGGTGCTGTGGTGGGCCTGTTCTGTCCTGTTGTTGTTGTAGCTTAATGCTGTAAACAGAATCTACACGATATATCCAAGCCGCCTCACTCTGAAAGTGTTCTCTCTTCTCTTCTTGGACTCCACCGTAATTGATGTTTTTTTTTATTCATTGATTTTTCAATACCCCTTTTGTTTTTCCATCTAGACGTTACAGGCCGGCCTTTACCCTGTGCTTGCTATACTGGGAGACACAACTCACATTTACCTTACCAATCGGCATCAGGAAGGCCACCAAGATTGATGTGCGGAGCGTCCATGGAAGATAGGACCAAGAGGAAGGACGAGATTCCTCTCCACAATTTGAGCATGATAATACAGTAACTTTAGTATCATTCATCTTTCATCTTTTAATTAATTTGAATCCTTTTTTCTCTTCAATCATTAGGACTGTGTGTTGTGTGTTGTGTGTTTGCTAATTGATCCCTACAACTGTGTTTTAATTGTCTTTGCTATCTTTACAAGTAAGCCCAGTACAACATGGAATTTGGGTCTCTGAGGGCATATTACAGGCAAGGCAAATTGCATAGAATATACTGCTGCCCTGTACTGTCTAATTGTCTAGTAGGAGTTATTAAGTACTACTCATTAACCATCAAGTTATCTTCATCATCATGCATGCATTTCCCTTTTCTCCCTTTATAGATTTTTTGTATAAGATCATGGTCGTCTGCCAAGATTGCGCTTTGCTTTTGTTGTCCATGCGTACTGTTTTCATTCTCAAACCTTTCCCCAAACCCCCTTCCCATCCATTCATCAAACCCTACCCTCTTCCCCCGGGCTGTGATTTATATTGAGGTGTGATGTGACTACATAAAATGTACACCAATTGATCACACGCTTGCTGGGGCAGATGTGGTGAAAGCAACACTAATTCAATTGCAAGGCAGGGCGAGGAGCTTCTTCTGCTTGCCCACCTATGCTCAGTCTATGTGCAAGCCGTCACCGGCTAATAGTAGTACATCATAATTAGTTGCCGTCATTGATTGGATTAATCATCAAACTCCTACCACACAGCAGTAAAGGTTACGAATTACGATTGTGTTAAGTTAAGTGACTCAATCGACACAACTACAGTTTGTAACTTCTTGTACTAGGCTGTCCCCGCCACCATTATGTTTAATTTGACTTTAGCAGTTGCAACTGCAATATTGTTTGTTTGGCAGTCTTCTTCTGTACTGTATTTTACTTCATTCTACTACTCCTCCCACAGTCGCTCTCAGGAAAGTGACTGTCTCTTTTCTAATTTTTTAGCAAATGCTACTGCCAGTGTCTACTCTACTACTACCACCACAACCATGGCATCTTCTACATTCTCTCTGGAAACCATGCAGCCATCGCTGTGCCGAACGTAATCATCAATCACAGGTAAGATAAGTTTGGTGGGAGGTATAAATGGACTAGGAGGAGAGACTGACAGTACTAGTAGGACAAATAACTCAGTGAGGGTACCGCATCTATCTGTTTGTGTTACATCATCGTCGGCAGATTATTTAAATCAAACACTGGCTGCGGCCCTGCAGCAGCAAGGAAACCAATGTGACGTTAATTCGTAAAACAGTAGCCCCCCACAAAACATTATCATTGTATGTTTAAGTATAAATATAATTTATTACCCTAACAAAAATAAACTATCCCACACCTGACCCACCCTTCTCCCTAACCCCAACAAATGTCCAAAACGAAAAAAGTCCAAAGAATGTCCTGAAACCCCAACGCCCAATTCCCACCCACCAAAACAAGGAATAAAAAGGGGCAAATCAACAGGGTCCTCGATGTTAAATTCGGCGGGCTTTGAGGTGTTTGTCCACCATGATTTTGACCCGCTCCTCCATTTTCTCCTCTAGACGTGCCATCCGGAGGAGAATCTTCCTGCGAAATGCCCTGCAGTGGCATCCAGGGTGGGGGACAGCAGTGCTGGCTGCTAGCGAATTGCGGCGGCGGCGGGCGGCTACCAGACCGCGGCGCCGTACCGCTGGAGTTGTGGCCTGGCTGGGGCCCGGGGCATCGGACGAGGCTGCAGCTGCTGCTGCCGCCTCCTCCTCCTCCGCCTGAGCTACCAGCTGCCGGTACGCCTGGCATATGGCCTCCAGTTTCCGGCGCCGGGCCCTGGCTGCCAACTCCTTCCGCGATGGTTTGTCTTGGGAAGGAGTACCATCTATATCAAGAAAGAAAAAAAATATTGTTGTAACCAGTACTCTTAGCTAAACAGTAACACAAAATTAATTCAACACATAATGGCACAGTAGCACTAGCAAGAAGCACAGTACATAACATTTGTGGTAATAATATATCAATCTTCCCACTTCCTTGGCCTCTAACATTTGTGGGAGTTTCAGGCATTATTCTAGCACTATGGACTCCAACCAGTACACAGTACACCAGTGTTCTTCTTTTCTCTAGTTTAGCGAAATGACATCACCTGGTTGTAGCCGGCATTGCCAGCTCGGTCATCTATGCTTGCACCCAAGACAAACATACGAGTCATGACGCAGACTCACGTTAGTTGGATTTACTACTGTTTGCAGGTGGGGAAGCTCGTATTTTTCTATTACGGGTGGCACTGGCCATACTCTCTCTGTTACATGGAGGGCAATTGCTCAATTTCACAGTGCCTTGGCTACTACAAAAAGGCAGATTATATATCTGATCCAATGATCGTTGCTTTTATATGGGACAACGACATAAGGTCAGTAGCGGTCGGTGGTGGGACTCGGGGAGTTCGGCCGAGCGGTGACGTGGGTAGGGGCAGGATGGGGGTAGTAAACTATGGATTACGGCCAATTACAGGTAAGTAAACATATAAATAAATGAAACTAATTTGTTGCGCACACTGCATCGCATTTGGCGTTGCAGTGCGCACAATGAAATTCGCTTTATTTATTTGTATGTTTACAGTAAAGTTACCTGTATTTGCCTGCGTAATACATTGTTTACTACTACCCCCACCCTGCCCCTCCCCACATCGGCTTTGCTACTCTGGCGCGGTTTCTTTTACATTCCCTAAAACTGTGCATCCCGTGACAGTCTCCACCTATGCTGTCTATGATGAATACATACAGGCATCCATCCATTCTAATTAAATGTCAATCATTCTTCTTAATCTCTCCACCAACCTTACTTTGTTTCACCAACAACAACGCATGCGTCCACTCACTCCGTTGCTTGCCTTGGCTTTGAGTTTCACCCAAACACCGCTGATGATTCTTGCTATCCACAGTATCCACCCATACTGTGTCGCCCACCCAGGCAGGCATCCATTCTTCTTTCACCTTCCACCCATCCTTCAACAACACATGCATCTGATTCCTATCAGCCACCTATCCATGCTTCCAACGTATCCTTCTCTGCCAGTCATCATATTAAATCTCGCCCGCCCTTCCTCCTTCAACCCTTCTTTCCCTTTTGTTCAACACATCCATCAAGGTCATCTGATCTGACTTTTAGTCTCCTCCATAAAACTTTCACAGCTGAGTTGGAGTCAGATATAAGAGGCCATTAGTTAATCAAGTCACGCTGGTAATGCTATTGCTACTGCATTGCTCATGCTAAGTAAAGGGTGTCTTCTTTAACCATTGTATAATGTTCACTACAACTTCATACCTAATAAGTCTCAACAACAGTACAGTGAGTGAAGTCCACACACCCTTCCAGCTAGTGCAATGTCAATAAGTCATGAATATAACTTACCACCGCCCGCCACCGCTGCTGGCTCCCCCCCTGTAGCTCCTGCAGGTGCCGCATCTTCTCCTGCCCCCTCCGGAAGGCTCGGATCGCCTAGATAAAAACATGACACATTTTTAGATGCCTGTACACCTCCCCCTATTTATTCTTTTTCATTAGCAAGATTGAAAAAAAAGTTAATACATACATATTATTATAAATCACATTCAATAGTCCAAATCGGGTACTAGAGTACAGTCAGTAGACACTAGTAGTGTTATGGTCCCTAGGGTCATTATTATACTATACTCTACTCTTTGCAAAGGTTAGCCTGAGCCATGCAACCATTTTCCGCTTCATGTCTTTTGCGCATGTTACCTCGCAGCTTGTTGCGCAGTAACAGTAAGACGCCTTTGAGCTCACATGAGCACATACAGCTACTGTCTGAGCGTTGCGTACAAGAGGTCGAAAACAAGCCACTTTGTTATGGAGTTCGGTTAGTCCGTATTGCTTAGCCATAGGTAACATGTTACACTTTTTGGGCAGGACTGAGAAATGCTTGCATTATACTATATAACACGCACCATTTTTCTCAGGCAGAGGATTCCTTCTACGAACCAGAGATTTGCAGAGCTTATGAATGATGCATGTAACCAGTAATTCTACGTTCTACGGTGAGGAGTCGCCCAGAATTCGCACAGATCTTTTGTCTTATATATCATCAATGATCATGCACTTGTTGCAACACTGTTTATTGTTTAATCTTATGCATTTTGCTGTTGGAGCTGGCTGGAGTACACTGAATTTTATAGAACAACATACATACAGAGCTTGTTAGTTGAAAATAAACCTTTTGAACTTACACATAGACTCTGTGGTATTTTGTGTGGTGGTGGTGGTGGACGTACACGAGTGAGTGAGCGAAAGGGTGTTATGTTCTGGGTTGTGTAATCATAATCATTGGGTATCTTCGGGTGGGGGTTCGGGGACCTAATGAGACACTATAGCTAGTCGTTCAGGGGATTGTGGGTTCACTTCTGACTGAGGTGTGAGGAACGTCCAAGTTCCAAACTCGCATCACCAACATCCTATTTCATTGTGCATAGTTCTGCATGGGGCTGTGCAGAATCCAAGTAGTATGTACTATATCCTATCAAAAATAGTCAAATATCTGGTTGGGCATTTTGTTTGTGGTAATTGTCAAAGCCTCAAGATTAAGAAGCCTAGAAGAGGACAACCAAAAGGACTGGACTCAGTGGCTAGAGCTATTAGTATTGGTCAATCTGAGTTTTATTCAAAATCGTACAATAAAGAGTGGCAATGCAAACTGGGCAAGCTTAGCGACAGACTAATATTAGTAGTACAGAGTACAGACATTCATAGCAGAGGCAGTTAGAACTTAGAGGCAGGGATAACCAGAATTTAGAAACAGATAGTCAAGTCAAGATCAAAGAATCTTTGTAAAAAATAGAATTAGGGAGTGGAGCCAGAATTAATAGTTCTGAAAAATAAGGTGCAGTAAAAGTTAGGGCAATATAATTGTTAATATTAACCACTGGAGGACTTACTGGGACCAGCAGCAGGGCCCTCGGTAGAGGAGCGGTCCTCTGGTGGTTGTCCCGCCGAATCGGACCCCGTCTTCTTGCCCCTGGGTGCTGCACATCAGTGATCATGTAATATATAATAAAGAAAAAGAAAGACACAAACATTAATGATTGCTGTGAAACAAATAAATTATCTAAAAAACGCTCAAAAAACGTTTTAGGAAACAAAAATTGCAATAAAATTGACCTATCTAATCCGATCAACTACTGCCTTGCGGGATTCACGGACAGTCTACTTATTTGGGAACACTAATTCAGTGTTCCATTCTGATTGATTCAAATAAAATCAAGAACACTAACTAAGCCTAAGTACCACCTGACCTTGCCCACCTATTCCAGGCGGGCCAATTGTTCATTAAGCCTGCATTTCCATTTTTATTGACATCAAAAATGCATAGATGAGAAGGAGGACACATGCATAAAGTGCATAATGCATACACCAAATTGTTGGTTGGTTGCGTCTGATGTTCTGCAGCTGACTGACACTGCTAAGCTAAGCTTACCAGTACCACTCACTAAACAAACTACAAAAGGTTCTAAGGACTGGGGTAAGCAGCACTCAGTGACAGAGGATGCGTCACGCAGACCGCTCAAAAATTATCAACTAATAGTAACTAAACCTAGTATCAAATGCATCCACCACTATTTGACAGGAGGACAAAGGAAGGACTACAGTCTCTCTAGCAATAGCATTACCTAACTGAAGTTCTCTAAAGTAAACTCTTACATAATGACAAGCGAGCGCAAAGTTGCAAAAAAGTAAGAGTACCGCCCAGCACCTGTGTCCTACAATCACAGAAGATTTTGAAACGTAATTTACCTGCAATGTAAGCAGCAGTATTCTTGTTATTTGTAAAAATGTATACACAAATCACAATACTTATACTACTATATATATATTGGCTACTCACCAAGCCCCACGACCTCGACACCTAGCAGGTCCAACAGGTCCTGCTCCCGGTCAAGGATGTCTGACCACCGGTGGGCCAGCTGGTTATGGGTGCGCCGGACCTCGGAGCAGCGAAACACTGCCCGACGCACCTTCGCCCACCGGCGGTGACGCTCCTGGGTCGGGTACCCGGAGCCTGGCCTGCCGCCTGCTGCCAAGGTCAAGGGGAGGTGGCGCTGAATAAAAAAAACAAGGGTGGCCACCTCCGCCTCATTAAACAGCTGGCGGGCTTGCACCCCTGCAGGGCACAGTCTGCCGCAAGGCAGGCGGCGATTGGGCGCACGCGCCTTGCCCTTTGAGCCACTGCTGCTACCCTTCGCCATGGTTCTGGGGTGGGAGGAGGTGAAAAAGAAAAGTTAGAAGGGAAAAATAAAGTTAGGGGAAGAAGTAGGAGCTTAAAGAAGAAAGTTATATAAAACAGTCGAAAAGTAAAAAAACACAGTAAAAAGTAGAAAAAAATGCAAAATATAGACTTAAGCGGAGAGTGAGATAGATAAGAAATAAAGAAAAATTGAAAAACAGTGTAAAAAACTAAGGATTGCAAAGATTGAGGGAGGATAGAAAAGCAGGCCCAGAACCATAGCATAGAGTGGTAAAACAAGATGGCAGCGCCCATTGCGACCGCGTGAGTAAGTTCACGCGATGTTTGTCCCCGAGCACGCAAAAGCGTCGCGAACACGTACAACGCGTTCCCGAACAAGGAATGCGCATCGCGAGCACGCTATACGCGACCCGGAACAGGAAATAAGGGATCGCGAACGTGCGGGACAAGTGAAAAACAAAATGGCCGCGCCCATTGGCGACCGCATGGGTAAGTTCGCGCCCCGAGCACGCAAACAGCGTCCCGAACAGCCACCGCGCGTTCCCGAGCAAGAAAAGCGCATCGCGAACGGGCGCGGCAAGCAGCTACGCACGCTCGCGAAGCTACGCGTAGCTCGCGTAGCGCTCCGACGTCTTCGCGTAGCTTTGCGTAGCGCGACTACGCGAACTACGCCCTGGACCATCTTAAAAGTTTATTCTTATTGTTGTCGGACACAGTTAACAAGTTACCAACTAGTCTTTGCTCTTGTAAGCATGATGCAGCTTGTCAGAGGGGGGCCACAGATCCCTTGCCTATAGCGCAGACCTGTACAACTCACAAACTCCCCCCTCCCACACCTTTAAGTACCGCATTGCTACTGGAGATTCCCACTACTTATAACAGACCCGAAATGGGGAAAGCGGCTATCCCAGGGAAGTTGTTAAACAGCTCTCAATATGTAGCAACTAAACTTAGTTCAGAACCATCAAGGCCACTAAGATCTCAGAACCCACCGAGTTTTGCCACCAGCAACCCGCCTACGGCTATTTATCCAAGGAGGTTGGGAGATCACTACTCTGCTGTCAGAAGTATGCTGCCCAACGCTAATCCTTTGATGCCATCTTGTAATCCACCAAGGAGACCTTGGGAAATTGATCGTCACTTGGCCACATTAGACCATTCTCGCTCCGTCTATATGACTCAGGTCCCGAAACTGAAACCTGGCACGTACGAAGACCCGGATGCTCTGATTATTAAAGCTATCCATTGGCTGAGAATTGAAAGGAAATGTTCCTCAGTAATCAGATCCGATATCGTGCTGGCCAAGAGGTACACATCGAGCTCATCAACCCATGATTATATACAAGTTGCTCTCTCTTCTCACTATCTGGCTGAAAATCTAGTCAACTTCGAGTTACGCACTTGCAATTTGCATGCCGGATGGCTTGATTGCATGGGGTTCAATCACGCCATCCCGTGAAATTTTATGGAACTCTGTTAATGCTACAACATCTTTGGATGAAATTGACTGACTAAGGTTGACCCCTAAAATGGATTTTAACTCACCAATGAAGTCGAGCAACTCAAAAGAAACCAGTAGACTGTCTCTAGTCTCTCATGTCATTGTGTGTTCTGATGTTATTGTTTTATCTCCTGCTGATCAAAGTAATTTTCTGGGTTATTGTGCTGGGGATGAAGTGATTAATTACACGGGCAACCACCAGGCAGGGAGGGTAGATCTATGTTCCCCAATAAGGAGGCAGGGACAAACAACCCTTCATGCCCTCGGGTGCATTGATGCCCTAGACTTATTTCTTGCTGACCCAAGTAATATGCCTGTTTATTATGCTGGGGACGGAAAGATCAACCATACGGCCAATCACCAGGGGGGGGTTGGTGGATTCAACTACCCTAGATTTTTCTTTTGTTGACCCAAGTAATCTACCTGTTTATTATGCTGGGGACAAAAAGATCAACGATACGGCCAATCATCAGGTGGGATTGGTAGATTAAATTACCCTTGCAGAGAGCCACGGCCATATGGAGCTACATCCAACTTCACTAATCCCTTGTGAGCTGGAAAACAAACTCGTAGATAGCAGGTGTAAGCACCATGTTGTTAATAGTTTTAACCACTTAGGGAATTGTGGCTAAGAGGAGCTATTAGCTGTCTCGACTGGAATGAGCAGAATGGGCAGAGTAACCACCGCCCCTTTCTTAAATTACTATCTTGGAACATAACGGGTCTGGGGTCTAAATTACTTGATTCAGACTGGAGGGCATATATAGCCGAACAAGATATTTGCCTGCTACAGGAGACGTGGGCGACAGAAAAAGTATTTATTGATGAGTTCACTTGTTATAGCGTGGAGGCAAAACTGGCAGCCCACTATGGGAGAGCTATAGGTGGGCTCATGATCTTAATTAAGAATGGTTGCGCTAGCAGTTCTACGCTGATTGCGATTGATAGTTTGGACCTAATGGGGATTACTGTGACTTTCTCGTCTGGTCTTTGCTTGTCTATTTTTAACATCTATGCCAGGAAGACAAGGGGACTCGATAAATCT
The DNA here is from genome assembly GCA_963921515.1 of Calotriton arnoldi. Classification (NCBI taxonomy): domain Eukaryota; kingdom Metazoa; phylum Chordata; class Amphibia; order Caudata; family Salamandridae; genus Calotriton; species Calotriton arnoldi. Next base: position 69,314 of record CAWUFW010014305.1, on the reverse strand, counting down.
CCCATATTATCCCTCCTTGAGGGTTTTAGGGATAAATTGGAACCAAACAAAAAATAGTAGTAGCTGGTGATTTAAATACCTCCTTTGAACCTTCGACTTATCTAAATGAGATAACAAAAGAGGAAGATGAAGTCTGGGGTATTCCACCATTGTTAGGTCTCCCTAAGAAAAAGTTCTCAAATGTTGCACTAGAATTGGCTTTGTTCACATTAAGCAGGGGTCTTAGAGCTTGCAACGGGCGCACTCCCTCTGACCTCACAAGAGCAGTAACATTTAAAAGAGGGGTTTGTACCAGTACTATTGACTACGTGTTAGTTGATATAAGACATGGCGACTCTCTGAACCAATATAAAAATAACCAGATAACTATTGTATCCGCTCCTTTGGTGGCAAATAATCGCCGTTACGTCTCTTGGGAAAATGTTATGTCTAACCATAATTTATTCACACAGATTTATAAACTCTATGTAACGTTTTTTGAATCATATGAAGGGTTGAGTGAGGATGTAATCCCTATTCTAGATATACATATTGGCTTATTTGAAGAACTACAGGAATTGTTTTTATCAAGTTAGTACTGTTAAGATCCCTAACCCCTCTAAAGTGGAGAAATGGTTTAACCAGGCTTGTAAATTAGCTAAGTCAGCTTTGAGGAAGGCTACAATAGACGGGAACTGTGCCAATATTAAGAGAGCAAGAACTCTATATAGGTCCACCCTGACCAAAGCAAAGAGGACCTGGGAAAATAACCTATGGCAAGAAATTTTGGATGCCAGCAAAAATAATGACATTAGACTATTTTGGCGTCTTATTGCCCAAACTAGGTTAGAAAAGCCTAACTCCCACCACTATAATATTCCTCCTGATAAATGGGTGTTACACTTTTCTAACCTTTATGCTCCAGTTGAGTCCCGGGTTTTTAACGGCACTAGCACTTTAAATGCACCTCTAGCAGTGGATTCCGCCCCTTCTATTGTTTTTAGTCTGGAAGAAACATCCAGAGTGATTGATTCGCTGAAATCCGCAAAAGCCCCTGGCCCGGTAACATTCCTGGTGACCTGTACAAATCAGAACCCTCGGTATGGTCTTCATATCTTAATATGTTGTCAAATGCTATAGCAGCTGGGGGTAAGGAACCACATTTCTGGCTTGGGGCTGAAATGATAGCGATATATAAAAAATGAGATGCAGTGGAGCCGTCGAAATACAGGCCCATTAGTCTCATTGATAATGCCCAAAAGATTTTTTCAAAGCAATTCTTAGTGAGACTTCTTGATTCGGTAAATGTTAATGAAATTTTATTACCCCTCTAAGCAGGTTTTAGATCAAGAATTAGTACGACAGATCAGATGTTTAGATTTTTGTTTTATTTTGGAAACAAAAACTATACGTGGCTTTTATTGACCTCAGAGCAGCATTTTGACCTTATTCCTCGTGCTGCTCTTTGGCAAGCCCTGGCAAATATGGGGGTCCCAGTCAATTTAGTACATCTAATATAAAAACTGCATGTAGAGAATTACGCACAAGTTCGCTGGGGCCCCAACGGCGAACTGACAGATCGTATACCCATAGAGAGAGGAGTCCGCCAGGGCTGTGTTTTAGCACCTACCTTATTTTCCCTGTATATCAACGATGTTGTAGAAGTTTTAGAACAGTGCAGGAACGACTCCCCAGTTTTGAATAATAAGAAGATACCAATTTTACTTTTTGCTGACGATTCGCTCCTTTTTTTTAAATCACCAATTGGCCTCCAAATTTTAATTGATACGTTTTAAAAGTTTTGTAATTCAAGAGGTCTAGAATTAAACATAAATAAAACCAAGTTTATGGTGTTTGAAAAGTCGAAGAAGGGAAGTCGAAGTATCCATGTAGGTAGCGAGGTTCTTGATAGAGTTCATTACTTTGACTACCTAGGGGTTAGACACATGGATAACTTAAGGTAGAATAGTATATGTATTACATTTTATGTTTTATAAGTTATTTTGTATTGTTAAAATGTATATTATTATGTCTTTGTTTATTGAAAATTGTTATATTTATAATTCATAATGTTTCTAATGTGTAAAATATTTTTAACCTAAGAAGTGCCACGGGCGGATCTGATTGGCCCTGTGTTAAAATTGAAAGTGCTCAGGCCGATCTGATCGCCTTGAGCTCTGCCCTCTAGTGGGAAGAATTTGTATTAGCCTGTGTTTCATTAATTCTTTCTGTATTTGTTTCTACATACTTATAACCAGTCGCGGCTCGCATGACTCACGGGTGGGGGGCAGGGTGGCGCATGTGGGTTCGCACAGGTGGGAGTTGGGGGGGGTTACATAAAAAAAAATACTTACCTTACCGGGTCCCATGCCGCCTCCGCTCCTGGCCGGGTCCCGTTTCCTGGAACAGGAAGCATGCATCCTCCCTCCCCTCCCCTAAGCCAATCACAATGCTGCAATGGCAGTGTTGTGATTGGTGCGGACAGCGCCCAGCCGTGTGCCTGTAGGGAGGCCATTTTCTCTATGTAGGCTGCATGCAGACTACATAGAGAAAATGTAGAGTGCGCGTGAGTGGTTTGGTCGGCCCTAGAGGGTCAACCAAACAGTCAGGGCCCACAACAGTGGGCAAGCCACTCCTCCCGACCCGCCCACCCTCCCGCCCCCAACCAGGCATACCCTGCCTTCTGCATTTTTGCAGCACAAGCAGCAGAAACATAAAATGGTATTTAAAATACCGTTATATGTTTCTGCTTCTCGCACTGCAAGAATGCAGTGGGGCGACGCTGCTCCGCGCTAATGGAGGAGCCTCCCCTGATTATTACTGGGTTTCAGCTGCAGTCATGTGCTTTCCCCTAACAAACATAAATAGCCTTCAGAAAGCATTGTTCACCTCCACTTCAGTGCTTGGTTGGTCTGACAGTGTCAGCTAGGGCATCGGCATTTGTTGCTTTCAAGCTCCGGGGACGTCTTCTTTCAATGGTTTCCCACATTTCCCTAGCCCCGGTAGGTCTCAAGGTCCTTTCCGCCATGCTGTGCCTGTTCAAAGATAAGGGGGCAATGGAGAAGGGGACTCCATGCACCCGGGGGCTTGTGCATAGGCTTGAAATGTAGCAGCATATGCTTCAGCTCACCTGTAGAGGGAGCTGCAGCGCCTGCCTCAGCAAGAGTGACATGCTGGGTAGAGCCTCAAAGGAGAACAATATCCAGGCCACGTTTCTTGTTCCTGAAACACTCTGAGAAAATCATCTGAGCCTCCAAACAAGGACTAATACCAGGGGGCTTATTTACAAGCCCCTTGCGCCGCCGGTGAGTCACTTTTAACATGGGGTAAAGTGACGCACTGGCGCAAGGGGCTTGTAAATAAGCCCCCAGGTATGTTTTGAAGAGCACATGCTCCACAGATACTGATTGCTGCCTCCTTATGTTGAAGGTAGAACCCTTGCCTCAGCGATGCTCATGTATGTTCTGTACTGTCATTTTCTGAATGGACAGCATGACAACATTCCCTAACCTTTGTCTTTACAAAACTCTTAGGTCCATGTTTCACTTTTGTCTGTACCTGTGTTTGCTGGATTGAGGAGTTCAGTCCGTGGTCTGCCCATCAGCTTCCGCTCAGTGTGCACCAGGTACGAGCACACTGTCACTCAGTGTGCACCAGGTATGAGCACACTGTCCCTCAGTGTGCACCAGGTACTGAGCACACTGTCGCTCAGTGTGCACCAGGTCACGAGCACACTGCCGCTCAGTGTGCACCAGGTACGAGCACACTGCCGCTCAGTGTGCACCAGGTACGAGCACACTGCCGCTCAGTGTGCACCAGGTACGAGCACACTGCCGCTCAGTGTGCACCAGGTACGAGCACACTGTCCCTCAGTGTGCACCAGGTACGAGCACACTGTCCCTCAGTGTGCACCAGGTACGAGCACACTGTCGCTCAGTGTGCACCAGGTACGAGCACACTGTCGCTCAGTGTGCACCAGGTACGAGCACACTGTCGCTCAGTGTGCACCAGGTACGAGTACACTGTCCCTCAGTGTGCATCAGGTACGAGCACACTGTCCCTCAGTGTGCACCAGGTACAAGCACACTGTCGCTCAGTGTGCACCAGGTACGAGCACACTGTCGCTCAGTGTGCACCAGGTACGAGCACACTGTCCCTCAGTGTGCACCAGGTACGAGCACACTGCCGCTCAGTGTACGAGCACACTGTCGCTCAGTGTGCACCAGGTACGCGCACACTGCCGCTCAGTGTGCACCAGGTACGAGCACACTGCCGCTCATTGTGCACCAGGTACGAGCACACTGTCGCTCAGTGTGCACCAGGTACGAGCACACTGCCTCTCAGTGTGCACCAGGTACGAGCACACTGCCGCTCAGTGTGCACCAGGTACGAGCACACTGCCGCTCAGTGTGCACCAGGTACGAGCACACTGTCCCTCAGTGTGCACCAGGTACGAGCACACTGTCGCTCAGTGTGCACCAGGTACGAGCACACTGCAGCTCAGTGTACGAGCACACTGTCGCTCAGTATGCACCAGGTACACGCACACTGCCGCTCAGTGTGCACCAGGTACGAGCACACTGCCGCTCATTGTGCACCAGGTACGAGCACACTGTCGCTCAGTGTGCACCAGGTACGAGCACACTGCCTCTCAGTGTGCACCAGGTACCGAGCACACTGCCGCTCAGTGTGCACCAGGTCATGAGCACACTGCCGCTCAGTGTGCACCAGGTACGAGCACACTGTCGCTCAGTGTGCACCAGGTACGAGCACACTGTCGCTCAGTGTGCACCAGGTACGAGCACACTGCCGCTCAGTGTGCATCAGGTACGAGCACACTGTCCCTCAGTGTGCACCAGGTACGAGCACACTGTCCCTCAGTGTGCATCAGGTACTGAGCACACTGTCCCTCAGTGTGCACCAGGTACGAGCACACTGTCCCTCAGTGTGCACCAGGTCTGAGCACACTGTCGCTCAGTGTGCACCAGGTACTGAGCACACTGCCGCTCAGTGTGCACCAGGTACGAGCACACTGCCGCTCAGTGTGCACCAGGTACGAGCACACTGTCGCTCAGTGTGCACCAGGTACGAGCACACTGCCGCTCAGTGTGCACCAGGTACGAGCACACTGCCGCTCAGTGTGCACCAGGTACGAGCACACTGTCGCTCAGTGTGCACCAGGTACGAGCACACTGTCGCTCAGTGTACGAGCACACTGTCGCTCAGTATGCACCAGGTACACGCACACTGCCGCTCAGTGTGCACCAGGTACGAGCACACTGTCGCTCAGTGTGCACCAGGTACGAGCACACTGCCTCTCAGTGTGCACCAGGTACGAGCACACTGCCGCTCAGTGTGCACCAGGTACGAGCACACTGCCGCTCAGTGTGCACCAGGTACGAGCACACTGTCGCTCAGTGTGCACCAGGTACGAGCACACTTACGAGCACACTGTTGCTCAGTGTGCACCAGGTATGAGCACACTGCCCCTCAGTGTGCACCAGGTACGAGCACACTGTCCCTCAGTGTGCACCAGGTACGAGCACACTGCCCCTCAGTGTGCACCAGGTACGCGCACACTGTCACTCAGTGTGCACCAGATACGAGCACACTGTCCCTCTGTGTGCACCAGGTACGAGCACATCTGTGGTTTACTTGCCTCGTTTGGTTAGCTTGCGTTGGGACCACTTTAAGGCAGTTTTAGTTTTCATTTGATTACGTCAAATTGCACCCCTGTTTGCTTCCTAGAATTTGGCTTTGATGGTCTTTTATTTACCTACTAAAAGTAATGGAGGGGAAGAAACACTTCATAACAATACTTCAATATAGCATACCTGAAAGGACCACAGACTCCTTCTTTAGTTGAGAATTTATTATAAGGCCAAAAATAACAAGATGTATCCACATCGCAAAATCAGCATATATAAGTATAGAAAAATCAATACAGAGCCTATTCTACGAATATAAGTAATTCGGCATAACAAGAATACGATTGTAAATTCCAAAAGTAAAATGCAACACAAGATGGAAGCAGAGTCTAAATCCCTTTTCATTAGAAATAAAATCAAATCTGTCCCTACTCTATACTAATAGGAGGTGCTATCTAATATTCGTCTGTAAAATCCCAAAGGTGTCAGCACGTGTTGACTTCCTAGGAAGTACTCACGTTAAATGGGTTAAAGTGCTTAAGGCTAGGAGCTCGTTCTCAGATGCTCCTTTCTCTCCAAAAGCTAGCAGAAGTCTGGGGCTCTGTCCCTGGCATCATACAATATACAATTCGATCCTCTGCTTCATCCTGGTAAAACTTTCCATTGCAACTTTTTCTATTCGGGGAGGTTCACAGTCTATTAATTAAAAGGTCTTTGTTCCTCTGCTTGTCCTTGACTTTCAGACCATCCAGACATGAAGGAGATCCTCCCTTCTCGCTTCTAGCCGTCTTCAAAGCATCCCTTGTATCTGTTTCCATCTGAAACTAACAAGTTGACATTCTTTCACCTGCAGTAGGATGAGATCATAACTACTTCTCGAAAACAACATGTATTTAATTCTTTATTTCACAGAAAGCCAAGGAGATGCAAGAACAACTACAGTCTTCGGCCTAAGAATTCAGGCAACTTAAACCAACACAGTTACATGTATGAAACTATAAGGTTGTCCTGCTCTTATACATGCAGGCATTGCAATACATACAGAAACACACTATAACATTTCACTATCATGGATGTTTAAATGACTCTACTGAATACACATGATTGATTATAAAACACTGCAAGCTATATAGATACGTGTAGGTGCATGGCAACCATGAATATAAGGCACCCATACAAATAGAGTGCTGAAAGCGCTCTATCACATTCACAGACAAAAGTAGGAACCCAGAGCACCGGATGGGGTGGGGAACAGTTCACACAGCTATTGGCTCCCGAGTCTGCCCTGCAGCCCCAGAGACAGTGCAGCACGAGGGTGTCAGATCAGGGCTTGTGCTCGGGCCCCACACACGGCCAAAGCCCCAGAGACAGTGCTGCACAAGGGTGTCAGATCAGGGCTTGTGCTCGGGCCCCACACACAGCCAAAGCCCCAGAGACAGTGCAGCACGAGGCTTTGACAGATCATGGCATGTGCTCGGGCCCCACACACAGCCAAAGCCCCAGAGACAGTGCAGCACGAGGGTGTCAGATCAGGGCTTGTGCTCGGGCCCCACACACAGCCAAAGCCCCAGAGACAGTGCAGCACGAGGGTGTCAGATCATGGCTTGTGCTCGGGCCCCACACACAGCAAAAGCCCCAGAGACAGTGCAGCACGAGGGTGTCAGATCATGGCTTGTGCTCGGGCCCCACACACAGCCAAAGCCCCAGAGACAGTGCTGCACGAGGGTGTCAGATCAGGGCATGTGCTCGGGCCCCCCACACAGCCAAAGCCCCAGACACAGTGCAGCACGAGGGTGTCAGATCAGGGCTTGTGCTCGGGCCCCACACACAGCCAAAGCACCAGAGACAGTGCAGCACGAGGCTTTGACAGATCAGGGCTTGTGCTCGGGCCCCACACACAGCCAAAGCCCCAGAGACAGTGCAGCATGAGGGTGTCAGATCAGGGCTTGTGCTCGGGCCCCACACACAGCCAAAGCCCCAGAGACAGTGCAGCACGAGGGTGTCAGATCAGGGCTTGTGCTCGGGCCCCACACACAGCCAAAGCCCCAGAGACAGTGCAGCAGGAGGGTGTCAGATCATGGCTTCTGCTCGGGCCCCACACACAGCCAAAGCCCCAGAGACAGTGCAGCACGAGGGTGTCAGATCATGGCTTGTGCTCGGGCCCCACACACAGCCAAAGCCCCAGAGACAGTGCAGCACGAGGCTTTGACAGATCATGGCTTGTGCTCGGGCCCCACACACAGCCAAAGCCCCAGAGACAGTGCTGCACGAGGGTGTCAGATCATGGCTTGTGCTCGGGCCCCACACACAGCCAAAGCCCCAGAGACAGTGCAGCACGAGGGTGTCAGATCAGGGCTTGTGCTCGGGCCCCACACACAGCCATAGCCCCAGAGACAGTGCAGCACGAGGGTGTCAGATCAGGGCTTGTGCTCGGGCCCCACACACAGCCAAAGCCCCAGAGACAGTGCAGCACAAGGGTGTCAGATCAGGGCTTGTGCTCGGGCCCCACACACAGCCAAAGCCCCAGAGACAGTGCAGCACGAGGGTGTCAGATCATGGCTTGTGCTCGGGCCCCACACACAGCCAAAGCCCCAGAGACAGTGCAGCACGAGGCTTTGACAGATCACGACTTGTGCTCGGGCCCCACACACAGCCAAAGCCCCAGAGACAGTGCAGCACGAGGGTGTCAGATCAGGGCTTGTGCTCGGGCCCCACACACAGCCAAAGCGCCAGAGACAGTGCAGCACGAGGGTGTCAGATCAGGGCTTGTGCTCGGGCCCCACACACAGCCAAAGCGCCAGAGACAGTGCAGCACGAGGGTGTCAGATCAGGGCTTGTGCTCGGGCCCCACACACAGCCAAAGCCCCAGAGACAGTGCAGCACGAGGGTGTCAGATCAGGGCTTGTGCTCGGGCCCCACACACAGCCAAAGCCCCAGAGACAGTGCAGCACAAGGGTGTCAGATCATGGCTTGTGCTCGGGCCCCACACAGAGCCAAAGCCCCAGAGACAGTGCAGCACGAGGCTTTGACAGATCATGGCTTGTGCTCGGGCCCCACACACAGCCAAAGCCCCAGAGACAGTGCAGCACGAGGCTTTGACAGATCATGGGGTGTGCTCGGGCCCCACACACAGCCAAAGCCCCAGAGACAGTGCAGCACGAGGGTGTCAGATCATGGCTTGTGCTCGGGCCCCACACACAGCCAAAGCCCCAGAGACAGTGCAGCACGAGGGTGTCAGATCAGGGCTTGTGCTCGGGCCCCACACACAGCCAAAGCCCCAGAGACAGTGCAGCACGAGGCTTTGAGAGATCATGGCGTGTGCTCGGGCCCCACACACAGCCAAAGCCCCAGAGACAGTGCAGCACGAGGGTGTCAGATCATGGCTTGTGCTCGGGCCCCACACACAGCCAAAGCCCCAGAGACAGTGCAGCACGAGGCTTTGACAGATCATGGCTTGTGCTCGGGCCCCACACACAGCCAAAGCCCCAGAGACAGTGCAGCACGAGGGTGTCAGATCATGGCTTGTGCTCGGGCCCCCCACACAGCCAAAGCCCCAGAGACAGTGCAGCACGAGGGTGTCAGATCATGGCTTGAGCTCGGGCCCCACACACAGCCAAAGCCCCAGAGACAGTGCATCACGAGGGTGTCAGATCATGGCTTGTGCTCGGGCCCCACATACAGCCAAAGCCCCAGAGACAGTGCAGCACGAGGGTGTCAGATCATGGCTTGTGCTCGGGCCCCACACACAGCCAAAGCCCCAGAGACAGTGCAGCACGAGGCTTTGACAGATCATGGCTTGTGCTCGGGCCCCACACACAGCCAAAGCCCCAGAGACAGTGCAGCACGAGGGTGTCAGATCATGGCTTGTGCTCGGGCCCCACACACAGCCAAAGCCCCAGAGACAGTGCAGCACGAGGGTGTCAGATCATGGCTTGAGCTCGGGCCCCACACACAGCCAAAGCCCCAGAGACAGTGCAGCACGAGGGTGTCAGATCATGGCTTGAGCTCGGGCCCCACACACAGCCAAAGCCCCAGAGACAGTGCAGCACGAGGGTGTCAGATCATGGCTTGTGCTCGGGCCCCACACACAGCCAAAGCCCCAGAGACAGTGCAGCACGAGGGTGTCAGATCATGGCTTGTGCTCGGGCCCCACACACAGCCAAAGCCCCAGAGACAGTGCAGCACGAGGCTTTGACAGATCATGACTTGTGCTCGGGCCCCACACACAGCCAAAGCCCCAGAGACAGTGCAGCACGAGGGTGTCAGATCATGGCTTGTGCTCGGGCCCCACACACAGCCAAAGCCCCAGAGACAGTGCAGCACGAGGGTGTCAGATCATGGCTTGAGCTCGGGCCCCACACACAGCCAAAGCCCCAGAGACAGTGCAGCACGAGGGTGTCAGATCATGGCTTAGAGACATATGCTTCGGGGAAATGGCGAAGGTGAATTCTGTGGCATGTAACACAACAAAATCTTTTTTCTGCACACTTCTCGAGACTGTTTTGCTTACATAATTAAATTATTGATACGTTTGTGTTTTCCTAATTCGTGTTGTAATTGGTGCCCCCCCCCAGTTTGCAGAGCACCCCCAACCTCAGCGCGTTTCTCAAACCGAGCAGCTCTTTGTTCATGCTGACAGACTGCTGTCCCAGACCCCAGGCCCTGCTTTCCATCTTCAAAAACCACATGAGGGGGCAGCAGCTTTCTAATATTTCCATGTCCTGCATACTGTACTGCTCCAGTCTAGTTTTTTTTTAATTCTGGTACTTGCAGTCTTGTTTGTTCCAAAATAAAGCAAAACTGCAAGTCCCCCTATTCATAGACAAAAGGTGTGGACTGGAGCCGCCTATCACACATAGACCCAGAATCCTTGGCAGCTATGGCGACAGAAGGGGAAGGAAAGAAGGTACCAGCCTTGCAGTGTGGGGCCTGGTCATGCCCCTGCAACCCGCACACCGAGGGCACCGATTCCAGAGTGAGCACAAGCAAACACTCCTGCAGCTACAGAAGGCTGGGAGAAACTCGCCTGTCCCCCGTTGAGGCCCATAATAGGGATCCTCAGGTACTATTGACCTGCTCAATAGAGTGGATAAAAGATAACCCACTCCACACTGCTGCACAAATAGCGACAGCCAACTTTTACTGGTCCTGAAGAAAGCCCCCTAGACCCGGCTGGGCATAGTGGGGCTGAAACGTGTCGACCTCACGTATGGACTACACTAGTGCGCTAGATTAAGTAACACTGTGAGAAGTTGGCCTAGTATATGCTGTCCACTAGTTGTAGTGGGCACCTTGCACCAGTCCAAACAACCCTTATGGATGATAGGTTAAAGACAACCTTTATTGAAAGCTATCCTAGTGGTAGCTATGGAGAGCAGCCTTCAGGCTAAGTCTTGAAGGAGTGTAAAGCAGCTTGGTTTACCAGATTATAACCTCTTGAATGACCAAATGAAAGGAGAATATATAAAATATATGTATTTATTACTAAACACTCTCTACTAACCTCTTTATGAGATTAGAGAGCAAGATACACAATATCAACACACTAGAACGTAAGTAAATAGCACAATTTACAATGGAGCTCAGGGGGAGACCAAACCATATATTAAGAAAGTGGTATAAGAACCACAACTTGACTAGACACAGTGCCTAGAGCACGTAGAATTGCTGGGACCCCAAGGAACCACCCAAGGTAGTGACACAGGGGACCCACGAGGGAAACGTGCAGTGTGAGAACACAGCAGCGAGTTCCCGACAATCCTATGGGAAAGTCGCGGTTGGAATTTTAAAGATTAGGGACACTTCGGAGAGGACTTGGAGCAAACCATTTTAGACTTAGAAGGTTCTATAGGCCAGCACCCATGTGAACACTGGAGTACTTGTGTTACCTCACCCAGGGAAGCCGGGTGCATAGGTGCCAAATGATGTCGGGAATCATCGCTGTTTTCAATCGCGAGTTGCTGCAAAGAGCTGCTGCCGTGGAAAGGAAAAGTGTCTGGTGTGATCCAAGCCTGGATCAGAGCTGTGAAGAACCTGAAAGCAGAGGGGACAGAGTCTGGGTCACTTCAGGGTGACCAGGGGCACGGTAGACCAATGCCCACCAATGTCGGGTGTTTCAGGTGCAATGAGGTGAAGCTTGACTCCGCTGCCACGGGGACCAGGAGTTGTCGACGATGACCAGAGTCTGCAGGCGAGCTGTCCCACAAAGGATGTCGAGTGCTGGGGAGTCGTTGTCTGGATCAGAGACCAACAAGCCTTGGCAACAGCAACCCACACAGTGAGAGTAAAAAGGCTTCGGGATGGACCAGCAAGGTCCTGGTGACTCCTCAAGCGATGTACTGTCAGGGCATGTCTGGAGCAACCAGGTAAGTCCATTGAAAGTTACAGTACCCTTCTCAGGGGCCCACAAGTGGATGGACAAGGGATCAAGAAGGGACCTCAAGCGGAATCACTAAATACCAGCCCACGGGTCACTCACGGAGTGTAGGCCAGTAATCTTCAGTGGAATCACTGCTCGGAGTCTGGACTACAAGTAGCCTAAAGCACAGCCTCAGGGATTGCCAAGAAGCTTATGCTGCTGCAAATGTGCACGGTGTCCAGGGGTTCGGGTTGCACAGTCCCCACGAGGGCTTTGGATCTCAGTTTTGCTGAGAGCATGGATCGGCCTTGGGGAAGCTTGGAAACCCACCTCCTGTGTTGCAAAGTCTTCAGAGTCCTTTGGGAGCTGCGTAGTTGCAAACCGGACAGATGTGTCTTTGGTGCCTGCCTTGCAGGGGAGTAACTCCTTTACTCCAAGGGAGATTCTTCAGTCATCCAACGAAGTGTAGATAGTTGAAGTTCTGGTATTCTGTAGCAGAGTTTCGTCCAGGTAAATCTAAAGTCCTGTAGTCAGGGGTTCCTACCTTATACCCAAGTAAGGGTGGGACAAATTCTGGGGACCCACCTATGGGAGGGTCAGGACAGAGGGGTGGCTACACCCATATCCTTTGTCCAGTTTTGCGCCAGAGCAGGGGCTGAGTGCCCCTGCAACCGGTTTGAGCTGGACTATGCACAGGGACACCAAATGTGCCTCCAGTGCAGACATCAAAGCACTATTGGAGTGTACCCACCCAGCCCCAATACACTAAAGCCCTGTCTGGGAGGTGGTCACACCTCCCTGTGACAGGAAACCTATTGTCAAGCCTTCCCCTCCCGGAGTTTCGTCCAGCAGCAGGAGGGCAGACTCTTGTCTGTGGCTGCAGCATCCATTTGGTGATGCCAGGGTCGAGGAAAGCTGGTACCGGGTAGCCTGGTGCCCCACACTAGTGGTTCTACCATGGAGGAATCATACCTCCCACACCAGTTACTGGTGTGGAGGTATGATTCCAAGGTGTTTGACACCAAACACGACATGGTTCCGTGCAGCCGTCTAAAAGTTAGCATTTACCGCGAGGTTATAATGCACTTAAAAGTATATGGTCTAGGCTGCATCACTAACAACCCCGGAGGATAGATTCCAAAGGCTGCAGAGGGGCTCTGCTTATGCATGGGCACCCTCTCACACAAAACCCAGCACCCTGCCTTCAGGATTGATAAGGCCTGCCATAGGGGTGACTGATAGGTTTATAGGTGTAGTGATCAGGTAGATATAGGGAACCTATATCTGAGTAAGGGGTGCATACACCACCTTACACAGGCTGCTGTAGCAGACCTGTTGTGTCATTTTAAGTGGTCTCTCAGGGGTGGCATAATGCATGCTGCAGCCCCTGGGAGGCCTCTGGGGTACCTTGCCCTGGGTACATAGTATACCATATACTAGGGACTTATAATGGTACCCCAGAATCCAATCTGGAGTGTGCCTAAAGTACATGAACAACCAATTTAGGGAGAAAGCAGATAGACTGGGGTCCTGATTAGCAGGATCCCAGTCAAACTAAGTCAAAAACAAGCAAAACACCAGGAAAAAAGTGGGGGTAACCTTGAAGTCAGATTCCACCTTCCTACAAACACGATCTATATACGCACACCCATTGTTTTTAACTTCTTCCACATTCCCATACAATAAATGATTTCACCCAAATGAGGATGTAGAAAGAATTTTAACCTCACTTCACATTGAGCACTTCACTTCCTCCAATTTTTGGTCTCTGGACACTACTGTAATACCAGTGGTTTAACCTCCTGGTGGAGGTCAGCATACCGAAAGCAACCCTATGATGATGCTGTCACATTACGAATAGGCGGAGAGCCATGATATACCGCCTTCCCACCTACGTACGTGTATGAGGGTTTTTTATGAAAGGTACTGTTAGACTTGGCATCTTTTGGCGTGTTTCCCCTGACTTTTTGCTTTCTGATCTCCCGTTTTTGACTCTGTTTTTGCTGCTGTCCAGTGGTAAAGTGCAAGTGCTCCTGTATAAAATGTGTTATGGATTGGTGTTTCCATGATTGGCCTATTTGATTTATGTGTCAGTCCCTAGTAAAGTGCACTGCGAGTACCAGGGCCTATAAATCAAATGCTGTTGGTGGGCTGCAGCACTGGATTGTGCCACCCACACAAACAGCCCGTAAAGTGTAACTCTGGCCTGCCAACGCAAAGCCTGTGCAAGTCCCTAAACCTTCCCTTTTCTACATGTGAGCGCCCTAAGGTATGCCCAGGGTACCCCCATGGGCAGGGTGCATTGTATGAGAAAGGTAGGACATGCCCTGGTGTGTGTGGCATGTCCTGATAGTGAATTACAGCCTACTTCGTTTTTCACTATTGCATGGCTACCTGTTCCCCATATGCCAGAGTGGGCAGTTTGATTATAACATCCTATAATCCTAACTGACCCAGGGAACATGGTAGAAATTCAAGTTTAGTATGCCTGAACTCAGAATGATAAAATACATCTTTTAGTGAAGTTGGTTTTAACATTCTGTGTTTGAAAATACCACTTTTAGAAAGTTGGTATTTTCTGACCTAACCATCCAGCCGCCTCTGCTAGTTTGTGTATTGTCTGTCTGGTTTGTGAGTGACAGGGTCTGGGGGAGACTCCAGGAGACAGGGTGAGTCAGCACAGGGCTGAATAGACCTATCTGCACATAGATGGGTGGGAGGAGTAGCACCTGGGTCTGAATAGGACTGTGCCTGCCTTCCACAATGCTGGCTCCACCTCCTGTGGTGCGTCTGAGGACCCTGGCCCACACTGACAAAGGAAGAAGGTGCACACTGGCAGGATGCACCCAAAACTGGTTTGAACTAGGTCCAGGCCCCTCTGCCTTCAGAGGACAAAGGAATTGCTGGTATAAATATTGGGGCCCAGACCCCAAGACTTTAGAACTCGCTGGAATCAAGGAGCCTGCCAAGAAGAAGAGCTGGAAGAGCTGCCAGGAGGAGTACTACCCCTTTGCTGTGTTGTTGCTTTGTTGGGTTGGCCTGCAGCTGCTGCTTCTGCCTTGGGCAGTGAAAGGACTGGACTGAACTTTCTCTACTTGTTCTGAGTATCACCAAGGGCCTGAAACCGAGCTGGCCTCCTGTTAAGAAGTCTCAGGGACTGCAAAGACTTCACCAACCTCTGGGTACCACTCCTGGAACCGCTGTTTCAGTTGCCACAGAGGAGAGGGAACCGCGACCGACTCTGTCACCGACTCCGTCGCTGGCCTTATGTCCTGAAGGCACCACAGGCCGCACCGTCCGCATCTTGCACTGCAACCCTGGTCTCACCGATGACGACGACCGACGCTGCCGCCACTGAGCCGCTGCTTGCACCGTAACTTGTGGACACCGCAACCCTCACTGCTTCGCTTCACTTCGCTGGCCTGGTCTCACCGACACGGTCGCCGCTGGCTCGACACCCGTGACCGCCTCATCACGCACAGTTGTCCGGCTCGGCCAGTGCCAATTCCCGCCAACCGGCTCTGTCGCTTGCATCGCAACCTGCCAGCACCGCATCGAGCACTGTCTCGCCCTGCACCGCAAGCCTTGGTCTCACCGACGCCGTCTGCACGATCGTCACCGAGCCGCTGCCTGCACCGCATCGAGAGGACACCGCGCCTTGCACTGCTTCCACTTTGCATCGCAACCTGCCAGCACCGCATCAAGCATCGTCTCGCCCTGCACCGCAAGCCTTGGTCTCACCAACGCCGTCTGGACGATCGTCACCGAGCCGCTTCTTGCACCGCATCGAGAGGACACCGCACCTTGCATCGCTTCCACTTTGCATCGCAACCGCGACGGATGCCACGACCGGCTCGCACTTCCGTGTAAGCCGCCCTGAGAAAGGTACTGTCTGTTCACGCTGTTGCTGGCCCGTACCGACGCGGTCAGCGGGAACTGCGAGACTCTGTTGTTTTCAGCATCGCAATAGGCTCGGACCGAGCTACCGACTCGTACGAACTGTGTTTTAAACGTATTTTTGCAATTTAAAGACATCTTGCGAACTAACTATTTTTAAAGTATTGTATTGTGGATTTTTATCGTATTTGGTCTTGTCTTAAGTCTATAAAAATATTGGCTATTTTTCTAAACTGTTGTGGTGTCCTTTTGTAGTGCTTACATTGTATTACTGTTGGTTATGTGCAAATGCTTTACACACTGCCTCTAAGATAAGCCTGACTGCTCGTGCCAAGCTACCAAGGGGGTGAGCAGGGGTTATTTTAGGAGTGTAACTCCCTTATCCTGACTAGGAAGAAGGGTCCCTACTTGGACAAAGGTGCAAGCCCTTGCCAACTAGAGACCCCCATTTCTAACAGGTACCAACCATCCATGACCCTGGTAATGCAGGTACAAGTGGTCCATTCCCCCATTTGTTGATCTTCATGGCCCACAACTCCATGCCTGCACTGCACCTCCAAGTAACGTTCACAGATGCTGGAGGCCTTGGAAGCCAGCTGTGTTTTCTGAAATTGTGAATCTATTCCCTGTGCATGGGGCCTGTGTCAGTCTACACTGATATGTGAGTGGACGGGTGAGTGGTATTTTAGCAGATGAAACCCTCATGCACTTGTTCAAAGGACGCTCAGTCTAAACTTTTGTTTGTGCGGAATGTTCTGAGCCAGGGTAAACTGTGATGTACGTGTAGGCACATGAGCACAGTTTTCATCTTTGCAGAAAAAGAAGCACACAGAGTTACCCCTTCTCACACTCACACTTATGGAGAAGGTCTGGCAAGAGTCAAGGAAAATCACTTTCCTGGCAGATTAGATGAATTTTTCCATATTGCCTTCTCATTCAGAATTTATCTGTGGCAGGTGCACCTTGCATTCTTCTGTCTTCCACAGACAAATGTTTTCAATCTGCTATGGTAAATAACTCTGTGCGTAGATAATCTGCAGTTTCCCTGGAGTCGTAAAATGTACTATTTGAGGGTACTTTGCTAAACTTTTTTCTCTAAGCACTTCCATCTCTTACACTATCATTTACAGAGGGAGGAGGTGCAACAGCCACATATCCCAGCAAGAAGGAAACTCACTATAATCAAGCCTCGGTCAAGGAGCTAGAGTAATTCCTTTCGACTGGTGTACTAAAAGATCAGAGGGGTGTCAGCAAAGTAAGCATTTGTTTTTGAACAATATAGAGTCCTCAGGCTATTGCTGCTCATTTTGCACATATAGATATACAAGAGCTACAGGTTTCATTTGCACTTTTCCCTGGTTTAAAGGTCTGAACATGTGCACAAAAGAGGAACTTTACACAGTGGGCCAGTGGCCTTCACCCTAGTGACCCAGATGAAAAGTTCTGGTCACACTGTTAAATCTCTTGACCACATTATAATGCCACCAATGCTCTATGCACTATATTCATGCCAGGGACAGTATTCCACTGTAAGTATTGAAGACACGCATGGCTGGATTTAGCGCCGGTGGCTCCCAGTGCGACAGTCTTTCTTCGCATTCACAATTACCTCCTTCTCCACTGATTCCGTCACTACTGCCCTCCAACAGAGCCCCCTCATCTCTGTAGCCACTTTCTCATATGTAGTTTATTTTTGTTATAGCACTACTCATACCAGGTAGAGTGCCAGAGCACCTTGCATAACACATACATTCAGACAATGACTCATACGTGTGGAAATCAGTGTATAGAAAATATTACACAAGACGTTTGGAGAAGATTGCTTGTGCCAGATGGCAGGAGCTTTCTGTTGCTCTGCATTTCTTTCCTGTCCTTGATTTGCAGAAGAGATAGCAGGCAAAATATTTTTTTCTTTGTTTCATGTATTTCTAACTCACACGTTTTTTTTTTGAGTTTCAAAAACCTTTATTGCAGCTAGATACTGTTGAACACGGCATAGTGCTTACAAGAAAAGCCCAAAAGCAATAAGTGACTTAAAATCATCTAGTGTCAACACATGCTTATTAAGTCGAGAGTTCAAGGCCCCAGACAGAGAAAACTAGTGTGTGGGATCAGGAAGTATATACATTGCCCCTCAGGGCCAGCAAACGCCAGACAACTCATAAAGGCTCCAAACCCCCGCTGTGCCCAGTAGGCTATATGTATGTGTATGCCGGGAAGAACACTGCTAGGGCAGCTGTAGTAAAAGGAAGAGAACAATAATAGGAAAGTAACAATAACCGTACATGTCGTGACATGTCATGCGATGTTTGGGCTCTGCACACTACGCAGGTAGAGAGAGGGGAGGGGGCTGACGGTGGGGGGATCTGCTAGCAATCCCAATACGGCCGAGCTACCACCAAGCTAGGGTTCAAGCATCTTTCAATCACTTGGGAAGAGTTGCAGGGCTCTTAGCTTCGGGGGCTAAAGCAAGTGAATTCGATGCGCATGAGATAAGATAGCAAGGGCTGCCAGACGCATTGTAATTTCTTTTCAGTGTTCGCTATGTTGTGTGAGAGCCTCTCCATAGCCAGTGCATGCCTTGCATGTGAAGTCACTGGAGGCTGTGCAGATTGCTCACCTTTAAAACAGTTTTTGTGCTCTAAACGGCTAGAGCTAATTATGTAGTCAGCTCCGTTACTATCATGCTGCATTTGCACCTTTACCATTTTTGTGCTGAGTGAATGTGAGATTCTGGGACAGGGACTTCCATGGAAAGTAGCAATTTTCATTTGCAGGCATGAGCAGGCCGAGCCTGGGAGATGGGAGACTAAACCTTTGCGTCTTGGTGGGTGTACATTTTCTTTACATCGTTATCAGCCTCAGAACTTTTTAATTTCAGTTGGAAATAGGGAAATACTGCTTCAAATGTAATTGAAGGCAAAATGTCTGCCCTCTGAAATCATCCATTTACAATCAGGTTGATTTGAAAAGTTGAGCTCCCACATCTCAGATTCAGATATTTGGTGAAGCCTTCCCAGCCACTGTGAGGTGCAACAGGTGGTCCCTTGCAGAAGCTGTACGTCAGGAATATTCCAGCAGGAGAGGCAAAGGCTAGAGCTGCTTGAAGTAAAAGAGGGTGCTGGAAAAAGTCATCGATGGTAATGAAGCTAGAGAGAGGGGAGCTGCAAAGGAGGTGAGAGAGTTTAGGGATACCTGAAGAACGGACAGTGACTGCGAGAGCTGCAAATAAGATGAAAGGTAAGTGAGTTATGTTTGGAGAGGTAGGCAGGTAAAGGCAAAGTTATTCAGAAAAAGATGACATGGCACAGTGAGATTAAAATTCTTATGGTGAAGTCACAAGCAGACCCGAAATTAACCTGTATGTGTGTGATAATAACAAATGTTCTACTATTCTGTATTCCCACATGTCTCCCATTAAAAATGGTACCCAACTAATGTGGCTGGGCCTTGCAACACAAAACACCCCAGAACTTGACCTAGGAGACATCATATTTCACCCAGCATAATACAAGCTGGCACCCAGGAAAACCTACCAAAACAGCACATTTTTGAAAAGTAGACACCCGGGGAGTCCAGGGAGGGGAGACTTGTGTGGATCTCACCAGAATCTTCTGCACATTTCAAACTTTGCCTAAAAAAATACATTTTGCTTGCATTTCTGTGAGGAAAAGTCCTGGAATCTGCAGGACACCACAAATGTCCTACCACTCAGCATTCCCTCAAGTTTCCCGAGCAAAACTGTGCTTCACTTGTGTGAGTGGGCCAAGTGCCCGTGACAGGGAAGGGCCCAAAATGTATTGTGGAGACATCAAAATTATCTATCACAAAACAACCTGGTTTTCCACAGGGGACACCTGCCTTTTTGTTCCCGGGCTAAGAAGCCATCTAGGGAAACCTACCAAACCCAGGCATTTTTGAAAAATAGACACCCAAGGGATTCCAGGGCGGTGTGGCTTGCATGGATCCCCCAATCTTTTTGTACCCAGAATCCCATGCAAACCTCAAATTTAGCTAAAAAGTAATATTTTCCTCACATTTCGGTGTGGGAAAGTTTTGGGATCACCGGGTTGGCACAAATTTCCTACTACCAGCTTTCCCACTGGTCTCCCGATAAAAATGCTATCTCACTTGTGTGGGTGAGCTAAGTGACCGCGATAAAACGTATTGTGGCGACAATGATAACTATGCTAGGTGCACTAATTAGTTGTGGGTTGGCAACCATGTAGAGAAACCTTTTAAACACATACATTTTTTTAATTAGACACCCGAGAGAGTCCAGGGCGGTGTGGGTTGCATGGATCCCCCAACGTTTTCTTACTTAGAATCCCCTGTAAAGGTGAAATGTTGAATACAAGCAGAAATTTTCCTTGCATTTTTTGTGACGTAAACAACAGGAATGTGAATGGATCCACAAACTTCCTACCAGCCAGCGTTCCCCCACTTGTCCGGATACAAACTCTACCCCACTTGTGTGCCTGGGCCTAGTGCCTTCGACAGGAATGGATCACAGGATAGTGTGTTTAGAGGGGTCACAAATGCTTTTATATTTGGGACCATCCTGGAGGGAGAATAGCAGCTTAACTTCTGTCAACAATTCTGTTTCTTCAGTTTAATTATCTACAGTGGGATCTCTGCATCTATGATTCCAATCATTTGCCCCCTCAACAATACGTTCAGTTATAGCTTAATTTATACAGCTTTCTGTAAATATAGTGATAACTGTAAGACTAAGCATCTATTATTGTTGTGAAGACAATGGTAGCTGTTGACTACTAGCACTTAATTGTTAAAATCTTTTTTTTTCTTCACATAGTGGAAACTGTACCATGATGGTGGTGGATGTGTTGGAGTTGAAGTGAATAAGAACCTGAACAAACACGATGCCCTGCAGGCAAGACTGTTGACCTTTGCCAATGATGTGTCATTAAGGTAAGTCGGTGACTAGAAGGTATACCAAATCCGTGGACCTCCTGGGGGTCCAAAAAAGCATCTTGGTATATTTTCTAGGAATCCGAATCTATATCGTACTCTTTTAAAGTGATTAGCATAGGATCAGGTTATAGGCATAGTTTTTGTATTTGCAGGTGAACCACTAAATATGGAAACATAGACATAGAATTAGCTTAGCGTCAGTTTATTGAATCAATCTTTGCAATTTGCCTTCCTCCAATGCCCTCACAGTGGTGCATTTGCTGCCATGAGACCCACAGCACCACTTTGTATAGTTGGTTGAAGGCAACCTTGCTCTTGCTTTGTGTCTCCTGGCTGTGCCAAGAATGTTGAGTACAGGAACAGGTTGTAGGCACATTCTCTCTCTTTTTCCCTTCTAGGTGGACCAGGCTCTTCGACAACCATCAACTACACATGTTTAGTCTAGGGAAAGTTTGTAGGTACATGGCTTGCAGCTTGCCTTGTGCTAATGCCCTCACTGAGGTGCTTTTGCTGCCAGCAGAGCCACAGCACCACTTTGTACAGTTGGTGCAAGGCAACCTCGCTCTTGTTTTGTGTCTTCAGGCTGTGCCAAGAATGTTTAGTACAGGGACAGCTTGTAGGCACACTCTCTCTCTCTTTTTCTCTTTCTAGGTGGACCAGGCGCTTCGACAACCATCAACTACACATGTTTAGCCTTGGGAAAGTTTGTAGGTACATGGCTTGCAGCTTGCCTTGTGCTAATGCCCTCACTGAGGTGCTTTTGCTGCCAGCAGAGCCACAGCACCACATTTTTTACAGTTGGCACAAGGCAACCTCACTCTTGTTTTGTGTCTCCTGGCTGTGCCAAGAATGCTTTATTTAAACATATTTTATTGGCATTTTACAACATAAATTCCAGTCACATACTCATAGCACTTCACAAGGATGTAATCAATCAGCTTAACTTATCACCAGTATTAGATATGACCCCACATGCATCCCCGGCTCGTGGTACAACAGGGGTTCAACGTGTATCCACAGGTTACAGATTCTGCCTGTCTGACTTATTTACCCAGATACCTTAATTCCCCCATTTATGCTCCATGTGCATAAAATACCTCTATAAGGGGCATATTATCAAGGG
Organism: Calotriton arnoldi; assembly: GCA_963921515.1. Lineage (NCBI taxonomy): Eukaryota > Metazoa > Chordata > Amphibia > Caudata > Salamandridae > Calotriton > Calotriton arnoldi. The sequence continues at coordinate 47,374 of CAWUFW010014305.1, read as the reverse complement.
CAGTATCGCCGCTTTAGCGGCACTTTTTGCTGCTAAAGCGGCGATATTCTTATCGCCCTATTAACAAGGTGGCGCTATCATGCATTAGCGCATGTTAGCAGCCGAATTTCTAACGCTACGCATCTTAGCGATATACATCGCTAATGAGATGCAAAGTAGGCGTGCCATCCTGAAACAACATGAGAAAGGTCGGTAACACAACATCGCAGTATTTACAACGCGGCCCCGCAACCACATAGCGATGAAAAAAGTCCCGCTAACCGCGGTTTTTGCCGGACTTTAACACCTCAAAAAAATCTGACTTAGCCATCTCGTCAATGGGAGGTGGATTGTCAGGCTAAGTCCACCATGGCATATTATCAAGGATTTCCCTATCGCTGAGGTTTTATCGCTGGATTTCCAGCGATATTCATGCATTTCGCTGCTATCGCTGGATTTTTTATCGCCTTGGAGATAAGCGTTGATGATAACACGCTAACTCGGCGATGGAATCCAGCGATAGCCGGCGATAAATAAAACAGCGCTGAGCGCGCTTTGCGATATTTATCGCAATTTTGTTGATAATATGCCCCTAAGAGCTTCCGGGATACTAGAAAACTGTATAAGATCTACCATTTAGCAGTGCTCCACAGGTGTCTAAGATAGGAACTACTGAAGTGGCCATTCCACAAAACAAAAAACGAAGTGTAAACCTATATCAACAAGCAACCCTACCAGTGGTAATGCTGGGGTATATAGTGGGTTGCTAGCTGTTGTTCGTATAATTCACTTCCATCACTCCAGGGCCACAAACAACAGAACCTTCGGCCATGGGAGATCAGCCTTTTGAGCCGGAAGCTTTGCCAGCAATGCTTCTTGAGGAGTAAATCTACCCTTCAGGCCCATTTCCTCCCGGCCAGAACCAACCAGCCACTGTGCCACCCACTGCTGTTGGGCATACAAATAATTCAATTTGAAGTCAGGCCCTTCAAAGCCACCGTCACTGGGAGGGCGTAGAAGAGTCTCCAATGACAACCTGAGCCAACCACCATCCCACACCAGCTTTCTGAGTAATGTGTCCAATTCTAAACCAGGTCCCAGGGATTCTGACCGGAAGGTTGTTACAATAAATAATATAACAGTCTTGGTAACATAATCATTTTTGATAAGGAGATACATGCTATAATGGGCAGTTTCATAGACAGCCAGAATGGGATACTCTACCTAAGGGATTTAAGGGTGCCCACTAGTTTTCCTTCCATGAAATCATCCAACGAGTGAAACACTCAGATTCCTAGGTACTTAAATGCTGTTGGGGACCATCCCAAACTTGGTGGCATGGGGTCCGGCCGTCGACTGCCTTCTACCACGGGGAACAAACAGGTCTTAGTCCTATTTACTCAGAGGCCCGAATATAGTGCAAATTCCTCCAGTATGACCATGGCGTGCTGTGAGCCTGCTGAGGCATCATCCAGATAAAGTAGGAGATCATCTGCATCCAATCAAATAGTATAGTATGTTCCCTACTGTCTATCTCTATGCCATAACCTATGCCCTCTTGTTTAAACAGCTCAGCCATTGGTTTTATGGCAGGAGCAAATAGCAGGGGCGACAACGGGCATCCCTGTCCTGTGCCTCTATAAACGCTATACCGTGCTGAGATGCTGTGGCCCATCCTAACCTGTGTGGTGGGAGACTCATATAATAGCTTCATCCATTTCACCCACTGCTCCCCCAATTGCATCCGAAGCATTACTTCATATAGGTAATCCCATCTAATGCCTTCTGCAGCTGAACTGCCATAATAGTTGCGTGAGGGCGTTTGTTCGTCTGGTGGTATAAGACATGGTATAGCCTACGGAGGTTCAGGTATGTGTTTCTTGCTGGAATATATACATTCTGGTCACTACGTACCAATATCTGCATGTATAGGAGTAGTCGGTGTGCCAGTATTTTACTAAGTACCTTAAAAGCCATATTCAACACAGAATGCAGTGACAGGGGTGCTGTGGGCCGTAGTCTTGGGGAGGGGAATCACCATTGCCTCCCAGGTGGATGCAGGTAGTGGGCCCCTATGCAACAATTCGGCACACAGGGCCTCCGACCGGGGGGGGGAATTTAAAGGTCACACTGTATTTCCCCGGGAGGCCATCTGACCCTGAAGTCTTCCCACTAGCCATAGCTTTAATGGCGGCTCTAATTTCTTGGACCGTGATGGGGTCTCCCAGTTCTTCCCTAGCTGTCGAGTCCAGCCTCCGCCGGGTTATCCTGTCAAGAAATGTCACCAGGCTATGCTCGTCCAAGAGGTCCGGTCATCCATATAAGGATTCATAGTATTCTTGGAATGCTATATTAAGCTCCCCAGGAGCATAGGCTGGTGTATTGTCATCCAAACTGATTTGGGTGATGGACGTCCCTCGAGTCTCAGGTCTAATGAGCCATGCCAAAAACCTACCAGGTCTATAAATAGCACAATGATCCAGCACACTAGTTTCAGGTAAGGTTTACAAAAAGTAGATGATCTAATGTGATCAACAATAATTCACATTACAAACATAAGAATAGCAATTCAGCAGAGTTGTTCCTTCAAATTCTTTATTGGTGACTTCTTTTTTCTACAAGATAAAAATGACCGTAGCCAACGCGTTTCGTCCTCTCGGACTTCTTCAGGGCAGAAAACACATTGTCAGGAAATCCTAACTGTATCCATTCGCTTATAAGGTTTTTCTCCTTGTAAAATCTGGTGTGTGAAAATTGTATCTATTGTCTTATATTTCAAATAATTTGTAGAGTGTTAGTCTGTTAGTGTTAGTGTGCTGGACCATTGTGCTATTTTAGGAAATTTGAGACATTCAGGGGCATATTCACAAGGAGCTATCGCCAAATTAACAGCACTTTATCACAGCCAAAGTCGTGATAAATTTACCTCCCCATTCACAAGCTGGTGTTAACAGCAGACATCATCAGTATTCCCGCGATAACTGCCCCAAAACCTAACACCACGGCGGACACCACCAACTAACCCTAATGAGATGCAGAGTAGGCGTTCCAGTGCAAAAACACATGAAAAAACAACAACACCACTTTCACCAGGAATTGACAGATCCGCGAAGCAAACCAAAAACAGGCGATAAGCCGCGGTAGCCGCAGGTATTTAACACCCGCCTCAAGCAGGTGTAAAGACGGATGACTACCTGCAGTAGGCAACGGAGGCCCGCACACAGCCACACCCGATGAACTAACGACGCCATGGAGCTACTCATCATGCACCTCGGAGCCCCAACAGGGCCACAACACCTACCGCCACCACCCCCTGGACCGCCACCACCCCCAGGACCCGGACCCGCCCCCCCCCGGACCACCACAGAGGCAGCGCAGAGTAAGACAGCGGACCTACCAAAAACGCCCGAGGAATTCATTGCCCACTACAGGCTCAAGAGGACAACCATCATCCGCATCATGACCCACATCGCCCACAGGCTGACGGTCCAACACAGCAGAGAACCAACATCCCTCCGCAGACAAAGCTACTGGCTGTGCTACACCTGTTGGCCTCTGGTACCTTCCACCCAACAACTGCCAGAGTCGGAGGGGTCTCACAGCCAGCCCTATCAAAGTTCATCACACCTGTCCTGGATGCCATCCTCAGCTTCATACCCCAGTACCTTCACTTCCCCAACACTGCGCAGGAACAGCTGGAGACCAAGCAAGGCTTCTACGCCATAGTCGGATTCCCCGCCGTGTTGGGGGCAATCGACTGCAAAGCAAAACCAACGGGGATGATGGACGGAGTGTTGAACATTGCAAGCACTCACCTTCAGTCAACTGATCTGGGTTTAATCCATCATCATTCTTTAGCTCACTCCGCCACCCCAGTTCAGACATGGCCATATGCAAATCAGTCTGACCCTGTGCCTCATGGGAACAGTCCAGCCCGAACTGCCAAGCCATGTCTTCCCTGGACCGGAAACAAGCATCCTGGGACCAGTTTCGGGCTCACAGCCCTCATCAGCCAGGCTATCTTGAATCCAGTGGCAAAGTGAGCAATCGACTGCACACATGTCCCACTTGTGCCCCCTGCGGATACTGCACACCACTACCGCAACAGAAAGCACACGCATTCCATCAATGTGCAGGCAATAGTGGACCACTGGGGTCTAATCACCAATGTCGTAGCCAACTACCCAGGCAGTGTGCATGATTCCTTCATCTTCCGACAGTCCATCATCAACCAGCGCTTCCAGGATGGCACATATGGAACGGGACTGCTCGTTGGTAAGTACCTAATCAACACACCACACATCCTAAAGCCTCCAAAGCACAAATCACAACTGTGGGGATGCACATGTGACCAAACCACATTCAATATGTCAAACTACACGACCACCTAACAGACACGACCACACCACTCCATGGTCATCCTGGGCTACCCCTGCACCCAATACAGACATTTCATGGCACCACAGCTACACACCAGCTGAACGTGTGGAGATGCGGAATGCATCCATGACACATTTGAGGCACTGCTCTGCCCACATGACCCTACCCCAGTCTCCCGCAGGTCATCGTCCCGTGGCGGTGGGCCCGTGTCAGCCGCTGTGCATCCGGGGCCACTAGCCCTGTGCGACTCGAGTCATCACCCCTTGTAGTTCTGACATTGCATTTCTGAGTGCCTGATGACTGTTGGTGTAGTTTTGCCAGCATCAGCTACTCCCTGAGGGCTAGCCTACACACACCCCACACACAGCCAGCACAGGCATCCCTGGATTAGTGGGCCTGCCATCACATCCTGCCGAACCAAGTATTGACTCTTTTCTCCCTGCACTGTCACAGGTGATCAAGGATATGCACTCTGCCCTTGGATGATGACACCCCTCTGAGACCCGAACACACCCGTCCAGAGGCAGTACAATGCAGCCCACATACGCACCAGGGGCATCGTTGGACGCACATTTGGCGTGTTGAAGTCACGTTTCAGGTGCCTGGATGGCACATGTGGGAAGCTCATGTACAGCCCGGACATCGTGTGCAAGATGATCGTTGCATGTTGTGTGTTGCACAACATATGTGTTCGCACCAGGGCCCCATGGATCCCAGTTCCAGAGGTAACGGACGATGATGGTGGTGATAGGGCAGGCGGCCCACATCCCACTGCAGCTGTGGCAGGAATGGCCCGTAGGAATACCATCATTGACATTTACTTCTCATGAGCATGTCTCATTGTGACCGTTCATGGCAATCATGCAACAGTAGGAGATGTCCAACTGCACTGCATGTGTGATTAAAACATATGCATCTGGAATGCGGTGACATGCGGTGTCAGATGTGATTTGCCAGGTTGTAAACAATTGTGGAACCAGTTGTGTCCTGTGTTCAATTGTGGAGGGGTTGCTGTTTGTACCGGGATGTTGTCAATGTCGAGGTGCACTTATGCTTATGTGCGTATGGTGCATGGTTGGTGTGTCGCTCCAGCGGCTCTGGTCTCTTTCATGCGGTGTGCCTGTCGGTTCTGTTCTTCCACGGTGCTTGGATGTTGTGGTGTACATGTTGCCCTCTGCAGTTGGCCAGGGTGCATCCGTGGTACTCCGCTGTTGATTAATTTTGTCCTGTGGCATTTCCCGTATGCTGTTCTTGTGCTTTTTCCCGCATTGCGCGTGAGTATTGCTGCCCTCGCGCTGGTTGTCACTGTTTTATTATCTCGCTTTGGCCCATCGCAGGTTTTTTCGCGTTGGGGTTTGTGTTTTTATCTCCGTCGAGGTGGTTGTATCGCGAACATTGGCCGCGGTTTCGGCAAACTATCCCATGCTACCGCCGTGTTGTGAATTCCACGTTGTCACGGAGTTGTTTTCCCGCGATAGGCTGCAATGTTGAAAGTTGCGTTACGCTACTCTTGCGATAGTTATCACACGTTCTTGTGAATATACCCCTTAGTGTCTTAGGTGATCTAGGGGTATTGGATCTCAGGTCCTTAGCACCTTGTATGTTTAGAGAAAAATCATTCCACTAAGGATAGATGCGATTTTCCTTGCCTCAATCCCCATTCTTTTGTATTCCAACCTACCAGGTCTACCCTCCTCATCATGCGCCTGTGCTGTTATTCTTTATAGACGTGCATCTGTAAGTGCTCCGTTGTTTTGCTATAGTGTTCCCTGGCCTCCCTGAGTCAGGTTTCTATATGTTCATTTAGCCTCACCATAGTGTCCAGTTCATGCACCCTTGTGTTGGAGCCGCAGGAACTGAACCCCTGTGCACCACTTCGACTTGTAGTTGCAAAGGCTTGATAGCTTTCTTCCACCAAGATCTTCGGGCTCCAAGTAGCCCCAATATCAAGCACCTCCAGTGTGTAAGATCTTCGTCCTCACCACATCACTTGCACCGTAGGCCTGCATCTTTGGTGAACTGCTTTGGTCCACTCACGACTCCAGTGCCTCCGGCCTGTGGGTCCTCTTGACAGTCATCTTTGAATTCTTGGGGCTCCCCTGATTGCTCGGGGCCTGCCCTAACTGCCCTGCTTAGAGTGAGTTTCCTGGACCTTGCTGGTCCCGACATTGCACCTTCTTCAACTTCCCCGTTGGTTGCAGTTGCCAAGGCTTGTTGGTACTCCCGCCAGACACCGACCCCTCAACTCTCGACCTTCGACATGGGACATACATGTACGGCTCCTGGTCTTCCACATAATCACCTGGTCCACACAGCAGCAATTTCAAGGTCACCATCAGCTTTCCTGCAACACTTGACATCGGTGGGCATGTGTCTCCTGGTATTTGGTCTTAGGTCTTAGGGGTGGGGGGTGGTTTAGTTTCTAGGGCTGGGGGAGCCGGTCTTAGGCCTCAGGGCTAGGGGTCGGGCGGTTTTCAGGGCTGGGGGTGTCTTAGGCCTCAGGGCTAGGGGTCGGGCCGTTTTTATGGCTGGGGGGCTGTCTTAGGCCTCAGGGCTAGGGGTCGGGTAGTTTTCAGGGCTAGGGGGCTGTCTTAGGCCTCAGGGCTAGGGGTCAGGCAGTTTTCATGTCTGGGGGTGTCTTAGGCCTCAGGGCTAGGGGTCGGGCGGTTTTCAGGGCTGGGGGGCTGTCTTAGGCCTCAGGGCTAGGGGTCGGGTGGTTTTCAGGGCTGGGGGTGCTGTCTTAGGCCTCAGGGCTAGGGGTCGGGTGGGTTTCAGGGCTGGGGGGCTGTCTTAGGCCTTAGGGCTAGGGGTCGGGTGGGTTTCAGTGCTGGGGGGCTGTCTTAGGCCTTAGGGCTAGGGGTCGGGCGGTTTTCAGGGCTGGGGGGCTGTCTTAGGCCTTAGGGCTAGGGGTTGGGGGGTTTATAGGGCTGGGGGCTGTCTTAGGCCTTAGGGCTAGGGGTCGGGCGGGTTTCAGGGCTGGGGGGCTGTCTTAGGCCTTAGGGCTAGGAGTCGGGCGGGTTTCAGGGCTGGGGGCTGTCTTAGGCCTTAGGGTTAGGGGTCGGGGGGTTTTCAGGGCTGGGGGGCTGTCTTAGGCCTTAGGGCTAGGGGTCGGGTGGTTTTCAGGGCTGGGGGGGCCGGTCTTAGGCCTGAGGGCTAGGGGTCGGGCAGTTTTCAGGGCTGGGGGCTGTCTTAGGCCTTAGGGCTAGGGGTCGGGCAGGTTTCAGGGCTGGGGGGCTGTCTTAGGCCTTAGGGTTAGGGGTCGGGCGGTTTTCAGGGCTGAGGGGCTGCCTTAGGCCTTAGGGCTAGGGGATGGGCGGTTTATAGGGCTGGGGGGCTGTCTTAGGGCTTAGGGCTAGGGGTCGGGCAGTTTTCAGGGCTGGGGGGCTGTCTTAGGCCTTAGGGCTAGGGGTCGGGCGGTTTATAGGGCTGGGGGGCTGTATTAGGGCTGGGGAGAGTTGCGGTAGGTGTCGGTGCTAGGGCTAAGGGCTGGGGTAGGGTTGGTTTTTATGGCTTAGTGTATTGGGTGGGTGGGCCCGATATTCTGTCTTAGGTCTCAGAGGTGGGGGGTGGTTTAGTTTTTAGGGCTGCGGGGCCAGTCTTAGGCCTAAGGGCTAGGGGTTGGGCAGTTTTCAGGGCTGGGGGGCTGTCTTAGGCCTTAGGGCTAGGGGTAGGGCGGTTTTCAGGGCTGGGGGCTGTCTTAGGTCTTAGGGTTAGGGGTCGGGTGGTTTTCGGGCTGGAGGCTGTCTTAGGGCTAGGGGTCGGGTGGTTTTCAGGGCTGGGGGCTGTCTTAGGCCTTAGGGCTAGGGGTTGGGCGGTTTTCAGGGCTGGGGGCTGTCTTAGGCCTTAGGGCTAGGGGTAGGGCGGTTTTCAGGGCTGGGGGCTGTCTTAGGCCTTAGGCCTAGGGGTCGGGTGATTTATAGGGCTGGGGGGCTGTCTTAGGCCTTAGGGCTAGGGGTCGGGCGGGTTTCAGGGCTGGGGGGCTGTCTTAGGCCTTAGGGCTAGGGGTCGGGCGCTTTTCAGGGCTTGGGGGCTGTCTTAGGCCTTAGGCCTAGGGGTCGGTGATTTATAGGGCTGGGGGCTGTCTTAGGCCTTAGGGCTAGGGGTCGGGCGGTTTTCAGGACTGGGGGCCTGTCTTAGGCCTTAGGGCTAGGAGTCGGGCGGGTTTCAGGGCTGGGGGCTGTCTTAGGCCTTAGGGTTAGGGGTCGGGCGGTTTTCAGGGCTGGGGGGCTGTCTTAGGCCTTAGGGCTAGGGGTCGGGTGGTTTTCAGGGCTGGGGGGCTATATTAGGGCTAGGGGTTGGGCGGTTTTCAGGGCTGGGGGGGCTGTCTTAGGCCTTAGGGCTAGGGGTCGGGCGGTTTTCAGGGCTGGGGGACTGTCTTAGGCCTTAGGGCTAGGGGTCGGGCCATTTTCAGGGCTGGGGGGCTGTCTTAGGCCTTAGGGCTAAGGGTCAGGAGGTTTATAGGGCTGGGGGCTGTCTTAGGCCTTAGGGCTAGGGGTCGGGCCGTTTTCAGGGCTGGGGGGGCTGTCTTAGGCCTTAGGGCTAGGGGTCGGGAGGTTTATAGGGCTGGTGGGGCTGTATTAGGGCTGGGGAGAGCTGCGGTAGGTGTTGGTGCTAGGGCTAAGGGCTGGGGTAGGGTTGGTTTTTATGGCTTAGGGTATTGGGTGGGTGGGCCCGGTATTCTGTCTTAGGTCTCAGGGGTGGGGGGCGGTTTAGTTTTTAGGGCTGGGGGGCCGGTCTTAGGCCTTAGGGCTAGGGGTTGGGCAGTTTTCAGGGCTGGGGGGCTGTCTTAGGCCTTAGGGCTAGGGGTCGGGCCATTTTCAGGGCTGGGGGGCTGTCTTAGGCCTTAGGGCTAGGGGTCGGGCCGTTTTCAGGGCTGGGGGGCTGTCTTAGGCCTTAGGGCTAGGGGTCGGGCCGTTTTCAGGGCTGGGGGGCTGTCTTAGGCCTTAGGGCTAGGGGTCGGGTGGTTTTCAGGGCTGGGGGGCTATATTAGGGCTAGGGGTCGGGCGGGTTTCAGGGCTGGGGGCTGTCTTAGGCCTTAGGGCTAGGGGTTGGGCAGTTTTCAGGGCTGGGGGGCTGTCTTAGGCCTTAGGGCTAGGGGTCCGGCGGTTTATAGGGCTGGGGGGCTGTATTAGGGCTGGGGAGAGCTGCGGTAGGTGTCAGTGCTAGGGCTAAGGGCTGGGGTAGGGTTGGTTTTTATGGCTTAGGGTATTGGGTGGGTGGGCCCGGTATTCGGTCTTAGGTCTCAGGGGTGGTGGGCGGTTTAGTTTTTAGGGCTGGGGGGCCGGTCTTAGGCCTGAGGGATAGGGGTTGGGCAGTTTTCAGGGCTGGGGACTGTCTTAGGCCTTAGGGCTAGGGGTTGGGCAGTTTTCAGGGCTGGGGGCTGTCTTAGGCCTTAGGGCTAGGGGTCCGGCGGTTTATAGGGCTGGGGGGCTGTATTAGGGCTGGGGAGAGCTGCGGTAGGTGTCAGTGCTAGGGCTAAGGGCTGGGGTAGGGTTGGTTTTTATGGCTTAGGGTATTGGGTGGGTGGGCCCGGTATTCGGTCTTAGGTCTCAGGGGTGGTGGGCGGTTTAGTTTTTAGGGCTGGGGGGCCGGTCTTAGGCCTGAGGGATAGGGGTTGGGCAGTTTTCAGGGCTGGGGGCTGTCTTAGGCCTTAGGGCTAGGGGTCGGGCAGGTTTCAGGGCTGGGGGGCTGTCTTAGGCCTTAGGGTTAGGGGTCGGGCGGTTTTCAGGGCTGAGGGGCTGCCTTAGGCCTTAGGGCTAGGGGATGGGCGGTTTATAGGGCTGGGGGGCTGTCTTAGGGCTTAGGGCTAGGGGTCGGGCAGTTTTCAGGGCTGGGGGGCTGTCTTAGGCCTTAGGGCTAGGGGTCGGGCGGTTTATAGGGCTGGGGGGCTGTATTAGGGCTGGGGAGAGTTGCGGTAGGTGTCGGTGCTAGGGCTAAGGGCTGGGGTAGGGTTGGTTTTTATGGCTTAGTGTATTGGGTGGGTGGGCCCGATATTCTGTCTTAGGTCTCAGAGGTGGGGGGTGGTTTAGTTTTTAGGGCTGCGGGGCCAGTCTTAGGCCTAAGGGCTAGGGGTTGGGCAGTTTTCAGGGCTGGGGGGCTGTCTTAGGCCTTAGGGCTAGGGGTAGGGCGGTTTTCAGGGCTGGGGGCTGTCTTAGGTCTTAGGGTTAGGGGTCGGGTGGTTTTCGGGCTGGAGGCTGTCTTAGGGCTAGGGGTCGGGTGGTTTTCAGGGCTGGGGGGCTGTCTTAGGCCTTAGGGCTAGGGGTTGGGCGGTTTTCAGGGCTGGGGGGCTGTCTTAGGCCTTAGGGCTAGGGGTAGGGCGGTTTTCAGGGCTGGGGGCTGTCTTAGGCCTTAGGCCTAGGGGTCGGGTGATTTATAGGGCTGGGGGGCTGTCTTAGGCCTTAGGGCTAGGGGTCGGGCGGGTTTCAGGGCTGGGGGGCTGTCTTAGGCCTTAGGGCTAGGGGTCGGGCGCTTTTCAGGGCTTGGGGGCTGTCTTAGGCCTTAGGCCTAGGGGTCGGTGATTTATAGGGCTGGGGGGCTGTCTTAGGCCTTAGGGCTAGGGGTCGGGCGGTTTTCAGGACTGGGGGGCTGTCTTAGGCCTTAGGGCTAGGAGTCGGGCGGGTTTCAGGGCTGGGGGCTGTCTTAGGCCTTAGGGTTAGGGGTCGGGCGGTTTTCAGGGCTGGGGGGCTGTCTTAGGCCTTAGGGCTAGGGGTCGGGTGGTTTTCAGGGCTGGGGGGCTATATTAGGGCTAGGGGTCGGGCGGGTTTCAGGGCTGGGGGCTGTCTTAGGCCTTAGGGCTAGGGGTTGGGCAGTTTTCAGGGCTGGGGGGCTGTCTTAGGCCTTAGGGCTAGGGGTCCGGCGGTTTATAGGGCTGGGGGGCTGTATTAGGGCTGGGGAGAGTTGCGGTAGGTGTCGGTGCTAGGGCTAAGGGCTGGGGTAGGGTTGGTTTTTATGGCTTAGTGTATTGGGTGGGTGGGCCCGATATTCTGTCTTAGGTCTCAGAGGTGGGGGGTGGTTTAGTTTTTAGGGCTGCGGGGCCAGTCTTAGGCCTAAGGGCTAGGGGTTGGGCAGTTTTCAGGGCTGGGGGGCTGTCTTAGGCCTTAGGGCTAGGGGTAGGGCGGTTTTCAGGGCTGGGGGCTGTCTTAGGTCTTAGGGTTAGGGGTCGGGTGGTTTTCGGGCTGGAGGCTGTCTTAGGGCTAGGGGTCGGGTGGTTTTCAGGGCTGGGGGGCTGTCTTAGGCCTTAGGGCTAGGGGTTGGGCGGTTTTCAGGGCTGGGGGGCTGTCTTAGGCCTTAGGGCTAGGGGTAGGGCGGTTTTCAGGGCTGGGGGGCTGTCTTAGGCCTTAGGCCTAGGGGTCGGGTGATTTATAGGGCTGGGGGGCTGTCTTAGGCCTTAGGGCTAGGGGTCGGGCGGGTTTCAGGGCTGGGGGGCTGTCTTAGGCCTTAGGGCTAGGGGTCGGGCGCTTTTCAGGGCTTGGGGGCTGTCTTAGGCCTTAGGCCTAGGGGTCGGTGATTTATAGGGCTGGGGGGCTGTCTTAGGCCTTAGGGCTAGGGGTCGGGCGGTTTTCAGGACTGGGGGGCTGTCTTAGGCCTTAGGGCTAGGAGTCGGGCGGGTTTCAGGGCTGGGGGCTGTCTTAGGCCTTAGGGTTAGGGGTCGGGCGGTTTTCAGGGCTGGGGGCTGTCTTAGGCCTTAGGGCTAGGGGTCGGGTGGTTTTCAGGGCTGGGGGGCTATATTAGGGCTAGGGGTTGGGCGGTTTTCAGGGCTGGGGGGGCTGTCTTAGGCCTTAGGGCTAGGGGTCGGGCGGTTTTCAGGGCTGGGGGACTGTCTTAGGCCTTGGGGCTAGGGGTCGGGCCATTTTCAGGGCTGGGGGGCTGTCTTAGGCCTTAGGGCTAAGGGTCAGGAGGTTTATAGGGCTGTCTTAGGCCTTAGGGCTAGGGGTCGGGCCGTTTTCAGGGCTGGGGGGGCTGTCTTAGGCCTTAGGGCTAGGGGTCGGGAGGTTTATAGGGCTGGTGGGGCTGTATTAGGGCTGGGGAGAGCTGCGGTAGGTGTTGGTGCTAGGGCTAAGGGCTGGGGTAGGGTTGGTTTTTATGGCTTAGGGTATTGGGTGGGTGGGCCCGGTATTCTGTCTTAGGTCTCAGGGGTGGGGGCGGTTTAGTTTTTAGGGCTGGGGGGCCGGTCTTAGGCCTTAGGGCTAGGGGTTGGGCAGTTTTCAGGGCTGGGGGCTGTCTTAGGCCTTAGGGCTAGGGGTCGGGCCATTTTCAGGGCTGGGGGGCTGTCTTAGGCCTTAGGGCTAGGGGTCGGGCCGTTTTCAGGGCTGGGGGGCTGTCTTAGGCCTTAGGGCTAGGGGTCGGGCCGTTTTCAGGGCTGGGGGGCTGTCTTAGGCCTTAGGGCTAGGGGTCGGGTGGTTTTCAGGGCTGGGGGGCTATATTAGGGCTAGGGGTCGGGCGGGTTTCAGGGCTGGGGGCTGTCTTAGGCCTTAGGGCTAGGGGTTGGGCAGTTTTCAGGGCTGGGGGGCTGTCTTAGGCCTTAGGGCTAGGGGTCCGGCGGTTTATAGGGCTGGGGGGGCTGTATTAGGGCTGGGGAGAGCTGCGGTAGGTGTCAGTGCTAGGGCTAAGGGCTGGGGTAGGGTTGGTTTTTATGGCTTAGGGTATTGGGTGGGTGGGCCCGGTATTCGGTCTTAGGTCTCAGGGGTGGTGGGCGGTTTAGTTTTTAGGGCTGGGGGGGCCGGTCTTAGGCCTGAGGGATAGGGGTTGGGCAGTTTTCAGGGCTGGGGACTGTCTTAGGCCTTAGGGCTAGGGGTTGGGCAGTTTTCAGGGCTGGGGGGCTGTCTTAGGCCTTAGGGCTAGGGGTCCGGCGGTTTATCGGGCTGGGGGGCTGTATTAGGGCTGGGGAGAGCTGCGGTAGGTGTCAGTGCTAGGGCTAAGGGCTGGGGTAGGGTTGGTTTTTATGGCTTAGGGTATTGGGTGGGTGGGCCCGGTATTCGGTCTTAGGTCTCAGGGGTGGGGGGCGGTTTAGTTTTTCGGGCGGGGGGGGCCGGTCTTAGGCCTGAGGGATCGGGGTTGGGCAGTTTTCAGGGCTGGGGGCTGTCTTAGGCCTTAGGGCTAGGGGTCGGGCAGGTTTCAGGGCTGGGGGGCTGTCTTAGGCCTTAGGGTTAGGGGTCGGGCGGTTTTCAGGGCTGAGGGGCTGCCTTAGGCCTTAGGGCTAGGGGATGGGCGGTTTATAGGGCTGGGGGGCTGTCTTAGGGCTTAGGGCTAGGGGTCGGGCAGTTTTCAGGGCTGGGGGGCTGTCTTAGGCCTTAGGGCTAGGGGTCGGGCGGTTTATAGGGCTGGGGGGCTGTATTAGGGCTGGGGAGAGTTGCGGTAGGTGTCGGTGCTAGGGCTAAGGGCTGGGGTAGGGTTGGTTTTTATGGCTTAGTGTATTGGGTGGGTGGGCCCGATATTCTGTCTTAGGTCTCAGAGGTGGGGGGTGGTTTAGTTTTTAGGGCTGCGGGGCCAGTCTTAGGCCTAAGGGCTAGGGGTTGGGCAGTTTTCAGGGCTGGGGGGCTGTCTTAGGCCTTAGGGCTAGGGGTAGGGGCGGTTTTCAGGGCTGGGGGCTGTCTTAGGTCTTAGGGTTAGGGGTCGGGTGGTTTTCGGGCTGGAGGCTGTCTTAGGGCTAGGGGTCGGGTGGTTTTCAGGGCTGGGGGGCTGTCTTAGGCCTTAGGGCTAGGGGTTGGGCGGTTTTCAGGGCTGGGGGGCTGTCTTAGGCCTTAGGGCTAGGGGTAGGGCGGTTTTCAGGGCTGGGGGGCTGTCTTAGGCCTTAGGCCTAGGGGTCGGGTGATTTATAGGGCTGGGGGGCTGTCTTAGGCCTTAGGGCTAGGGGTCGGGCGGGTTTCAGGGCTGGGGGGCTGTCTTAGGCCTTAGGGCTAGGGGTCGGGCGCTTTTCAGGGCTTGGGGGCTGTCTTAGGCCTTAGGCCTAGGGGTCGGTGATTTATAGGGCTGGGGGGCTGTCTTAGGCCTTAGGGCTAGGGGTCGGGCGGTTTTCAGGACTGGGGGCTGTCTTAGGCCTTAGGGCTAGGAGTCGGGCGGGTTTCAGGGCTGGGGGCTGTCTTAGGCCTTAGGGTTAGGGGTCGGGCGGTTTTCAGGGCTGGGGGGCTGTCTTAGGCCTTAGGGCTAGGGGTCGGGTGGTTTTCAGGGCTGGGGGGCTATATTAGGGCTAGGGGTTGGGCGGTTTTCAGGGCTGGGGGGCTGTCTTAGGCCTTAGGGCTAGGGGTCGGGCGGTTTTCAGGGCTGGGGGACTGTCTTAGGCCTTAGGGCTAGGGGTCGGGCCATTTTCAGGGCTGGGGGGCTGTCTTAGGCCTTAGGGCTAAGGGTCAGGAGGTTTATAGGGCTGTCTTAGGCCTTAGGGCTAGGGGTCGGGCCGTTTTCAGGGCTGGGGGGCTGTCTTAGGCCTTAGGGCTAGGGGTCGGGAGGTTTATAGGGCTGGTGGGGCTGTATTAGGGCTGGGGAGAGCTGCGGTAGGTGTTGGTGCTAGGGCTAAGGGCTGGGGTAGGGTTGGTTTTTATGGCTTAGGGTATTGGGTGGGTGGGCCCGGTATTCTGTCTTAGGTCTCAGGGGTGGGGGGCGGTTTAGTTTTTAGGGCTGGGGGGCCGGTCTTAGGCCTTAGGGCTAGGGGTTGGGCAGTTTTCAGGGCTGGGGGGCTGTCTTAGGCCTTAGGGCTAGGGGTCGGGCCATTTTCAGGGCTGGGGGGCTGTCTTAGGCCTTAGGGCTAGGGGTCGGGCCGTTTTCAGGGCTGGGGGCTGTCTTAGGCCTTAGGGCTAGGGGTCGGGCCGTTTTCAGGGCTGGGGGGCTGTCTTAGGCCTTAGGGCTAGGGGTCGGGTGGTTTTCAGGGCTGGGGGGCTATATTAGGGCTAGGGGTCGGGCGGGTTTCAGGGCTGGGGGCTGTCTTAGGCCTTAGGGCTAGGGGTTGGGCAGTTTTCAGGGCTGGGGGGCTGTCTTAGGCCTTAGGGCTAGGGGTCCGGCGGTTTATAGGGCTGGGGGGCTGTATTAGGGCTGGGGAGAGCTGCGGTAGGTGTCAGTGCTAGGGCTAAGGGCTGGGGTAGGGTTGGTTTTTATGGCTTAGGGTATTGGGTGGGTGGGCCCGGTATTCGGTCTTAGGTCTCAGGGGTGGTGGGCGGTTTAGTTTTTAGGGCTGGGGGGCCGGTCTTAGGCCTGAGGGATAGGGGTTGGGCAGTTTTCAGGGCTGGGGACTGTCTTAGGCCTTAGGGCTAGGGGTTGGGCAGTTTTCAGGGCTGGGGGGCTGTCTTAGGCCTTAGGGCTAGGGGTCCGGCGGTTTATAGGGCTGGGGGGCTGTATTAGGGCTGGGGAGAGCTGCGGTAGGTGTCAGTGCTAGGGCTAAGGGCTGGGGTAGGGTTGGTTTTTATGGCTTAGGGTATTGGGTGGGTGGGCCCGGTATTCGGTCTTAGGTCTCAGGGGTGGTGGGCGGTTTAGTTTTTAGGGCTGGGGGGCCGGTCTTAGGCCTGAGGGATAGGGGTTGGGCAGTTTTCAGGGCTGGGGGCTGTCTTAGGCCTTAGGGCTAGGGGTCGGGCAGGTTTCAGGGCTGGGGGGCTGTCTTAGGCCTTAGGGTTAGGGGTCGGGCGGTTTTCAGGGCTGAGGGGCTGCCTTAGGCCTTAGGGCTAGGGGATGGGCGGTTTATAGGGCTGGGGGGCTGTCTTAGGGCTTAGGGCTAGGGGTCGGGCAGTTTTCAGGGCTGGGGGGCTGTCTTAGGCCTTAGGGCTAGGGGTCGGGCGGTTTATAGGGCTGGGGGCTGTATTAGGGCTGGGGAGAGTTGCGGTAGGTGTCGGTGCTAGGGCTAAGGGCTGGGGTAGGGTTGGTTTTTATGGCTTAGTGTATTGGGTGGGTGGGCCCGATATTCTGTCTTAGGTCTCAGAGGTGGGGGGTGGTTTAGTTTTTAGGGCTGCGGGGCCAGTCTTAGGCCTAAGGGCTAGGGGTTGGGCAGTTTTCAGGGCTGGGGGGCTGTCTTAGGCCTTAGGGCTAGGGGTAGGGCGGTTTTCAGGGCTGGGGGCTGTCTTAGGTCTTAGGGTTAGGGGTCGGGTGGTTTTCGGGCTGGAGGCTGTCTTAGGGCTAGGGGTCGGGTGGTTTTCAGGGCTGGGGGGCTGTCTTAGGCCTTAGGGCTAGGGGTTGGGCGGTTTTCAGGGCTGGGGGCTGTCTTAGGCCTTCGGGCTAGGGGTTGGGCGGTTTTCAGGGCTGGGGGGCTGTCTTAGGCCTTAGGCCTAGGGGTCGGGTGATTTATAGGGCTGGGGGGCTGTCTTAGGCCTTAGGGCTAGGGGTCGGGCGGGTTTCAGGGCTGGGGGGCTGTCTTAGGCCTTAGGGCTAGGGGTCGGGCGCTTTTCAGGGCTTGGGGGCTGTCTTAGGCCTTAGGCCTAGGGGTCGGTGATTTATAGGGCTGGGGGCTGTCTTAGGCCTTAGGGCTAGGGGTCGGGCGGTTTTCAGGACTGGGGGGCTGTCTTAGGCCTTAGGGCTAGGAGTCGGGCGGGTTTCAGGGCTGGGGGCTGTCTTAGGCCTTAGGGTTAGGGGTCGGGCGGTTTTCAGGGCTGGGGGGCTGTCTTAGGCCTTAGGGCTAGGGGTCGGGTGGTTTTCAGGGCTGGGGGCTATATTAGGGCTAGGGGTTGGGCGGTTTTCAGGGCTGGGGGGCTGTCTTAGGCCTTAGGGCTAGGGGTCGGGCGGTTTTCAGGGCTGGGGGACTGTCTTAGGCCTTAGGGCTAGGGGTCGGGCCATTTTCAGGGCTGGGGGGCTGTCTTAGGCCTTAGGGCTAAGGGTCAGGAGGTTTATAGGGCTGGGGGCTGTCTTAGGCCTTAGGGCTAGGGGTCGGGCCGTTTTCAGGGCTGGGGGGCTGTCTTAGGCCTTAGGGCTAGGGGTCGGGAGGTTTATAGGGCTGGTGGGGCTGTATTAGGGCTGGGGAGAGCTGCGGTAGGTGTTGGTGCTAGGGCTAAGGGCTGGGGTAGGGTTGGTTTTTATGGCTTAGGGTATTGGGTGGGTGGGCCCGGTATTCTGTCTTAGGTCTCAGGGGTGGGGGCGGTTTAGTTTTTAGGGCTGGGGGGCCGGTCTTAGGCCTTAGGGCTAGGGGTTGGGCAGTTTTCAGGGCTGGGGGCTGTCTTAGGCCTTAGGGCTAGGGGTCGGGCCATTTTCAGGGCTGGGGGGCTGTCTTAGGCCTTAGGGCTAGGGGTCGGGCCGTTTTCAGGGCTGGGGGGCTGTCTTAGGCCTTAGGGCTAGGGGTCGGGCCGTTTTCAGGGCTGGGGGGCTGTCTTAGGCCTTAGGGCTAGGGGTCGGGTGGTTTTCAGGGCTGGGGGGCTATATTAGGGCTAGGGGTCGGGCGGGTTTCAGGGCTGGGGGCTGTCTTAGGCCTTAGGGCTAGGGGTTGGGCAGTTTTCAGGGCTGGGGGGCTGTCTTAGGCCTTAGGGCTAGGGGTCCGGCGGTTTATAGGGCTGGGGGGCTGTATTAGGGCTGGGGAGAGCTGCGGTAGGTGTCAGTGCTAGGGCTAAGGGCTGGGGTAGGGTTGGTTTTTATGGCTTAGGGTATTGGGTGGGTGGGCCCGGTATTCGGTCTTAGGTCTCAGGGGTGGTGGGCGGTTTAGTTTTTAGGGCTGGGGGGCCGGTCTTAGGCCTGAGGGATAGGGGTTGGGCAGTTTTCAGGGCTGGGGACTGTCTTAGGCCTTAGGGCTAGGGGTTGGGCAGTTTTCAGGGCTGGGGGGCTGTCTTAGGCCTTAGGGCTAGGGGTCCGGCGGTTTATAGGGCTGGGGGGCTGTATTAGGGCTGGGGAGAGCTGCGGTAGGTGTCAGTGCTAGGGCTAAGGGCTGGGGTAGGGTTGGTTTTTATGGCTTAGGGTATTGGGTGGGTGGGCCCGGTATTCGGTCTTAGGTCTCAGGGGTGGTGGGCGGTTTAGTTTTTAGGGCTGGGGGCCGGTCTTAGGCCTGAGGGATAGGGGTTGGGCAGTTTTCAGGGCTGGGGACTGTCTTAGGCCTTAGGGCTAGGGGTTGGGCAGTTTTCAGGGCTGGGGGGCTGTCTTAGGCCTTAGGGCTAGGGGTCCGGCGGTTTATAGGGCTGGGGGGCTGTATTAGGGCTGGGGAGAGCTGCGGTAGGTGTCAGTGCTAGGGCTAAGGGCTGGGGTAGGGTTGGTTTTTATGGCTTAGGGTATTGGGTGGGTGGGCCCGGTATTCGGTCTTAGGTCTCAGGGGTGGTGGGCGGTTTAGTTTTTAGGGCTGGGGGGCCGGTTTTAGGCCTGAGGGATAGGGGTTGGGCAGTTTTCAGGGCTGGGGGCTGTCTTAGGCCTTAGGGCTAGGGGTCGGGCAGGTTTCAGGGCTGGGGGGCTGTCTTAGGCCTTAGGGTTAGGGGTCGGGCGGTTTTCAGGGCTGAGGGGCTGCCTTAGGCCTTAGGGCTAGGGGATGGGCGGTTTATAGGGCTGGGGGGCTGTCTTAGGGCTTAGGGCTAGGGGTCGGGCAGTTTTCAGGGCTGGGGGGCTGTCTTAGGCCTTAGGGCTAGGGGTCGGGCGGTTTATAGGGCTGGGGGGCTGTATTAGGGCTGGGGAGAGTTGCGGTAGGTGTCGGTGCTAGGGCTAAGGGCTGGGGTAGGGTTGGTTTTATGGCTTAGTGTATTGGGTGGGTGGGCCCGATATTCTGTCTTAGGTCTCAGAGGTGGGGGGTGGTTTAGTTTTTAGGGCTGCGGGGCCAGTCTTAGGCCTAAGGGCTAGGGGTTGGGCAGTTTTCAGGGCTGGGGGGCTGTCTTAGGCCTTAGGGCTAGGGGTAGGGCGGTTTTCAGGGCTGGGGGCTGTCTTAGGTCTTAGGGTTAGGGGTCGGGTGGTTTTCGGGCTGGAGGCTGTCTTAGGGCTAGGGGTAGGGCGGTTTTCAGGGCTGGGGGGCTGTCTTAGGCCTTAGGCCTAGGGGTCGGGTGATTTATAGGGCTGGGGGGCTGTCTTAGGCCTTAGGGCTAGGGGTCGGGCGGGTTTCAGGGCTGGGGGGCTGTCTTAGGCCTTAGGGCTAGGGGTCGGGCGCTTTTCAGGGCTTGGGGGCTGTCTTAGGCCTTAGGCCTAGGGGTCGGTGATTTATAGGGCTGGGGGGCTGTCTTAGGCCTTAGGGCTAGGGGTCGGGCGGTTTTCAGGACTGGGGGGCTGTCTTAGGCCTTAGGGCTAGGAGTCGGGCGGGTTTCAGGGCTGGGGGCTGTCTTAGGCCTTAGGGTTAGGGGTCGGGCGGTTTTCAGGGCTGGGGGGCTGTCTTAGGCCTTAGGGCTAGGGGTCGGGTGGTTTTCAGGGCTGGGGGCTATATTAGGGCTAGGGGTTGGGCGGTTTTCAGGGCTGGGGGGCTGTCTTAGGCCTTAGGGCTAGGGGTCGGGCGGTTTTCAGGGCTGGGGGACTGTCTTAGGCCTTAGGGCTAGGGGTCGGGCCATTTTCAGGGCTGGGGGGCTGTCTTAGGCCTTAGGGCTAAGGGTCAGGAGGTTTATAGGGCTGGGGGGCTGTCTTAGGCCTTAGGGCTAGGGGTCGGGCCGTTTTCAGGGCTGGGGGGCTGTCTTAGGCCTTAGGGCTAGGGGTCGGGAGGTTTATAGGGCTGGTGGGGCTGTATTAGGGCTGGGGAGAGCTGCGGTAGGTGTTGGTGCTAGGGCTAAGGGCTGGGGTAGGGTTGGTTTTTATGGCTTAGGGTATTGGGTGGGTGGGCCCGGTATTCTGTCTTAGGTCTCAGGGGTGGGGGCGGTTTAGTTTTTAGGGCTGGGGGGCCGGTCTTAGGCCTTAGGGCTAGGGGTTGGGCAGTTTTCAGGGCTGGGGGCTGTCTTAGGCCTTAGGGCTAGGGGTCGGGCCATTTTCAGGGCTGGGGGGCTGTCTTAGGCCTTAGGGCTAGGGGTCGGGCCGTTTTCAGGGCTGGGGGGCTGTCTTAGGCCTTAGGGCTAGGGGTCGGGCCGTTTTCAGGGCTGGGGGGGCTGTCTTAGGCCTTAGGGCTAGGGGTCGGGTGGTTTTCAGGGCTGGGGGGCTATATTAGGGCTAGGGGTCGGGCGGGTTTCAGGGCTGGGGGCTGTCTTAGGCCTTAGGGCTAGGGGTTGGGCAGTTTTCAGGGCTGGGGGGCTGTCTTAGGCCTTAGGGCTAGGGGTCCGGCGGTTTATAGGGCTGGGGGGGCTGTATTAGGGCTGGGGAGAGCTGCGGTAGGTGTCAGTGCTAGGGCTAAGGGCTGGGGTAGGGTTGGTTTTTATGGCTTAGGGTATTGGGTGGGTGGGCCCGGTATTCGGTCTTAGGTCTCAGGGGTGGTGGGCGGTTTAGTTTTTAGGGCTGGGGGGGCCGGTCTTAGGCCTGAGGGATAGGGGTTGGGCAGTTTTCAGGGCTGGGGACTGTCTTAGGCCTTAGGGCTAGGGGTTGGGCAGTTTTCAGGGCTGGGGGGCTGTCTTAGGCCTTAGGGCTAGGGGTCCGGCGGTTTATAGGGCTGGGGGGCTGTATTAGGGCTGGGGAGAGCTGCGGTAGGTGTCAGTGCTAGGGCTAAGGGCTGGGGTAGGGTTGGTTTTTATGGCTTAGGGTATTGGGTGGGTGGGCCCGGTATTCGGTCTTAGGTCTCAGGGGTGGTGGGCGGTTTAGTTTTTAGGGCTGGGGGGCCGGTCTTAGGCCTGAGGGATAGGGGTTGGGCAGTTTTCAGGGCTGGGGACTGTCTTAGGCCTTAGGGCTAGGGGTTGGGCAGTTTTCAGGGCTGGGGGGCTGTCTTAGGCCTTAGGGCTAGGGGTCCGGCGGTTTATAGGGCTGGGGGGCTGTATTAGGGCTGGGGAGAGCTGCGGTAGGTGTCAGTGCTAGGGCTAAGGGCTGGGGTAGGGTTGGTTTTTATGGCTTAGGGTATTGGGTGGGTGGGCCCGGTATTCGGTCTTAGGTCTCAGGGGTGGTGGGCGGTTTAGTTTTAGGGCTGGGGGGCCGGTTTTAGGCCTGAGGGATAGGGGTTGGGCAGTTTTCAGGGCTGGGGGCTGTCTTAGGCCTTAGGGCTAGGGGTCGGGCAGGTTTCAGGGCTGGGGGGCTGTCTTAGGCCTTAGGGTTAGGGGTCGGGCGGTTTTCAGGGCTGAGGGGCTGCCTTAGGCCTTAGGGCTAGGGGATGGGCGGTTTATAGGGCTGGGGGGCTGTCTTAGGGCTTAGGGCTAGGGGTCGGGCAGTTTTCAGGGCTGGGGGGCTGTCTTAGGCCTTAGGGCTAGGGGTCGGGCGGTTTATAGGGCTGGGGGGCTGTATTAGGGCTGGGGAGAGTTGCGGTAGGTGTCGGTGCTAGGGCTAAGGGCTGGGGTAGGGTTGGTTTTTATGGCTTAGTGTATTGGGTGGGTGGGCCCGATATTCTGTCTTAGGTCTCAGAGGTGGGGGTGGTTTAGTTTTTAGGGCTGCGGGGCCAGTCTTAGGCCTAAGGGCTAGGGGTTGGGCAGTTTTCAGGGCTGGGGGGCTGTCTTAGGCCTTAGGGCTAGGGGTAGGGCGGTTTTCAGGGCTGGGGGCTGTCTTAGGTCTTAGGGTTAGGGGTCGGGTGGTTTTCGGGCTGGAGGCTGTCTTAGGGGCTAGGGGTAGGGCGGTTTTCAGGGCTGGGGGGCTGTCTTAGGCCTTAGGCCTAGGGGTCGGGTGATTTATAGGGCTGGGGGGCTGTCTTAGGCCTTAGGGCTAGGGGTCGGGCGGGTTTCAGGGCTGGGGGGCTGTCTTAGGCCTTAGGGCTAGGGGTCGGGCGCTTTTCAGGGCTTGGGGGCTGTCTTAGGCCTTAGGCCTAGGGGTCGGTGATTTATAGGGCTGGGGGGCTGTCTTAGGCCTTAGGGCTAGGGGTCGGGCGGTTTTCAGGACTGGGGGGCTGTCTTAGGCCTTAGGGCTAGGAGTCGGGCGGGTTTCAGGGCTGGGGGCTGTCTTAGGCCTTAGGGTTAGGGGTCGGGCGGTTTTCAGGGCTGGGGGCTGTCTTAGGCCTTAGGGCTAGGGGTCGGGTGGTTTTCAGGGCTGGGGGGCTATATTAGGGCTAGGGGTTGGGCGGTTTTCAGGGCTGGGGGGCTGTCTTAGGCCTTAGGGCTAGGGGTCGGGCGGTTTTCAGGGCTGGGGGACTGTCTTAGGCCTTAGGGCTAGGGGTCGGGCCATTTTCAGGGCTGGGGGGCTGTCTTAGGCCTTAGGGCTAAGGGTCAGGAGGTTTATAGGGCTGGGGGGCTGTCTTAGGCCTTAGGGCTAGGGGTCGGGCCGTTTTCAGGGCTGGGGGGGCTGTCTTAGGCCTTAGGGCTAGGGGTCGGGAGGTTTATAGGGCTGGTGGGGCTGTATTAGGGCTGGGGAGAGCTGCGGTAGGTGTTGGTGCTAGGGCTAAGGGCTGGGGTAGGGTTGGTTTTTATGGCTTAGGGTATTGGGTGGGTGGGCCCGGTATTCTGTCTTAGGTCTCAGGGGTGGGGGGCGGTTTAGTTTTTAGGGCTGGGGGGGCCGGTCTTAGGCCTTAGGGCTAGGGGTTGGGCAGTTTTCAGGGCTGGGGGGCTGTCTTAGGCCTTAGGGCTAGGGGTCGGGCCATTTTCAGGGCTGGGGGGCTGTCTTAGGCCTTAGGGCTAGGGGTCGGGCCGTTTTCAGGGCTGGGGGGCTGTCTTAGGCCTTAGGGCTAGGGGTCGGGCCGTTTTCAGGGCTGGGGGGCTGTCTTAGGCCTTAGGGCTAGGGGTCGGGTGGTTTTCAGGGCTGGGGGGCTATATTAGGGCTAGGGGTCGGGCGGGTTTCAGGGCTGGGGGCTGTCTTAGGCCTTAGGGCTAGGGGTTGGGCAGTTTTCAGGGCTGGGGGGCTGTCTTAGGCCTTAGGGCTAGGGGTCCGGCGGTTTATAGGGCTGGGGGGCTGTATTAGGGCTGGGGAGAGCTGCGGTAGGTGTCAGTGCTAGGGCTAAGGGCTGGGGTAGGGTTGGTTTTTATGGCTTAGGGTATTGGGTGGGTGGGCCCGGTATTCGGTCTTAGGTCTCAGGGGTGGTGGGCGGTTTAGTTTTTAGGGCTGGGGGGCCGGTCTTAGGCCTGAGGGATAGGGGTTGGGCAGTTTTCAGGGCTGGGGACTGTCTTAGGCCTTAGGGCTAGGGGTTGGGCAGTTTTCAGGGCTGGGGGGCTGTCTTAGGCCTTAGGGCTAGGGGTCCGGCGGTTTATAGGGCTGGGGGGCTGTATTAGGGCTGGGGAGAGCTGCGGTAGGTGTCAGTGCTAGGGCTAAGGGCTGGGGTAGGGTTGGTTTTTATGGCTTAGGGTATTGGGTGGGTGGGCCCGGTATTCGGTCTTAGGTCTCAGGGGTGGTGGGCGGTTTAGTTTTTAGGGCTGGGGGGCCGGTTTTAGGCCTGAGGGATAGGGGTTGGGCAGTTTTCAGGGCTGGGGGCTGTCTTAGGCCTTAGGGCTAGGGGTCGGGCAGGTTTCAGGGCTGGGGGGCTGTCTTAGGCCTTAGGGTTAGGGGTCGGGCGGTTTTCAGGGCTGAGGGGCTGCCTTAGGCCTTAGGGCTAGGGGATGGGCGGTTTATAGGGCTGGGGGGCTGTCTTAGGGCTTAGGGCTAGGGGTCGGGCAGTTTTCAGGGCTGGGGGGCTGTCTTAGGCCTTAGGGCTAGGGGTCGGGCGGTTTATAGGGCTGGGGGGCTGTATTAGGGCTGGGGAGAGTTGCGGTAGGTGTCGGTGCTAGGGCTAAGGGCTGGGGTAGGGTTGGTTTTTATGGCTTAGTGTATTGGGTGGGTGGGCCCGATATTCTGTCTTAGGTCTCAGAGGTGGGGGTGGTTTAGTTTTTAGGGCTGCGGGGCCAGTCTTAGGCCTAAGGGCTAGGGGTTGGGCAGTTTTCAGGGCTGGGGGGCTGTCTTAGGCCTTAGGGCTAGGGGTAGGGCGGTTTTCAGGGCTGGGGGCTGTCTTAGGTCTTAGGGTTAGGGGTCGGGTGGTTTTCGGGCTGGAGGCTGTCTTAGGGCTAGGGGTAGGGCGGTTTTCAGGGCTGGGGGGCTGTCTTAGGCCTTAGGCCTAGGGGTCGGGTGATTTATAGGGCTGGGGGGCTGTCTTAGGCCTTAGGGCTAGGGGTCGGGCGGGTTTCAGGGCTGGGGGGCTGTCTTAGGCCTTAGGGCTAGGGGTCGGGCGCTTTTCAGGGCTTGGGGGCTGTCTTAGGCCTTAGGCCTAGGGGTCGGTGATTTATAGGGCTGGGGGGCTGTCTTAGGCCTTAGGGCTAGGGGTCGGGCGGTTTTCAGGACTGGGGGCTGTCTTAGGCCTTAGGGCTAGGAGTCGGGCGGGTTTCAGGGCTGGGGGCTGTCTTAGGCCTTAGGGTTAGGGGTCGGGCGGTTTTCAGGGCTGGGGGGCTGTCTTAGGCCTTAGGGCTAGGGGTCGGGTGGTTTTCAGGGCTGGGGGGCTATATTAGGGCTAGGGGTTGGGCGGTTTTCAGGGCTGGGGGGCTGTCTTAGGCCTTAGGGCTAGGGGTCGGGCGGTTTTCAGGGCTGGGGGACTGTCTTAGGCCTTAGGGCTAGGGGTCGGGCCATTTTCAGGGCTGGGGGGCTGTCTTAGGCCTTAGGGCTAAGGGTCAGGAGGTTTATAGGGCTGGGGGGCTGTCTTAGGCCTTAGGGCTAGGGGTCGGGCCGTTTTCAGGGCTGGGGGGCTGTCTTAGGCCTTAGGGCTAGGGGTCGGGAGGTTTATAGGGCTGGTGGGGCTGTATTAGGGCTGGGGAGAGCTGCGGTAGGTGTTGGTGCTAGGGCTAAGGGCTGGGGTAGGGTTGGTTTTTATGGCTTAGGGTATTGGGTGGGTGGGCCCGGTATTCTGTCTTAGGTCTCAGGGGTGGGGGGCGGTTTAGTTTTTAGGGCTGGGGGGCCGGTCTTAGGCCTTAGGGCTAGGGGTTGGGCAGTTTTCAGGGCTGGGGGGCTGTCTTAGGCCTTAGGGCTAGGGGTCGGGCCATTTTCAGGGCTGGGGGCTGTCTTAGGCCTTAGGGCTAGGGGTCGGGCCGTTTTCAGGGCTGGGGGGCTGTCTTAGGCCTTAGGGCTAGGGGTCGGGCCGTTTTCAGGGCTGGGGGGCTGTCTTAGGCCTTAGGGCTAGGGGTCGGGTGGTTTTCAGGGCTGGGGGGCTATATTAGGGCTAGGGGTCGGGCGGGTTTCAGGGCTGGGGGCTGTCTTAGGCCTTAGGGCTAGGGGTTGGGCAGTTTTCAGGGCTGGGGGGCTGTCTTAGGCCTTAGGGCTAGGGGTCCGGCGGTTTATAGGGCTGGGGGGCTGTATTAGGGCTGGGGAGAGCTGCGGTAGGTGTCAGTGCTAGGGCTAAGGGCTGGGGTAGGGTTGGTTTTTATGGCTTAGGGTATTGGGTGGGTGGGCCCGGTATTCGGTCTTAGGTCTCAGGGGTGGTGGGCGGTTTAGTTTTTAGGGCTGGGGGGCCGGTCTTAGGCCTGAGGGATAGGGGTTGGGCAGTTTTCAGGGCTGGGGACTGTCTTAGGCCTTAGGGCTAGGGGTTGGGCAGTTTTCAGGGCTGGGGGCTGTCTTAGGCCTTAGGGCTAGGGGTCCGGCGGTTTATAGGGCTGGGGGGCTGTATTAGGGCTGGGGAGAGCTGCGGTAGGTGTCAGTGCTAGGGCTAAGGGCTGGGGTAGGGTTGGTTTTTATGGCTTAGGGTATTGGGTGGGTGGGCCCGGTATTCGGTCTTAGGTCTCAGGGGTGGTGGGCGGTTTAGTTTTTAGGGCTGGGGGGCCGGTCTTAGGCCTGAGGGATAGGGGTTGGGCAGTTTTCAGGGCTGGGGACTGTCTTAGGCCTTAGGAGCTAGGGGTTGGGCAGTTTTCAGGGCTGGGGGGCTGTCTTAGGCCTTAGGGCTAGGGGTCCGGCGGTTTATAGGGCTGGGGGGCTGTATTAGGGCTGGGGAGAGCTGCGGTAGGTGTCAGTGCTAGGGCTAAGGGCTGGGGTAGGGTTGGTTTTTATGGCTTAGGGTATTGGGTGGGTGGGCCCGGTATTCGGTCTTAGGTCTCAGGGGTGGTGGGCGGTTTAGTTTTAGGGCTGGGGGGCCGGTTTTAGGCCTGAGGGATAGGGGTTGGGCAGTTTTCAGGGCTGGGGGCTGTCTTAGGCCTTAGGGCTAGGGGTCGGGCAGGTTTCAGGGCTGGGGGGCTGTCTTAGGCCTTAGGGTTAGGGGTCGGGCGGTTTTCAGGGCTGAGGGGCTGCCTTAGGCCTTAGGGCTAGGGGATGGGCGGTTTATAGGGCTGGGGGGCTGTCTTAGGGCTTAGGGCTAGGGGTCGGGCAGTTTTCAGGGCTGGGGGGCTGTCTTAGGCCTTAGGGCTAGGGGTCGGGCGGTTTATAGGGCTGGGGGGCTGTATTAGGGCTGGGGAGAGTTGCGGTAGGTGTCGGTGCTAGGGCTAAGGGCTGGGGTAGGGTTGGTTTTTATGGCTTAGTGTATTGGGTGGGTGGGCCCGATGTTCTGTCTTAGGTCTCAGAGGTGGGGGGTGGTTTAGTTTTTAGGGCTGCGGGGCCAGTCTTAGGCCTAAGGGCTAGGGGTTGGGCAGTTTTCAGGGCTGGGGGGCTGTCTTAGGCCTTAGGGCTAGGGGTAGGGGCGGTTTTCAGGGCTGGGGGCTGTCTTAGGTCTTAGGGTTAGGGGTCGGGTGGTTTTCGGGCTGGAGGCTGTCTTAGGGCTAGGGGTAGGGCGGTTTTCAGGGCTGGGGGGCTGTCTTAGGCCTTAGGCCTAGGGGTCGGGTGATTTATAGGGCTGGGGGGCTGTCTTAGGCCTTAGGGCTAGGGGTCGGGCGGGTTTCAGGGCTGGGGGGCTGTCTTAGGCCTTAGGGCTAGGGGTCGGGCGCTTTTCAGGGCTTGGGGGCTGTCTTAGGCCTTAGGCCTAGGGGTCGGTGATTTATAGGGCTGGGGGCTGTCTTAGGCCTTAGGGCTAGGGGTCGGGCGGTTTTCAGGACTGGGGGGCTGTCTTAGGCCTTAGGGCTAGGAGTCGGGCGGGTTTCAGGGCTGGGGGCTGTCTTAGGCCTTAGGGTTAGGGGTCGGGCGGTTTTCAGGGCTGGGGGGCTGTCTTAGGCCTTAGGGCTAGGGGTCGGGTGGTTTTCAGGGCTGGGGGGCTATATTAGGGCTAGGGGTTGGGCGGTTTTCAGGGCTGGGGGGCTGTCTTAGGCCTTAGGGCTAGGGGTCGGGCGGTTTTCAGGGCTGGGGGACTGTCTTAGGCCTTAGGGCTAGGGGTCGGGCCATTTTCAGGGCTGGGGGGCTGTCTTAGGCCTTAGGGCTAAGGGTCAGGAGGTTTATAGGGCTGGGGGGCTGTCTTAGGCCTTAGGGCTAGGGGTCGGGCCGTTTTCAGGGCTGGGGGGGCTGTCTTAGGCCTTAGGGCTAGGGGTCGGGTGGTTTTCAGGGCTGGGGGGCTATATTAGGGCTAGGGGTCGGGCGGGTTTCAGGGCTGGGGGCTGTCTTAGGCCTTAGGGCTAGGGGTTGGGCAGTTTTCAGGGCTGGGGGGCTGTCTTAGGCCTTAGGGCTAGGGGTCCGGCGGTTTATAGGGCTGGGGGGCTGTATTAGGGCTGGGGAGAGCTGCGGTAGGTGTCAGTGCTAGGGCTAAGGGCTGGGGTAGGGTTGGTTTTTATGGCTTAGGGTATTGGGTGGGTGGGCCCGGTATTCGGTCTTAGGTCTCAGGGGTGGTGGGCGGTTTAGTTTTTAGGGCTGGGGGCCGGTCTTAGGCCTGAGGGATAGGGGTTGGGCAGTTTTCAGGGCTGGGGACTGTCTTAGGCCTTAGGGCTAGGGGTTGGGCAGTTTTCAGGGCTGGGGGCTGTCTTAGGCCTTAGGGCTAGGGGTCCGGCGGTTTATAGGGCTGGGGGGCTGTATTAGGGCTGGGGAGAGCTGCGGTAGGTGTCAGTGCTAGGGCTAAGGGCTGGGGTAGGGTTGGTTTTTATGGCTTAGGGTATTGGGTGGGTGGGCCCGGTATTCGGTCTTAGGTCTCAGGGGTGGTGGGCGGTTTAGTTTTTAGGGCTGGGGGGCCGGTCTTAGGCCTGAGGGATAGGGGTTGGGCAGTTTTCAGGGCTGGGGACTGTCTTAGGCCTTAGGGCTAGGGGTTGGGCAGTTTTCAGGGCTGGGGGGCTGTCTTAGGCCTTAGGGCTAGGGGTCCGGCGGTTTATAGGGCTGGGGGGCTGTATTAGGGCTGGGGAGAGCTGCGGTAGGTGTCAGTGCTAGGGCTAAGGGCTGGGGTAGGGTTGGTTTTTATGGCTTAGGGTATTGGGTGGGTGGGCCCGGTATTCGGTCTTAGGTCTCAGGGGTGGTGGGCGGTTTAGTTTTTAGGGCTGGGGGGCCGGTTTTAGGCCTGAGGGATAGGGGTTGGGCAGTTTTCAGGGCTGGGGGCTGTCTTAGGCCTTAGGGCTAGGGGTCGGGCAGGTTTCAGGGCTGGGGGGCTGTCTTAGGCCTTAGGGTTAGGGGTCGGGCGGTTTTCAGGGCTGAGGGGCTGCCTTAGGCCTTAGGGCTAGGGGATGGGCGGTTTATAGGGCTGGGGGGCTGTCTTAGGGCTTAGGGCTAGGGGTCGGGCAGTTTTCAGGGCTGGGGGGCTGTCTTAGGCCTTAGGGCTAGGGGTCGGGCGGTTTATAGGGCTGGGGGGCTGTATTAGGGCTGGGGAGAGTTGCGGTAGGTGTCGGTGCTAGGGCTAAGGGCTGGGGTAGGGTTGGTTTTATGGCTTAGTGTATTGGGTGGGTGGGCCCGATATTCTGTCTTAGGTCTCAGAGGTGGGGGGTGGTTTAGTTTTTAGGGCTGCGGGGCCAGTCTTAGGCCTAAGGGCTAGGGGTTGGGCAGTTTTCAGGGCTGGGGGGCTGTCTTAGGCCTTAGGGCTAGGGGTAGGGGCGGTTTTCAGGGCTGGGGGCTGTCTTAGGTCTTAGGGTTAGGGGTCGGGTGGTTTTCGGGCTGGAGGCTGTCTTAGGGCTAGGGGTAGGGCGGTTTTCAGGGCTGGGGGGCTGTCTTAGGCCTTAGGCCTAGGGGTCGGGTGATTTATAGGGCTGGGGGCTGTCTTAGGCCTTAGGGCTAGGGGTCGGGCGGGTTTCAGGGCTGGGGGGCTGTCTTAGGCCTTAGGGCTAGGGGTCGGGCGCTTTTCAGGGCTTGGGGGCTGTCTTAGGCCTTAGGCCTAGGGGTCGGTGATTTATAGGGCTGGGGGGCTGTCTTAGGCCTTAGGGCTAGGGGTCGGGCGGTTTTCAGGACTGGGGGGCTGTCTTAGGCCTTAGGGCTAGGAGTCGGGCGGGTTTCAGGGCTGGGGGCTGTCTTAGGCCTTAGGGTTAGGGGTCGGGCGGTTTTCAGGGCTGGGGGGCTGTCTTAGGCCTTAGGGCTAGGGGTCGGGTGGTTTTCAGGGCTGGGGGGCTATATTAGGGCTAGGGGTTGGGCGGTTTTCAGGGCTGGGGGGCTGTCTTAGGCCTTAGGGCTAGGGGTCGGGCGGTTTTCAGGGCTGGGGGACTGTCTTAGGCCTTAGGGCTAGGGGTCGGGCCATTTTCAGGGCTGGGGGGCTGTCTTAGGCCTTAGGGCTAAGGGTCAGGAGGTTTATAGGGCTGTCTTAGGCCTTAGGGCTAGGGGTCGGGCCGTTTTCAGGGCTGGGGGGCTGTCTTAGGCCTTAGGGCTAGGGGTCGGGAGGTTTATAGGGCTGGTGGGGCTGTATTAGGGCTGGGGAGAGCTGCGGTAGGTGTTGGTGCTAGGGCTAAGGGCTGGGGTAGGGTTGGTTTTTATGGCTTAGGGTATTGGGTGGGTGGGCCCGGTATTCTGTCTTAGGTCTCAGGGGTGGGGGGCGGTTTAGTTTTTAGGGCTGGGGGGCCGGTCTTAGGCCTTAGGGCTAGGGGTTGGGCAGTTTTCAGGGCTGGGGGCTGTCTTAGGCCTTAGGGCTAGGGGTCGGGCCATTTTCAGGGCTGGGGGCTGTCTTAGGCCTTAGGGCTAGGGGTCGGGCCGTTTTCAGGGCTGGGGGGCTATATTAGGGCTAGGGGTCGGGCGGGTTTCAGGGCTGGGGGCTGTCTTAGGCCTTAGGGCTAGGGGTTGGGCAGTTTTCAGGGCTGGGGGGCTGTCTTAGGCCTTAGGGCTAGGGGTCCGGCGGTTTATAGGGCTGGGGGGCTGTATTAGGGCTGGGGAGAGCTGCGGTAGGTGTCAGTGCTAGGGCTAAGGGCTGGGGTAGGGTTGGTTTTTATGGCTTAGGGTATTGGGTGGGTGGGCCCGGTATTCGGTCTTAGGTCTCAGGGGTGGTGGGCGGTTTAGTTTTTAGGGCTGGGGGGCCGGTCTTAGGCCTGAGGGATAGGGGTTGGGCAGTTTTCAGGGCTGGGGGCTGTCTTAGGCCTTAGGGCTAGGGGTCGGGCAGGTTTCAGGGCTGGGGGGCTGTCTTAGGCCTTAGGGTTAGGGGTCGGGCGGTTTTCAGGGCTGAGGGGCTGCCTTAGGCCTTAGGGCTAGGGGATGGGCGGTTTATAGGGCTGGGGGGCTGTCTTAGGGCTTAGGGCTAGGGGTCGGGCAGTTTTCAGGGCTGGGGGGCTGTCTTAGGCCTTAGGGCTAGGGGTCGGGCGGTTTATAGGGCTGGGGGGCTGTATTAGGGCTGGGGAGAGTTGCGGTAGGTGTCGGTGCTAGGGCTAAGGGCTGGGGTAGGGTTGGTTTTTATGGCTTAGTGTATTGGGTGGGTGGGCCCGATATTCTGTCTTAGGTCTCAGAGGTGGGGGGTGGTTTAGTTTTTAGGGCTGCGGGGCCAGTCTTAGGCCTAAGGGCTAGGGGTTGGGCAGTTTTCAGGGCTGGGGGGCTGTCTTAGGCCTTAGGGCTAGGGGTAGGGCGGTTTTCAGGGCTGGGGGCTGTCTTAGGTCTTAGGGTTAGGGGTCGGGTGGTTTTCGGGCTGGAGGCTGTCTTAGGGCTAGGGGTAGGGCGGTTTTCAGGGCTGGGGGGCTGTCTTAGGCCTTAGGCCTAGGGGTCGGGTGATTTATAGGGCTGGGGGCTGTCTTAGGCCTTAGGGCTAGGGGTCGGGCGGGTTTCAGGGCTGGGGGCTGTCTTAGGCCTTAGGGCTAGGGGTCGGGCGCTTTTCAGGGCTTGGGGGCTGTCTTAGGCCTTAGGCCTAGGGGTCGGTGATTTATAGGGCTGGGGGGCTGTCTTAGGCCTTAGGGCTAGGGGTCGGGCGGTTTTCAGGACTGGGGGGCTGTCTTAGGCCTTAGGGCTAGGAGTCGGGCGGGTTTCAGGGCTGGGGGCTGTCTTAGGCCTTAGGGTTAGGGGTCGGGCGGTTTTCAGGGCTGGGGGGCTGTCTTAGGCCTTAGGGCTAGGGGTCGGGTGGTTTTCAGGGCTGGGGGGCTATATTAGGGCTAGGGGTTGGGCGGTTTTCAGGGCTGGGGGGCTGTCTTAGGCCTTAGGGCTAGGGGTCGGGCGGTTTTCAGGGCTGGGGGACTGTCTTAGGCCTTAGGGCTAGGGGTCGGGCCATTTTCAGGGCTGGGGGGCTGTCTTAGGCCTTAGGGCTAAGGGTCAGGAGGTTTATAGGGCTGTCTTAGGCCTTAGGGCTAGGGGTCGGGCCGTTTTCAGGGCTGGGGGGCTGTCTTAGGCCTTAGGGCTAGGGGTCGGGAGGTTTATAGGGCTGGTGGGGCTGTATTAGGGCTGGGGAGAGCTGCGGTAGGTGTTGGTGCTAGGGCTAAGGGCTGGGGTAGGGTTGGTTTTTATGGCTTAGGGTATTGGGTGGGTGGGCCCGGTATTCTGTCTTAGGTCTCAGGGGTGGGGGGCGGTTTAGTTTTTAGGGCTGGGGGGGCCGGTCTTAGGCCTTAGGGCTAGGGGTTGGGCAGTTTTCAGGGCTGGGGGGCTGTCTTAGGCCTTAGGGCTAGGGGTCGGGCCATTTTCAGGGCTGGGGGGCTGTCTTAGGCCTTAGGGCTAGGGGTCGGGTCGTTTTCAGGGCTGGAGGGCTATATTAGGGCTAGGGGTCGGGCGGGTTTCAGGGCTGGGGGCTGTCTTAGGCCTTAGGGCTAGGGGTTGGGCAGTTTTCAGGGCTGGGGGGCTGTCTTAGGCCTTAGGGCTAGGGGTCCGGCGGTTTATAGGGCTGGGGGGCTGTATTAGGGCTGGGGAGAGCTGCGGTAGGTGTCAGTGCTAGGGCTAAGGGCTGGGGTAGGGTTGGTTTTTATGGCTTAGGGTATTGGGTGGGTGGGCCCGGTATTCGGTCTTAGGTCTCAGGGGTGGTGGGCGGTTTAGTTTTTAGGGCTGGGGGGCCGGTCTTAGGCCTGAGGGATAGGGGTTGGGCAGTTTTCAGGGCTGGGGGCTGTCTTAGGCCTTAGGGCTAGGGGTCGGGCAGGTTTCAGGGCTGGGGGGCTGTCTTAGGCCTTAGGGTTAGGGGTCGGGCGGTTTTCAGGGCTGAGGGGCTGCCTTAGGCCTTAGGGCTAGGGGATGGGCGGTTTATAGGGCTGGGGGCTGTCTTAGGGCTTAGGGCTAGGGGTCGGGCAGTTTTCAGGGCTGGGGGGGCTGTCTTAGGCCTTAGGGCTAGGGGTCGGGCGGTTTATAGGGCTGGGGGGCTGTATTAGGGCTGGGGAGAGTTGCGGTAGGTGTCGGTGCTAGGGCTAAGGGCTGGGGTAGGGTTGGTTTTTATGGCTTAGTGTATTGGGTGGGTGGGCCCGATATTCTGTCTTAGGTCTCAGAGGTGGGGGTGGTTTAGTTTTTAGGGCTGCGGGGCCAGTCTTAGGCCTAAGGGCTAGGGGTTGGGCAGTTTTCAGGGCTGGGGGGCTGTCTTAGGCCTTAGGGCTAGGGGTAGGGCGGTTTTCAGGGCTGGGGGCTGTCTTAGGTCTTAGGGTTAGGGGTCGGGTGGTTTTCGGGCTGGAGGCTGTCTTAGGGCTAGGGGTAGGGCGGTTTTCAGGGCTGGGGGGCTGTCTTAGGCCTTAGGCCTAGGGGTCGGGTGATTTATAGGGCTGGGGGGCTGTCTTAGGCCTTAGGGCTAGGGGTCGGGCGGGTTTCAGGGCTGGGGGGCTGTCTTAGGCCTTAGGGCTAGGGGTCGGGCGCTTTTCAGGGCTTGGGGGCTGTCTTAGGCCTTAGGCCTAGGGGTCGGTGATTTATAGGGCTGGGGGGCTGTCTTAGGCCTTAGGGCTAGGGGTCGGGCGGTTTTCAGGACTGGGGGGCTGTCTTAGGCCTTAGGGCTAGGAGTCGGGCGGGTTTCAGGGCTGGGGGCTGTCTTAGGCCTTAGGGTTAGGGGTCGGGCGGTTTTCAGGGCTGGGGGGCTGTCTTAGGCCTTAGGGCTAGGGGTCGGGTGGTTTTCAGGGCTGGGGGGCTATATTAGGGCTAGGGGTTGGGCGGTTTTCAGGGCTGGGGGGCTGTCTTAGGCCTTAGGGCTAGGGGTCGGGCGGTTTTCAGGGCTGGGGGACTGTCTTAGGCCTTAGGGCTAGGGGTCGGGCCATTTTCAGGGCTGGGGGGCTGTCTTAGGCCTTAGGGCTAAGGGTCAGGAGGTTTATAGGGCTGGGGGCTGTCTTAGGCCTTAGGGCTAGGGGTCGGGCCGTTTTCAGGGCTGGGGGGCTGTCTTAGGCCTTAGGGCTAGGGGTCGGGAGGTTTATAGGGCTGGTGGGGCTGTATTAGGGCTGGGGAGAGCTGCGGTAGGTGTTGGTGCTAGGGCTAAGGGCTGGGGTAGGGTTGGTTTTTATGGCTTAGGGTATTGGGTGGGTGGGCCCGGTATTCTGTCTTAGGTCTCAGGGGTGGGGGCGGTTTAGTTTTTAGGGCTGCGGGGGCCGGTCTTAGGCCTTAGGGCTAGGGGTTGGGCAGTTTTCAGGGCTGGGGGGCTGTCTTAGGCCTTAGGGCTAGGGGTCGGGCCATTTTCAGGGCTGGGGGGCTGTCTTAGGCCTTAGGGCTAGGGGTCGGGCGGTTTTCAGGACTGGGGGGCTGTCTTAGGCCTTAGGGCTAGGAGTCGGGCGGGTTTCAGGGCTGGGGGCTGTCTTAGGCCTTAGGGTTAGGGGTCGGGCGGTTTTCAGGGCTGGGGGCTGTCTTAGGCCTTAGGGCTAGGGGTCGGGTGGTTTTCAGGGCTGGGGGGCTATATTAGGGCTAGGGGTTGGGCGGTTTTCAGGGCTGGGGGGCTGTCTTAGGCCTTAGGGCTAGGGGTCGGGCGGTTTTCAGGGCTGGGGGACTGTCTTAGGCCTTAGGGCTAGGGGTCGGGCCATTTTCAGGGCTGGGGGGCTGTCTTAGGCCTTAGGGCTAAGGGTCAGGAGGTTTATAGGGCTGTCTTAGGCCTTAGGGCTAGGGGTCGGGCCGTTTTCAGGGCTGGGGGGCTGTCTTAGGCCTTAGGGCTAGGGGTCGGGAGGTTTATAGGGCTGGTGGGGCTGTATTAGGGCTGGGGAGAGCTGCGGTAGGTGTTGGTGCTAGGGCTAAGGGCTGGGGTAGGGTTGGTTTTTATGGCTTAGGGTATTGGGTGGGTGGGCCCGGTATTCTGTCTTAGGTCTCAGGGGTGGGGGCGGTTTAGTTTTTAGGGCTGCGGGGCCGGTCTTAGGCCTTAGGGCTAGGGGTTGGGCAGTTTTCAGGGCTGGGGGGCTGTCTTAGGCCTTAGGGCTAGGGGTCGGGCGGTTTTCAGGGCTGGGGGCTGTCTTAGGCCTTAGGGCTAGGGGTCGGGTCGTTTTCAGGGCTGGGGGGCTATATTAGGGCTAGGGGTCGGGCGGGTTTCAGGGCTGGGGGCTGTCTTAGGCCTTAGGGCTAGGGGTTGGGCAGTTTTCAGGGCTGGGGGGCTGTCTTAGGCCTTAGGGCTAGGGGTCCGGCGGTTTATAGGGCTGGGGGGCTGTATTAGGGCCTGGGGAGAGCTGCGGTCAGGTGTCAGTGCTTAGGGCTAAGGGCTGGGGTAGGGTTGGTTTTTATGGCTTAGGGCTATTGGGCTGGGTGGGCCGCGGTATTCGGTCTTAGGTCTCAGGGGTGGTGGGCGGTTTAGTTTTCAGGGCTGGGGGGCCGGTCTTAGGCCTGAGGGATAGGGGTTGGGCAGTTTTCAGGGCTGGGGGCTGTCTTAGGCCTTAGGGCTAGGGGTCGGGCAGGTTTCAGGGCTGGGGGGCTGTCTTAGGCCTTAGGGCTAGGGGTCGGGCGGTTTTCAGGGCTGAGGGGCTGTCTTAGGCCTTAGGGCTAGGGGATCGGGCGGTTTATAGGGCTGGGGGGCTGTCTTAGGGCTTAGGGCTAGGGGTCGGGCAGTTTTCAGGGCTGGGGGGCTGTCTTAGGCCTTAGGGCTAGGGGTCGGGAGGTTTATAGGGCTGGTGGGGCTGTATTAGGGCTGGGGAGAGCTGCGGTAGGTGTTGGTGCTAGGGCTAAGGGCTGGGGTAGGGTTGGTTTTTATGGCTTAGTGTATTGGGTGGGTGGGCCCGATATTCTGTCTTAGGTCTCAGAGGTGGGGGGTGGTTTAGTTTTTAGGGCTGCGGGGCCAGTCTTAGGCCTAAGGGCTAGGGGTTGGGCAGTTTTCAGGGCTGGGGGGCTGTCTTAGGCCTTAGGGCTAGGGGTAGGGCGGTTTTCAGGGCTGGGGGCTGTCTTAGGTCTTAGGGTTAGGGGTCGGGTGGTTTTCGGGCTGGAGGCTGTCTTAGGGCTAGGGGTAGGGCGGTTTTCAGGGCTGGGGGGCTGTCTTAGGCCTTAGGCCTAGGGGTCGGGTGATTTATAGGGCTGGGGGGCTGTCTTAGGCCTTAGGGCTAGGGGTCGGGCGGGTTTCAGGGCTGGGGGGCTGTCTTAGGCCTTAGGGCTAGGGGTCGGGCGCTTTTCAGGGCTTGGGGGCTGTCTTAGGCCTTAGGCCTAGGGGTCGGTGATTTATAGGGCTGGGGGGCTGTCTTAGGCCTTAGGGCTAGGGGTCGGGCGGTTTTCAGGACTGGGGGGCTGTCTTAGGCCTTAGGGCTAGGAGTCGGGCGGGTTTCAGGGCTGGGGGCTGTCTTAGGCCTTAGGGTTAGGGGTCGGGCGGTTTTCAGGGCTGGGGGGCTGTCTTAGGCCTTAGGGCTAGGGGTCGGGTGGTTTTCAGGGCTGGGGGGCTATATTAGGGCTAGGGGTTGGGCGGTTTTCAGGGCTGGGGGGCTGTCTTAGGCCTTAGGGCTAGGGGTCGGGGCGGTTTTCAGGGCTGGGGGACTGTCTTAGGCCTTAGGGCTAGGGGTCGGGCCATTTTCAGGGCTGGGGGGCTGTCTTAGGCCTTAGGGCTAAGGGTCAGGAGGTTTATAGGGCTGGGGGCTGTCTTAGGCCTTAGGGCTAGGGGTCGGGCCGTTTTCAGGGCTGGGGGGCTGTCTTAGGCCTTAGGGCTAGGGGTCGGGAGGTTTATAGGGCTGGTGGGGCTGTATTAGGGCTGGGGAGAGCTGCGGTAGGTGTTGGTGCTAGGGCTAAGGGCTGGGGTAGGGTTGGTTTTTATGGCTTAGGGTATTGGGTGGGTGGGCCCGGTATTCTGTCTTAGGTCTCAGGGGTGGGGGCGGTTTAGTTTTTAGGGCTGCGGGGCCAGTCTTAGGCCCTAAGGGCTAGGGGTTGGGCAGTTTTCAGGGCTGGGGGGCTGTCTTAGGCCTTAGGGCTAGGGGTAGGGCGGTTTTCAGGGCTGGGGGCTGTCTTAGGTCTTAGGGTTAGGGGTCGGGTGGTTTTCGGGCTGGAGGCTGTCTTAGGGCTAGGGGTAGGGCGGTTTTCAGGGCTGGGGGGCTGTCTTAGGCCTTAGGCCTAGGGGTCGGGTGATTTATAGGGCTGGGGGGCTGTCTTAGGCCTTAGGGCTAGGGGTCGGGCGGGTTTCAGGGCTGGGGGCTGTCTTAGGCCTTAGGGCTAGGGGTCGGGCGCTTTTCAGGGCTTGGGGGCTGTCTTAGGCCTTAGGCCTAGGGGTCGGTGATTTATAGGGCTGGGGGGCTGTCTTAGGCCTTAGGGCTAGGGGTCGGGCGGTTTTCAGGACTGGGGGGCTGTCTTAGGCCTTAGGGCTAGGAGTCGGGCGGGTTTCAGGGCTGGGGGCTGTCTTAGGCCTTAGGGTTAGGGGTCGGGCGGTTTTCAGGGCTGGGGGGCTGTCTTAGGCCTTAGGGCTAGGGGTCGGGTGGTTTTCAGGGCTGGGGGGCTATATTAGGGCTAGGGGTTGGGCGGTTTTCAGGGCTGGGGGGCTGTCTTAGGCCTTAGGGCTAGGGGTCGGGCGGTTTTCAGGGCTGGGGGACTGTCTTAGGCCTTAGGGCTAGGGGTCGGGCCATTTTCAGGGCTGGGGGGCTGTCTTAGGCCTTAGGGCTAAGGGTCAGGAGGTTTATAGGGCTGGGGCTGTCTTAGGCCTTGGGGCTAGGGGTCGGGCCGTTTTCAGGGCTGGGGGGCTGTCTTAGGCCTTAGGGCTAGGGGTCGGGAGGTTTATAGGGCTGGTGGGGCTGTATTAGGGCTGGGGAGAGCTGCGGTAGGTGTTGGTGCTAGGGCTAAGGGCTGGGGTAGGGTTGGTTTTTATGGCTTAGGGTATTGGGTGGGTGGGCCCGGTATTCTGTCTTAGGTCTCAGGGGTGGGGGCGGTTTAGTTTTTAGGGCTGCGGGGCCAGTCTTAGGCCTAAGGGCTAGGGGTTGGGCAGTTTTCAGGGCTGGGGGGCTGTCTTAGGCCTTAGGGCTAGGGGTAGGGCGGTTTTCAGGGCTGGGGGCTGTCTTAGGTCTTAGGGTTAGGGGTCGGGTGGTTTTCGGGCTGGAGGCTGTCTTAGGGCTAGGGGTAGGGGCGGTTTTCAGGGCTGGGGGGCTGTCTTAGGCCTTAGGCCTAGGGGTCGGGTGATTTATAGGGCTGGGGGGCTGTCTTAGGCCTTAGGGCTAGGGGTCGGGCGGGTTTCAGGGCTGGGGGCTGTCTTAGGCCTTAGGGCTAGGGGTCGGGCGCTTTTCAGGGCTTGGGGGCTGTCTTAGGCCTTAGGCCTAGGGGTCGGTGATTTATAGGGCTGGGGGGCTGTCTTAGGCCTTGGGGCTAGGAGTCGGGCGGTTTTCAGGACTGGGGGGCTGTCTTAGGCCTTAGGGCTGGGAGTCGGGTCGGGTTTCAGGGCTGAGGGCTGTCTGGGTGGGTGGGCCCGGTATTCGGGTCTTAGGTCTCAGGGGTGGGGGCGGTTTAGTCTTTAGGGCTGGGGGGCTGGTCTTAGGCCTGAGGGCTAGGGGTTGGGCGGTTTTCAGGGCTGGGGGCTGTCTTAGGCCTTAGGGCTAGGGGTCGGGCAGGTTTTCAGGGCTGGGGGGCTGTCTTAGGCCTTAGGGCTAGGGGTCGGGCGGTTTTCAGGGCTGAGGGGCTGTCTTAGGCCTTAGGGCTAGGGGATCGGGCGGTTTATAGGGCTGGGGGCTGTCTTAGGCCTTAGGGCTGAGGGTCGGGCAGTTTTCAGGGCTGGGGGGCTGTCTTAGGCCTTAGGGCTAGGGGTCGGGAGGTTTATAGGGCTGGTGGGGCTGTATTAGGGCTGGGGAGAGCTGCGGTAGGTGTTGGTGCTAGGGCTAAGGGCTGGGGTAGGGTTGGTTTTTATGGCTTAGGGTATTGGGTGGGTGGGCCCGGTATTCTGTCTTAGGTCTCAGGGGTGGGGGCGGTTTAGTTTTTAGGGCTGCGGGGCCAGTCTTAGGCCTAAGGGCTAGGGGT
The DNA here is from genome assembly GCA_963921515.1 of Calotriton arnoldi. NCBI lineage: Eukaryota > Metazoa > Chordata > Amphibia > Caudata > Salamandridae > Calotriton > Calotriton arnoldi. The sequence continues at coordinate 8,674 of CAWUFW010014305.1, read as the reverse complement.
TGGGCAGTTTTCAGGGCTGGGGGGCTGTCTTAGGCCTTAGGGCTAGGGGTAGGGCGGTTTTCAGGGCTGGGGGCTGTCTTAGGTCTTAGGGTTAGGGGTCGGGTGGTTTTCGGGCTGGAGGCTGTCTTAGGGCTAGGGGTCGGGTGGTTTTCAGGGCTGGGGGCTGTCTTAGGCCTTAGGGCTAGGGGTTGGGCGGTTTTCAGGGCTGGGGGGCTGTCTTAGGCCTTAGGGCTAGGGGTCAGGGCGGTTTTCAGGGCTGGGGGCTGTCTTAGGCCTTAGGCCTAGGGGTCGGGTGATTTATAGGGCTGGGGGGCTGTCTTAGGCCTTAGGGCTAGGGGTCGGGCGGGTTTCAGGGCTGGGGGGCTGTCTTAGGCCTTAGGGCTAGGGGTCGGGCGCTTTTCAGGGCTTGGGGGCTGTCTTAGGCCTTAGGCCTAGGGGTCGGTGATTTATAGGGCTGGGGGGCTGTCTTAGGCCTTAGGGCTAGGGGTCGGGCGGTTTTCAGGACTGGGGGGCTGTCTTAGGCCTTAGGGCTAGGAGTCGGGCGGGTTTCAGGGCTGGGGGCTGTCTTAGGCCTTAGGGTTAGGGGTCGGGCGGTTTTCAGGGCTGGGGGGCTGTCTTAGGCCTTAGGGCTAGGGGTCGGGTGGTTTTCAGGGCTGGGGGGCTATATTAGGGCTAGGGGTCGGGCGGGTTTCAGGGCTGGGGGGCTGTCTTAGGCCTTAGGGCTAGGGGTCGGGCGGTTTTCAGGGCTGGGGGCTGTCTTAGGCCTTAGGGCTAGGGGTCCGGCGGTTTATCGGGCTGGGGGGCTGTATTAGGGCTGGGGAGAGCTGCGGTAGGTGTCAGTGCTAGGGCTAAGGGCTGGGGTAGGGTTGGTTTTTATGGCTTAGGGTATTGGGTGGGTGGGCCCGGTATTCGGTCTTAGGTCTCAGGGGTGGTGGGCGGTTTAGTTTTTAGGGCTGGGGGGGCCGGTCTTAGGCCTGAGGGATAGGGGTTGGGCAGTTTTCAGGGCTGGGGGCTGTCTTAGGCCTTAGGGCTAGGGGTTGGGCAGTTTTCAGGGCTGGGGGGCTGTCTTAGGCCTTAGGGCTAGGGGTCGGGCGGTTTATAGGGCTGGGGGGCTGTATTAGGGCTGGGGAGAGCTGCGGTAGGTGTCAGTGCTAGGGCTAAGGGCTGGGGTAGGGTTGGTTTTTATGGCTTAGGGTATTGGGTGGGTGGGCCCGGTATTCGGTCTTAGGTCTCAGGGGCGTTGGGCGGTTTAGTCTTTAGGGCTGGGGGGGCCGGTCTTAGGCCTGAGGGATAGGGGTTGGGCAGTTTTCAGGGCTGGGGACTGTCTTAGGCCTTAGGGCTAGGGGTCCTTAGGCCTTAGGGCTAGGGGTCGGGAGGTTTATAGGGCTGGTGGGGCTGTATTAGGGCTGGGGAGAGCTGCGGTAGGTGTTGGTGCTAGGGCTAAGGGCTGGGGTAGGGTTGGTTTTATGGCTTAGGGTATTGGGTGGGTGGGCCCGGTATTCTGTCTTAGGTCTCAGGGGTGGGGGCGGTTTAGTTTTTAGGGCTGCGGGGCCAGTCTTAGGCCTAAGGGCTAGGGGTTGGGCAGTTTTCAGGGCTGGGGGGCTGTCTTAGGCCTTAGGGCTAGGGGTAGGGGCGGTTTTCAGGGCTGGGGGCTGTCTTAGGTCTTAGGGTTAGGGGTCGGGTGGTTTTCGGGCTGGAGGCTGTCTTAGGGCTAGGGGTAGGGCGGTTTTCAGGGCTGGGGGCTGTCTTGGGCCTTAGGGCTAGGGGTTGGGCGGTTTTCAGGGCTGGGGGGCTGTCTTAGGCCTTAGGGCTAGGGGTCGGGCGCTTTTCAGGGCTTGGGGGCTGTCTTAGGCCTTAGGCCTAGGGGTCGGGTGATTTATAGGGCTGGGGGGCTGTCTTAGGCCTTAGGGCTAGGGGTCGGGCGGTTTTCAGGACTGGGGGCTGTCTTAGGCCTTAGGGCTAGGAGTCGGGCGGGTTTCAGGGCTGGGGGCTGTCTTAGGCCTTAGGGCTAGGGGTCGGGCGGTTTACAGGGCTGGGGGGCTGTCTTAGGCCTTAGGGCTAGGGGTCGGGCGGTTTTCAGGGCTGGGGGCTGTCTAGGCCTTAGGGCTAGGGGTTGGGCGGTTTTCAGGGCTGGGGGGCTGTCTTAGGCCTTAGGGCTAGGGGTCGGGCGGTTTTCAGGGCTGGGGGACTGTCTTAGGCCTTAGGGCTAGGGGTCGGGCCATTTTCAGGGCTGGGGGCTGTCTTAGGCCTTAGGGCTAGGGGTCAGGAGGTTTCAGGGCTGGGGCTGTCTTAGGCCTTAGGGCTAGGGGTCGGGCCGTTTTCAGGGCTGGGGGGCTGTCTTAGGCCTTAGGGCTAGGGGTCGGGAGGTTTATAGGGCTGGTGGGGCTGTATTAGGGCTGGGGAGAGCTGCGGTAGGTGTTGGTGCTAGGGCTAAGGGCTGGGGTAGGGTTGGTTTTTATGGCTTAGGGTATTGGGTGGGTGGGCCCGGTATTCTGTCTTAGGTCTCAGGGGTGGTGGGCGGTTTAGTTTTTAGGGCTGCGGGGGCCAGTCTTAGGCCTGAGGGCTAGGGGTTGGGCAGTTTTCAGGGCTGGGGGCTGTCTTAGGCCTTAGGGCTAGGGGTAGGGCGGTTTTCAGGGCTGGGGGCTGTCTTAGGTCTTAGGGTTAGGGGTCGGGTGGTTTTCGGGCTGGAGGCTGTCTTAGGGCTAGGGGAGAGCGGCGGTTGTCAGGGCTGGGAGGGCTGTCTTAGGCCTTAGGCCTAGGGGTCGGGTGATTTATAGGGCTGGGGGGCTGGTCTTAGGCCTTAGGGCTCAGGGGTCGGGCGGAGTTTCAGGGCTGGGGGGCTGTCTTAGGCCTTAGGGCTAGGGGTCGGGCAGCTTTTCAGGGCTTGGGGGCTGTCTTAGGCCTTAGGCCTAGGGGTCGGTGCATTTATCAGGGCTGGGGGGCTGTCTTAGGCCTTAGGGCTAGGGGTCGGGCGGTTTATCAGGACTGGGGGGCTGTCTTAGGCCTTGGGAGAGCTGCGGTAGGTGCGGTGCTGGGCTTCAGGGCTGGGGGCTAGTCTTAGGCCTTAGGGTTAGGGGTCGGGCGGTTTTCAGGGCTGGGGGGCTGTCTTAGGCCTTAGGGCTAGGGGTCGGTGTGGTTTTCAGGGCTGGGGGGGCTATATTAGGGCTAGGGGTTGGGCGGTTTTCAGGGCTGGGGGGCTGTCTTAGGCCTTAGGGCTAGGGGTCGGGCAGGTTTTCAGGGCTGGGGGACTGTCTTAGGCCTTAGGGCTAGGGGTCGGGCCATTTTCAGGGCTGAGGGGCTGTCTTAGGCCTTAGGGCTAGGGGTCAGGAGGTTTATAGGGCTGGGGCTGTCTTAGGCCTTAGGGCTAGGGGTCGGGCCGTTTTCAGGGCTGGGGGGCTGTCTTAGGCCTTAGGGCTAGGGGTCGGGAGGTTTATAGGGCTGGTGGGGCTGTATTAGGGCTGGGGAGAGCTGCGGTAGGTGTTGGTGCTAGGGCTAAGGGCTGGGGTAGGGTTGGTTTTTATGGCTTAGGGTATTGGGTGGGTGGGCCCGGTATTCTGTCTTAGGTCTCAGGGGTGGGGGGCGGTTTAGTTTTTAGGGCTGCGGGGCCAGTCTTAGGCCTAAGGGCTAGGGGTTGGGCAGTTTTCAGGGCTGGGGGGCTGTCTTAGGCCTTAGGGCTAGGGGTAGAGGCGGTTTTCAGGGCTGGGGGCTGTCTTAGGTCTTAGGGTTAGGGGTCGGGTGGTTTTCGGGCTGGAGGCTGTCTTAGGGCTAGGGGTAGGGCGGTTTTCAGGGCTGGGGGGCTGTCTTAGGCCTTAGGCCTAGGGGTCGGGTGATTTATAGGGCTGGGGGGCTGTCTTAGGCCTTAGGGCTAGGGGTCGGGCGGGTTTCAGGGCTGGGGGGCTGTCTTAGGCCTTAGGGCTAGGGGTCGGGCGCTTTTCAGGGCTTGGGGGCTGTCTTAGGCCTTAGGCCTAGGGGTCGGTGATTTATAGGGCTGGGGGGCTGTCTTAGGCCTTAGGGCTAGGGGTCGGGCGGTTTTCAGGACTGGGGGGCTGTCTTAGGCCTTAGGGCTAGGAGTCGGGGCGGGTTTCAGGGCTGGGGGCTGTCTTAGGCCTTAGGGTTAGGGGTCGGGCGGTTTTCAGGGCTGGGGGGCTGTCTTAGGCCTTAGGGCTAGGGGTCGGGTGGTTTTCAGGGCTGGGGGGCTATATTAGGGCTAGGGGTTGGGCGGTTTTCAGGGCTGGGGGGCTGTCTTAGGCCTTAGGGCTAGGGGTCGGGCGGTTTTCAGGGCTGGGGGACTGTCTTAGGCCTTAGGGCTAGGGGTCGGGCCATTTTCAGGGCTGGGGGCTGTCTTAGGCCTTAGGGCTAAGGGTCAGGAGGTTTATAGGGCTGTCTTAGGCCTTAGGGCTAGGGGTCGGGCCGTTTTCAGGGCTGGGGGGCTGTCTTAGGCCTTAGGGCTAGGGGTCGGGAGGTTTATAGGGCTGGTGGGGCTGTATTAGGGCTGGGGAGAGCTGCGGTAGGTGTTGGTGCTAGGGCTAAGGGCTGGGGTAGGGTTGGTTTTTATGGCTTAGGGTATTGGGTGGGTGGGCCCGGTATTCTGTCTTAGGTCTCAGGGGTGGGGGGCGGTTTAGTTTTTAGGGCTGCGGGGCCAGTCTTAGGCCTAAGGGCTAGGGGTTGGGCAGTTTTCAGGGCTGGGGGGCTGTCTTAGGCCTTAGGGCTAGGGGTAGGGCGGTTTTCAGGGCTGGGGGCTGTCTTAGGTCTTAGGGTTAGGGGTCGGGTGGTTTTCGGGCTGGAGGCTGTCTTAGGGCTAGGGGTAGGGGCGGTTTTCAGGGCTGGGGGGCTGTCTTAGGCCTTAGGCCTAGGGGTCGGAGTGATTTATAGGGCTGGGGGGCTGTCTTAGGCCTTGGGGCTAGGGGTCGGGCGGGTTTCAGGGCTGGGGGGCTGTCTTAGGCCTTAGGGCTAGGGGTCGGGCGCTTTTCAGGGCTTGGGGGCTGTCTTGGGCCTTAGGCCTAGGGGTCGGTGATTTATAGGGCTGGGGGGCTGTCTTGGGCCTTAGGGCTAGGGGTCGGGCGGTTTTCAGGACTGGGGGGCTGTCTTAGGCCTTAGGGCTAGGAGTCGAGGCGGGTTTCAGGGCTGGGGGCTGTCTTAGGCCTTAGGGTTAGGGGTCGGGCGGTTTTCAGGGCTGGGGGCTGTCTTAGGCCTTAGGGCTAGGGGTCGGGTGGTTTTCAGGGCTGGGGGGCTATATTAGGGCTAGGGGTTGGGCGGTTTTCAGGGCTGGGGGGCTGTCTTAGGCCTTAGGGCTAGGGGTCGGGCGGTTTTCAGGGCTGGGGGACTGTCTTAGGCCTTAGGGCTAGGGGTCGGGCCATTTTCAGGGCTGGGGGGCTGTCTTAGGCCTTAGGGCTAAGGGTCAGGAGGTTTATAGGGCTGGGGCTGTCTTAGGCCTTAGGGCTAGAGGTCGGGCCGTTTTCAGGGCTGGGGGGCTGTCTTAGGCCTTAGGGCTAGGGGTCGGGAGGTTTATAGGGCTGGTGGGGCTGTATTAGGGCTGGGGAGAGCTGCGGTAGGTGTTGGTGCTAGGGCTAAGGGCTGGGGTAGGGTTGGTTTTTATGGCTTAGGGTATTGGGTGGGTGGGCCCGGTATTCTGTCTTAGGTCTCAGGGGTGGGGGGCGGTTTAGTTTTTAGGGCTGCGGGGCCAGTCTTAGGCCTAAGGGCTAGGGGTTGGGCAGTTTTCAGGGCTGGGGGGCTGTCTTAGGCCTTAGGGCTAGGGGTAGGGCGGTTTTCAGGGCTGGGGGCTGTCTTAGGTCTTAGGGTTAGGGGTCGGGTGGTTTTCGGGCTGGAGGCTGTCTTAGGGCTAGGGGTAGGGGCGGTTTTCAGGGCTGGGGGGCTGTCTTAGGCCTTAGGCCTAGGGGTCGGAGTGATTTATAGGGCTGGGGGGCTGTCTTAGGCCTTAGGGCTAGGGGTCGGGCGGGTTTCAGGGCTGGGGGGCTGTCTTAGGCCTTAGGGCTAGGGGTCGGGCGCTTTTCAGGGCTTGGGGGCTGTCTTAGGCCTTAGGCCTAGGGGTCGGTGATTTATAGGGCTGGGGGGCTGTCTTAGGCCTTAGGGCTAGGGGTCGGGCGGTTTTCAGGACTGGGGGGCTGTCTTAGGCCTTAGGGCTAGGAGTCGGGGCGGGTTTCAGGGCTGGGGGCTGTCTTAGGCCTTAGGGTTAGGGGTCGGGCGGTTTTCAGGGCTGGGGGGCTGTCTTAGGCCTTAGGGCTAGGGGTCGGGTGGTTTTCAGGGCTGGGGGGCTATATTAGGGCTAGGGGTTGGGCGGTTTTCAGGGCTGGGGGGCTGTCTTAGGCCTTAGGGCTAGGGGTCGGGCGGTTTTCAGGGCTGGGGGACTGTCTTAGGCCTTAGGGCTAGGGGTCGGGCCATTTTCAGGGCTGGGGGGCTGTCTTAGGCCTTAGGGCTAAGGGTCAGGAGGTTTATAGGGCTGTCTTAGGCCTTAGGGCTAGGGGTCGGGCCGTTTTCAGGGCTGGGGGGCTGTCTTAGGCCTTAGGGCTAGGGGTCGGGAGGTTTATAGGGCTGGTGGGGCTGTATTAGGGCTGGGGAGAGCTGCGGTAGGTGTTGGTGCTAGGGCTAAGGGCTGGGGTAGGGTTGGTTTTTATGGCTTAGGGTATTGGGTGGGTGGGCCCGGTATTCTGTCTTAGGTCTCAGGGGTGGGGGGCGGTTTAGTTTTTAGGGCTGCGGGGCCAGTCTTAGGCCTAAGGGCTAGGGGTTGGGCAGTTTTCAGGGCTGGGGGGCTGTCTTAGGCCTTAGGGCTAGGGGTAGGGCGGTTTTCAGGGCTGGGGGCTGTCTTAGGTCTTAGGGTTAGGGGTCGGGTGGTTTTCGGGCTGGAGGCTGTCTTAGGGCTAGGGGTAGGGCGGTTTTCAGGGCTGGGGGGGCTGTCTTGGGCCTTAGGCCTAGGGGTCGGGTGATTTATAGGGCTGGGGGGCTGTCTTAGGCCTTAGGGCTAGGGGTCGGGCGGGTTTCAGGGCTGGGGGGCTGTCTTAGGCCTTAGGGCTAGGGGTCGGGCGCTTTTCAGGGCTTGGGGGCTGTCTTAGGCCTTAGGCCTAGGGGTCGGTGATTTATAGGGCTGGGGGGCTGTCTTAGGCCTTAGGGCTAGAGGTCGGGCGGTTTTCAGGACTGGGGGGCTGTCTTAGGCCTTAGGGCTAGGAGTCGGGCGGGTTTCAGGGCTGGGGGCTGTCTTGGGCCTTAGGGTTAGGGGTCGGGCGGTTTTCAGGGCTGGGGGGCTGTCTTAGGCCTTAGGGCTAGGGGTCGGGTGGTTTTCAGGGCTGGGGGCTATATTAGGGCTAGGGGTTGGGCGGTTTTCAGGGCTGGGGGGCTGTCTTAGGCCTTAGGGCTAGGGGTCGGGCGGTTTTCAGGGCTGGGGGACTGTCTTAGGCCTTAGGGCTAGGGGTCGGGCCATTTTCAGGGCTGGGGGGCTGTCTTAGGCCTTAGGGCTAGGGGTCAGGAGGTTTATAGGGCTGGGGCTGTCTTAGGCCTTAGGGCTAGGGGTCGGGCCGTTTTCAGGGCTGGGGGGCTGTCTTGGGCCTTAGGGCTAGGGGTCGGGAGGTTTATAGGGCTGGTGGGGCTGTATTAGGGCTGGGGAGAGCTGCGGTAGGTGTTGGTGCTAGGGCTAAGGGCTGGGGTAGGGTTGGTTTTTATGGCTTAGGGTATTGGGTGGGTGGGCCCGGTATTCTGTCTTAGGTCTCAGGGGTGGGGGGCGGTTTAGTTTTTAGGGCTGCGGGGCCAGTCTTAGGCCTAAGGAGCTAGGGGTTGGGCAGTTTTCAGGGCTGGGGGGCTGTCTTAGGCCTTAGGGCTAGGGGTAGGGCGGTTTTCAGGGCTGGGGGCTGTCTTAGGTCTTAGGGTTAGGGGTCGGGTGGTTTTCGGGCTGGAGGCTGTCTTAGGGCTAGGGGTAGGGGCGGTTTTCAGGGCTGGGGGGCTGTCTTGGGCCTTAGGCCTAGGGGTCGGAGTGATTTATAGGGCTGGGGGGCTGTCTTAGGCCTTAGGGCTAGGGGTCGGGCGGGTTTCAGGGCTGGGGGGCTGTCTTAGGCCTTAGGGCTAGGGGTCGGGCGCTTTTCAGGGCTTGGGGGCTGTCTTAGGCCTTAGGCCTAGGGGTCGGTGATTTATAGGGCTGGGGGGCTGTCTTAGGCCTTAGGGCTAGGGGTCGGGCGGTTTTCAGGACTGGGGGGCTGTCTTAGGCCTTAGGGCTAGGAGTCGGGCGGGTTTCAGGGCTGGGGGCTGTCTTAGGCCTTAGGGTTAGGGGTCGGGCGGTTTTCAGGGCTGGGGGGCTGTCTTAGGCCTTAGGGCTAGGGGTCGGGTGGTTTTCAGGGCTGGGGGGCTATATTAGGGCTAGGGGTTGGGCGGTTTTCAGGGCTGGGGGGCTGTCTTAGGCCTTAGGGCTAGGGGTCGGGCGGTTTTCAGGGCTGGGGGACTGTCTTAGGCCTTAGGGCTAGGGGTCGGGCCATTTTCAGGGCTGGGGGGCTGTCTTAGGCCTTAGGGCTAAGGGTCAGGAGGTTTATAGGGCTGGGGGCTGTCTTAGGCCTTAGGGCTAGGGGTCGGGCCGTTTTCAGGGCTGGGGGGCTGTCTTAGGCCTTAGGGCTAGGGGTCGGGAGGTTTATAGGGCTGGTGGGGCTGTATTAGGGCTGGGGAGAGCTGCGGTAGGTGT